>JAZKJV010004163.1:0-600000 GCA_037367405.1 Ottelia alismoides | reverse complement strand
AGACAACTTCCTAAATAATATTTAAAAAAAATACTATTTAGGAAGTTGCCTCATGACAATCGAACCTTTTCAACATGGATTTAAGCAAACATACATATTTCGTTGGAACGTTCCCCACTTGCGACGCGTTGCATCGCCATAATGCAATGAAAAATTGGCAAGGGCAGCTACATCGCGGCCTGGATGTAGTTCAAAATTTGCAAGGGTTCTCGTATGAGGAATGCATGCGGGTAATTAAGCTAGTTCTGTTGCATCACCACCTGGATGCAGTCCAAAATTTGCAAATGGCTACGAGAGACGCGGGTCGTTGATCCCGATTCTTCAGTACGCCGACGATACTATCTTTTTCATCGAAGGGGGAGCAGCGGAGGCTGATGGCATGGCCATGGCCTTGGATATCTTCAGTGAACTCTCCGGTTTGTTCAAGAATCCTGTTAAGTCGAAGGTCGTCCCTCTCGGCCTTTTTGTGGATGAGGCTGGTGCTTGTGCGCGGGCATTGGGGTCAGATTACAGCTCTTTGCCGATGGACTATCTGGGGATGCCTTTGACGATGGGAAGAACGAGGGTGCGGGATTGGCTCAGAGTCGTGGAGAAGGTAGAGGCGAGGCTGGCGGGATGGAACTCGGCCATTCTATCAAGGGAGGGGCGTTTGGTCCTTCTAAAGGCGGTCCTATCCTCCATCCATGTTTATTTCCTTTCCAACCGCCACTTGCCGAAGGGAATTCGTGATTGGCTTGAGAAGTTCATGCGTCGGTTCTTGTGGGGGAAGCATGGGGAGGAAACAAGGGGCATTCACCTTGTTGGATGGGAAGAAATTACGCTTCCCAAGAATGAGGGGGGCTGGGGGTCAAGCGGCTGGATCAAATGAACGATGCCTTGCTTCTTAAGTGGGCAAGCAGAATTTGGGGCCCTGGGGAGGATTTCTTTCCATCCGTACTGCGCAAGATCTACGATGTTGGGGGGAACCACCGAGGCTGGGTGCTAGCGTGGACTCTCCCACCCCATTCTGGAGGGGGGGGTGGATTTTTTTTCCAAGAATATCTCTTTGTTTAGACCGATCCTTGGCAGAGGTGACTCCTTCGCTTTTTGGTCCGATGACTGGACGTGGGGGTCCCCTTTGCGCGCGCTTCCCGCGCCTGTTTGCTCTTACGGATGATAAAAATACGATGGTGGCGTCTTGCTGGTTGGATGGAAGTTGGTTTCCGGCTTTTTCATCTAGCTTCTCCGACCAGAGACTCGAGGAGTTCCTTGCATTATGGATTCTATCAAGGATGTGGGGCGTCCAACGGAGGGAAGGGACCATTGGGGTTGGCATGCGGGTCCATTCTCGATTAAGAAGGCTTTTGGGGCAATTTGCAGATCTCCGTCATCTCGCTTAGAGGTTGTGATTCACGATTGCGCGTTCTTCTGGGCTCTCAGGCTACCCGAGCGAATTGATTTCTTCTTGTGGCTGCTACGAAGACAAAGGCTGATGACGAGGGACAGGTGTGCTACACTTCTGGGTACCATTTCCGATAGGTGCCTTCTTTGCGAGGAGGCGATTGAGACTGTGGAACATCTTTTCTTTAAATGTCCCAAGGTAATCCATATATGGGGGGCAGATTACCTTGGTTATGCGCTGTGGATCTGACGTCTTTTTGCGGTTCGATGGTGGCTAATAAGAGCAGGTGTGGAGGGAGCTAATCTATCCAATCGCCATCCTGTGGACCGTTTGCCTGGGGAGGAATGTTGTACTCTTCTCGGGGCAACGCTTTTACAAAGAAAATGTGGGGAGTCATGCGGCGAGACTAGTGGAGGAGTGGGAACTATAATTGGTCTTTTTGTTCTTGTCACTTGTGTATCTGTTTCTTTTATTTTCTTTTAATAAATAAAATTTGGGGCGAACACCATCGAGTGTCTCATCCTGTTTCTGGATTTCAAAAAAAAAGGTTCTCGCATAATCGACGCATGCGAGTAAAGAAGTTAGTCCAAAAGAGATTGCAACGGAAGTTACAGATTGGTAATTGGAATATTGGCACTTTGACTGGAAAATTGATGGAGATTGTGGATACGATGGAAAGAAGGAAGATTCATATACTATGTCTTCAAGAGACTAAATGGGTTGGATAGAAAGCAAGGGAGATCGAGAAGACAGGCTTTAACCTTTGGTATTCAGGTAAAGATAAGGGTAGAAACGGTTTGGAGTGGTTTTTCATAAGGATTTGAAGGATTGTGTGGTTGAGGTGCAAAGATTCGGGGATCGTATTATTTTGCTAAAATTGGTGCTTGAAGAAGAAATTCTGAATATAATCTTAGTTTATGCACCACAAATTGATTTAGATGAAAGGACTAAACAAGCTTTTTGGGATGATCTGGATAAGATTTTACAAGGAATTCCACAAAGAGAGATGATTTGCATAGGTGGAGATCTTAATGGACATGTGGGAAAAGATGCTTCAGAGTATGCTAGTGTTTATGGAGGACATGGTTTTGGGGATAGAAATGAAGAGGGAAAAGTCATCCTGGATTTTGTAACGGCATATGATCTTTTCATAGCAAATAGTCTCTTCAAGAAGAGGGAGGAGCATTTAATTACTTATAAGAGTGGACCAACTAGAACACAGATAGATTACTTTGCGTTCAGGAGAAGAGATCGGTTGTGTTGTAAAGACTGCAAAGTAATCACAAGAGAGAGTTTGACAACCCAACATCGCTTGTTAGTCTTGGATGTACAAATAAAAGGGCCGGTAAAGAAAATGAGGGTTCCTAAGATCACTAGAACTAGATGGTGGAATCTTCCACTAAAGCAATCGAGCTTCAGGGAGAAGGTTTTAGAAGACTTATCTTGGGATTGTAGTGGAAGTGCAAACGAGATGTGGGAGGCAGTAGCATCTTGTATCCGAAAGGTAGCCAAAGAAATGCTAAGCGAGTCAAAGGGAGGAGCCCCAGGTCAAAAGGAGGCTTGGTGGTGGAGTGAAGGGGTGCAAGAGAAGTTAAAAATTAAAAGAGCATGCTTTAAAGCTATGTCTAAGGATAGAACAGAGGAAACCGTCACAAACTACAAAATAACGAAGAAGGAAGCAATGAAGGCTATAAGTGAAGCTAAGTCAAAAGCTTATGAAGTTTTGTATAAAAATCTCGACTCTAAGGAGGGCCAGAAGGATATATTCAGCTTGGCCAAAGCAAGAGAAAGAAAGACCGAAGACCTTTCTCAAGTGAGATGCATTAAGGATGAGGAAGGTCACGTGCTTGTTACTCACAAGGATATAGAGACGAGATGGGAGGGGTACTTACATAAACTTTTCATTGAGGAAGGAAACAGAGATATCACTTTGGATGATCTAGCTAGCAGTGAAAGTTACTTGAATCGTGCAAGCTATAGACGGATACAAAGAAAGGAAGTAGAGGAGGCTTTGAAGGTTATGAGACCTGGGAAAGGTGTAGGACCGGATGACATCCCTGTAGAAGTATGAAAAGTTTTGGGTGAGCGTGGATTGACTTGGCTTACGAATCTATTTAATGTTATTTAGCGAAGCAAGAAAATGCCTGAAGATTGGAGGAGTATCGTGGGTGCATCTTTATAAGAATAAAGGAGACATTCAAAATTGCTCAAATTACAGAGGTATCAAGCTGATGAGTCACACTATGAAAATTTGGGAATGTGTGATCGAAAGAAGGTTGAGGCAAGTTTCCAACGTAAAAGAAAACTAATTTGGATTCATGTCAGGTCGCTCAACTATTGAAGTCATCCATTTGCTGAGGAGAACAATGGAGATTTATAGAGCTGAAAGGAAGAACCTCCATATGATCTTTATTGATTTGGAGAAGACTTATGATTCTGTCCCACGAGAGATATTATGGAGAGTTTTGGAGAAGAGACAAGTGTTTTTCCTATACATTAACCTCATAAAGGACATGTATGATAGGGCTTTATCTTGTGTAAGGACCCCGTTTCGGAAGACTAGCTATTTTGACATCAACAGTGGTTTACATCAAGGTTCAGCTTTGAGTCCATTTTTTTTTACTTTGATTATGGACGAGTTGACAAGTCACATTCAGGATGAGTTACCCTGATGTATGTTATTTGTTGATGATATTGTGTTGATTGACGAGACTAGAGATGGAGTAAATGAGAAGCTTGAGGTCTGGAGACATGAGTTGGAGAGTAAACGATTTCGTATATGTAGAGCTAAGACATAATATATGGAGTGCACCTTTGATGGAAGCAATGGTGAAGGAATTGAGGTGAAGATTGGTGATGATAACATTCAGAAGAGAGATTCTTTTTGATATCTAGGATCTATTTTGCAACATGATGGGGAAATTGATGGAGATGTTACTAATAGAATAAATGCAGGCTGGCTAAACTGGAGAGGAGCCTCTGTTGTTCTCTGTGATAAGAAAATTCCTTTAAAAATTAAAGGAAAGTTTTACAAAGCAACCGTGAGACCTACTATGCTCTATGGATCTGAATGTTGGCCTGTGAACCATAGACATGTGCAGAGAATGGTTGTAGCAGAAATGAAAATGCTAAGGTGGATGTGTGGACACACACGTAAAGATCGGATTTGGAATGATGCAATCAGAAAGAAAATTGGTGTTGCTCCGATCGAGGATAAGATGTGAGAAAACCGCTTAAGATGGTTTGGTCATTTGCAAAGAAGATCAGCTGATGCACCAGTTTGGAGATGCGAATGTTGGGATGTTGAGCCGGCTAAGAGAGGGCGAGGACGGCCCAAGAAGTGTACGAAGGGATTTTTGTTTTGTGGATATAAGCCCGGGATTGACCAAGATAGATCTGAATGGAGGCGAAGAATCCATGTAGCCGACCCTACTTAATTGTGGAAAAAGGCTTTGTTGTTGTGACATGAGTTTGGGTGGACGCACCTCTTTTAGATGCCCATCCCTTTTTCTCTAAAAAAATTTGTCAAACTACCAAAATATAATAAGCCATCGTGAAAAGAAAGTTAAGAAAAAATAGGCATCTAGGCCTTTGTCTCCAAGTGTTTTCGGGGGACTAGTACAAGGGTTGGTGTCATTGTTTGGCAGATGCAATGTTTCATTTAGTGAACAAAAATAAGAACACCTGCAGTTGGATGATTACTACCAAGAGCTGGTTTTCTGTCCTCCCTGAAAGAGAAAAAGAATAGTGCAGATGAATATATACAAAGGAACATAAGGATCTACACGTATGCCGTACAAATAGTGATGATCAAATGGTTAATTGGATTCTTGTTCAGCTATTAGCTTCTTTGGTAAGAATGAACTATTAGGTTCATTTGAATATTCAAGTCGCCATCAAACCAGTATGATTACATCCACCTGTACTCCGATACATCACCAAATTCCGATGTGTCCCTGTCCATTTTTCTAAGAGTACCATCTAAGAATGCACCTCTTCATATCTCCATTCTTCAACATTATCTCTCATGGGGTAAAATCAATTGTTGAAATCATGCAAGTTATATGTATATGAGGTGTATTTATCAGTCATATTTCAAAGGCAGTGCAAGTTCCGATCTAAAGTTTGGAGTCGTTCAAATCATTCACTTCAGTCAAGTGTGGTGTGCATACCGTTGTTTATTGGCAGTTGAATTTTCATTGAATCCTCACGTCCGATATCTTCTACAATATGAGCCAATAGTGCCTTCGCCTCTGGAATTAAGGGAGGAAAGGAGCCTAGATCCTTGCTGTATTGCTTGTCAAAATAATTTAGCAGTCTCTTTATAACGGCATGATTAATTTTCACAGAATATTCCGAAGAGGTGACACCAGTGCTTCCCTGTAGCCACTCAACCAAACGAGCAGCATGTAGTGAACTGCCAGAAGAAAGCCAACACGCCAATGTAGCAGCTGTAAATTCAGCAAAATTATCAGGTAACATCACTAGTGCATTAATGAGTTCAGGTGTCGGAGGACAACTTCTTACTAGTGTAAAAAGGCCTTCTACTGCTACGTAATGTGAACGGAGATTTATGCAATCAGTGCAGAGATTAACTATTTGATCGATCCTGACATTGAGAACCAACACCTCCGGCACCAACAACCCCCACAATTTTTTCTGTCGGATATCATCCCAACAGAGAGAACATTTCACCAATTTCAGTATGACTTCTGGATCCTTGCCAAATATGCTAAATTGCATGAGGCTGATCTGGAACTGCATAGAGACAAGATCTGCATAATCTAACTTCTCCACTAACAGCTGAATGAATTCTACTCTTGATGTGGATAAATCAGAAAGATGGATGAAGACAGATGGGAACAGCTCTTTGACTTTCCTCGTACCCCATTTAGAGCATGTTAAGAGATCAAAATGAAGGGAGTAGGAAGGGGTTTCACCATGTTCTTCTCTTCCATCAAAGGGATCAGCTCCCTCAAGGTTGTCAGATTGGGCCATAGCATTCGGCAAGTCCAATTCCATAGCTGAAAAACTGAGTAAGCTTCTATAAGCAGTAAAAGCTCCTTCAACCAGCATGCCAGCATTCTGCAAGTCAGTTCCACCTTTAGCTAAACCATTACAATGAAGTTGTACTCCCGCAACTTCGAACGATGAATAATTATTAATATGGTTTTGCAATAGCAACGTTGTCGTGTCAACCTTTTGGAGGTCATCAATGATACCAGATCCATCTAGTCTCTTAGCTTCGGAAGCCAATCTACATGCATAAGAGAGAATGCGTGATCTGACTAAACAACCCTTATCTAACCAGAAGGCAATCACATCTCTCATTTTCCCATGTGGGTGGAAGATATACGCCTGAATAACTAAAGCCGTGGCTGAGTGAACTTCATCATTGAATGCCACTTCAGTATCCTGAGAACTTAATGGGTGAAACATTTCGTATCCAACTGAGTCAAATGCTTTAGAGACCTGGCCAGCGATTTCTTTGCAAATTGCAGACGAAATTTCTCTTCTTCCACAATCAAGAACTGGGATATCAAGTTTTATTAATAATACTAACAACGATTTCAGGTCTCTTAGTCCACACTCTGTTGACTCTTTAACGATTGCCTCGAGGCCGGTTACCAAGCTGTCCACTAAATCAAACCCACTTCTCTGAGAGCTTACAGAATTACGCAACTTATCTGGAACCACTGAAACAGAATCAGATACAGTCGACTCCGCAATGTCTCCTGTTTGAACATGGAGAGGTGCTTCTTTGACTGATTCTAATGCACTTAAGTTAGAAAGCTGTTTTGTATTGGATTGTTTTCTCGGGTCTTTAAGTTCTCTCAAAGGTACTCTCACGGCTTCCTGATTCAGATGTGAAATGAAAACGGACATCCTACTCCTAAGTGCGGGAGAGATCAGCTCACAAGAAGCCAATGGCTCCAAGGATCGAATGACGCCTTTCTTCAAGCAGGCACTGAATGCCGACAGAACCCCACGAAAAATCGTATCTTTCCTCTGCACGTCATAGTTATCCACCAGAATGAACAAGAACTCCATCAGCATACACGTCATGTCTGCATGCTTGGGTATCGAGTTCACCATCAGCAGCATAGCAGGCTCAATATTCATGATGTTATCCACCCCCACATCAAAAAACAACCAGTCAAAGAACAGTGCGAGCTTTGCATTCGCCGCGATGTAATTCCTCCTGCAGCGCTTGAGAAGCCACCCGATCACCGCCCACCTTGGCATGACACCGGACTGCAGGATATCGTTTGACGGGTGGTGCCCGCAGCATATGAACCTTACCAAGTCGATAATCATCGTCTCCCGCTCGGGCCCGCAGAGGAACCGCCTCGCAAACCATTCGAGGTACCTCCTCTCGCTCCCCCACTTCACATGTGTCAGTAGGAACCTCAATTGCCTCTCCATCTCCGGGGAGACCCTCAGAAGGAAGTAATGGCTCGGCGTACGTGTCCGGTAAATCCGCGAGATGTCGCATAGCACGGCGGGATTAAACAGCAGGTCTCTCCAGAAGACCGTGAGTTCGGGTACGAAAGCGACGTCCTGCAGAAGTCGGACGAGGTCGTGACCGATGTCAAGACATGAGGAGAACAGTTCACGGAGGACGCGGATGCAGAATGTGACCTCCAGGTGTTTTAAATCCTCGAAATTGGGCTCACCGGAGAGGCGGTAGTGGTCGGCGAGGATGCGGAGGTACACAAAGAGCCCGCTGGCGGCGACAGGCGGCAAGTCAGGGAGCAACTCGAAGTGGTCGTGGAGGAAGGTGAGTAGACGGTGGGCGATGGGGAGATTAGGGGGAGTGGAGTCGACGCGGCGGAGGAGGGAAAGGAGGAGGAGGTCGAGGCCGACGGCGCGGCAGCGGGCGAGGGGGGAGAGGAGGGAGAGGAGGAGGGATCGGGGGGAGGGGAGGAGGGAGGGGAAGAGGTCGAGGGAGAGGGAGGTGAGGGTGGAGGTGAAGAGGCGGTAGGAGTCGAGTGGAGCAGTGGAGTGGAGGTGGACGAGATGGAGGCGGCGATGCTGGGGCTCGGAGAGGAGGGCGAAGGCGAGGGCGGAGGTGAGGTCGGGGTGGAGGGAGGGGGACACGTGCGGGGAGAAGGGAGGGGAGTGGAGGAGGGAGCGGAGGAGAGAGAAGGCGCGGCGGAGGGAGAGGTGAAGTGACGGCTCCGCCTCGTGGGGGGAGAGCTCGACGATGGCCGGAGGGAGGTCCATTTGGTTTGACGGACGCACGGAGGGGAAGCGGGGTGGTTTTTTTTCAGACTGGGAATCGGGTCATTCCCACGGATCCGATTACCGAGAGCCCTTTACCGGGTTGTGTGCTTTTTCTCTTTCTGCGGTAAATGGTGAGTTTTCTTTATCTTTATTAAGGAAATGAATATCAAAATTTTTTAACAATGATTTTTTCATCGAGTAATTATTAAAAATATATTAATATAACTAAATCTGAATAATTCTTGGACTCTTGCCAAGTGGATCCCTCCCTCATTTGTTTTTCTTGATTCTCACCTCCCCTCTAATTTCTCTCTTTAGATTTATATCACCCCACTTCTCTCTTTTCCTCTCTCTACCCATGTTCTCTCTTTCTCAATTTATGTCCAAGCATTCTCTCTCTCATCTCTTAATAACATGCCTTCTTTCCATCACTCCTCATGCACACATGATCCCCCTCCCTCTTTTGATCATTTTATAAACTTCTTCTGACATACGGATCCGAATAAATCGAATCTGACCCGATTAAGAGTCTAGAAGTTCATTTAATATTCAATTAATACTAATAACTTCAGTTCAATCTATAGATCACAGATCGAATCTCGTTCGGATGTAATTGGTCAAAAGTCTATCGCATCATAATGCGTGCCATCAGAAAAGCTGTGACTCAAAATCGAAAATCGCAAAAGAAATCGAGACCATCAAAAAATTCATCTTGATGAAATAAGTGTTGGACATGTGAGCCCACGGCGAGCCATTATGCAATAAATGTTATTGTGAATATCATTCCATGATCTGATATGAAGAAAAATAATTTGCATAATAGGTCCCTTAGTACAATTAGGGTTATGTACCATGGCCATCTTGATGATCATACAGCTGTTGATTCAAATATTGAATCATAGAGGCTGGTTCTTAGATGAACATCTAATGAGTTAGATTGAGGACTTATCAAGCACCATCAAATGATTGTTAAGAGATGATCTCCAGCCTGCGTAGGAGATGGCAATCCGTTCTCAGTTAGGTTGATATCTGACCGACCTCTTGATGCAGGTCCTCTGCATAGGAATAGAGATTCGGAGGTGTCAGATTAGTTAGGTCAAAGAGTTGACTTAACGAGATCGAGATAACCAAAGTCCTATATCGTATGCTGTCATGATATAGGCACGCATCCTCTGACCGGAGACAGATGTGTTACTATATGTCTGAGTATGTACATTTGGCAGACCAATAGGTTGATGACCTAATCAAGGTCTATACACCAGCGCGTTGGTGTGTAAACAAGGACATATGAGTAATACGATCTCTCAAAGTGATCATATAGGCTCATTTATTGAACCGGAAGACATGAGCTCACTCATGAGATATTGGGAAGATCAAATTTCGTGCACGATCGTCTTGCTTTGAAAGCTTGACTGAATTTGCAGGTTTGATATATACTTTTGGAAAGTATATGATCAACACCTGGGTAGGATATATGCTTTTGGAAAGCATATGATCGATACCAACTCCCAATGATCGAATGAGAAACTTACTGATAAATCCTTGAAGTAGACAGTGTAAAATTTATCTTATACTTCAGGATTATTCTGAATCTTCCAATATGCGGGATGTACAGGTATTGAGAATACATGAGGGTGATGTGATCATAAACAGTTGTATAACCATGACGCTTCCATTCCTAGGAAGTGATGAACTGGGTCTGGATTTTAGTGACTCCTCTCAGCAGAGAAGTAAACTAATCTTAGTCCAAATGATGAACATTGATATGAATATGATTCAGATTCAATCAGAATATTGGATTTGTGGTCTTGATTTAATCAAGCATCTATGGGAGGCCCAAGATCTGGATTTGAGATGTGATCTCAATATCCAAGTCACTATACGTGGAACAATACAATCGCTATGTCCTTATCTCCAATTATTCACGGAGAAAGCGCATTATCCTTGAAAGAGTTCATGGATAATTCTATCGTTGATATATGTATCCGAGCATTGAGAAAATGGATAATTAAATGTGATTTAATTGTCATGATTAATGTGAATTTGATTCATATTATAAAGAGAGTTATCTAAGATAATTAAATGTGATTTAATTATCAAATATGTAAATAATGTGAGTGTGATTCATATTATTTGAGCACATGAGAATAAGATATCCAATATAATTAAATGTGATTTAATTATTGTGGATAAGAATAATGTGGATAGTAATATCCAAGTATTCATAATATATTATAAATATGGTTTATAATATATAAGAGAGAGCTATTTATAATTTACATTTGTTAATTAAATGTTAATATGAATTGGATTCACATGGAACATTAAATTGAAAATGTAATTCACATTTTATTTTGGGTTGTGAATGTGATTCACAATTTTCCAATGGCAAGATTGTAATATTCACAAAATAATTATGAATTATTTTTGTTGAATAATTTGCAATAAGTGTTGTTGTAAATCTTGAAGATTTTCAAGGAGTAATGCAATCTCATGGCATTGCTTGAGATTACATATCAAAGATTTATGGTGGACGGCCACCAACTCCTATAAGGAAAAGGTGGTCATCCCCCTATAATCATGGATTGGTGTAATCTCTACTCCTTGATCTTCATATGAGATTGATTTAAATTTAAGATTGATGTATACTTGATTTATCACATATATTTGTTCTAAATTAAATCTCAAGTTGTTGGCTTTTACCAACAATAATCTTGACCATTGGATTAGACATAAATCAATCTCATCCATTGATTTTATATGTCCCATGGATTGAGATCCATGGATCCCAAAACCCTATAAATAGAGAGGCATACCATGCTCTCTTGTTACACATGCTTTTGGGAAGTACATCTCTCTCTCTTTCTCTCTACACGTCTACTCTCTCCCCCTCTCTCACGGTCGTCCACCATGGATGCCCTAGAGAGAGTTCTCCATCGTCGTAGTGTCGTCGTTATGATGCCCGATTATCTGCTCGTGGATCTCCGTCTCCTTCGGTGTGCTTCGCTCGTGAAGAAGACGTCAGATCTCGTGTGTCGAGATCAGGAGACCCGCCGCTTGGATCATCAACATGGATTGCGAGAAGCACGCGATTCATCCCCACGCTCGCAAGTGTCTCCTCCATCGGATCGGACTTGACACAGGAGGTCTCTTCGTTTAGAGACTCGATCGCAACCACTCTTCAAGAGGTAATCCTATTACTTGTTTGTGGTTTAGACAAAATGATCCGAGAAGTGTTCTTGGATCATGTGGTTTCGTCGCATGAAAATTGTTTAAATTTCGTTGCATCGAGCGACTAGTGCGACTAGTCGCTCCTCGTCGTATTCGATAAGACGCTCACGCTTCCGTGATGCACTTTAGGATTGTAACCATATCCTTCAAGTGGTATTAGAGCCTTAGGTTGAAGGTTTTGGATACGATCCATAAAACCGAAGGCGACTTGGGTTCGTTAGGGTTGCGAAAGTTTTATCGCATTTCATTTTTGCATCTCTGTTTTGTGATTATTTTCGGCCCCGTTTAAATTGTTTAAACACGAAAATAAAACTTGGATTTTGCTCCCTATTAAATAAGGAAACCATAGGATCTGAGTTTACATAATTTGGATTCTGTTTGCTCAAGATATGGTCGTTTTAATGAACATGTATTCACTGTTACGGGAACTGCGAATCTTAACGTAATTAAGGAGTTAATTACTGTTTAGAAATGCCATGAAATGCATGTAAATCATATAGGTTCTGTTGTAAATCAAATTAGCAAACTTTGGAAATTTACTTTGCTTAATTTGGATTTAAATTGATTGTGATATGCTAATTTCAGTAAGTAGGGGTCACTACTGAAGTTACTTTCCTAATCAAGAACCATGTGATTGTCAATTAGTGAAATTAATTGTTATTTTCATGAAATAATTATGGAAAATATTTTAGAAATATTTGATGATGATTATTTCCTTAATTGACTTGGCCTCGACCAATAGATTGATTAGATTTGATCTAGATCATAATTGGAAACACAATCATCAAACTCCTTTCTTGAATAGGATTGGGAATCTGTCTAGCAATTTTTTCTATAATTAAAAATGTTTTGATTATTACTATATGGTATAATTTTGGTTGAAGAACCGATGATCATCTCAAGTACAAAATAATTGACTCGGCATTATTTTTTCTCGAAGCGGATATGGTATCTAGTCGGGGATCGCTAGGGTAGCGGGTTGCAACGTATACGGTCCGTCTCACTCCCGCCGGTACTGGCCATGACAGCGGGTAGGGAACGAATGATGCCTGAGAGTTCATGATGTATTTTTCTAATTATTAAAATTCGAATTAATACGTATTTTGAGATAATACCATATATTCAAGTAAAAGCAAGTTTGTTGATTGAATTGGATTGAAAATTAATTTAATATGATTAAGTTAATTATATCCAATTAAAAACACTCTATTATGAATAGATGTATATTTCTCTTGGAAGAATTAATTATGTGAATATGATTCATGATAATTAATTAGAATTTGAATATGATATGGAGGATCACATAAGTGACATCCATGGTCTCCCATCAAGACGAAGGGTTCCGTCGCCAGGGATTGCATGTAGGAGACACATGTCCGAAGTGACAGCTCCTATATGCAAGCGCATCTGGATCGGGCTCTTTGCTTCTCGAAAGAGTAAGGCCGTATGCGTAGTGACCCCAATATCGGATCCTCATATTATTGGGGCGATATTGGATTGCGCATAGCGAGTTATATTTCTGTTGACGGTTAGTTCAATTAATGCAACATCACCTTAAGGGTGGTGGGCCCGGGTGTTAAAGACCGAATTTGGAGATGCAAGTTGGACTTGCAAGGCGGAATGTGTTCCCGCTTCTTTTTAACCGAGTTGCAGGTTCTCATATTATTGGGATGTAACAAAGATAAGGAAGGAGATCCCAGATCTTGCTTGAGATATAATGGTAAGTATATCTCTTACATTGAAAGTGATTAAGGGAATGAACTTTCATTGTTGACATGGCAAGACAACTTTGATATAAAAATTCCTAAATCAAAGTAAATTATATATCTATATATGTTTATGCAAATTTTTTATTTCAGATAATCCTTCTTTAATCCCACTCAATGTTATACTCAATAATAACCAGTAGAATATCATAGATTGGACACATGATCCAGATATTGTACTTGCAATTGGACACATAATGTATGTGGTTGCAATATGCATGTTTCCTCATAATAATGAGGAATGATAATTGAATGACAATAGGATTAAAACCCTAGGGTTTGTATGTCTCTTTAAGTCTTGATCTCATGGAATGTACTTTTGAAGTGACATGTCGATAATGATCATAATTATCAAATAATCCCTATAAAAAATCTAAAAAGATGTTCTGGCATACAAATGTGCTCTCGACATATAATCATGAATGACATGGTTCTCTGCATTATGCAGAATGATGGTTATATAGGAGATGATGTATTCAAATTGTTTGAGTACCTACCTGAACCTAAGTTTTAAGAGTTTAAATGGATGTAGATACGATGAGTGTCATCATTCTACTATCTATACTCTAGTCATTCATGAAGCTTCATAATATTCATATTGTATGAATTGAATGAAGCATGTACTCTTATAGTGAAAATTTTCATTTTAACATAAGAGACCTTGGTCTTGAGCAATGGTTGCTTATAGATAAAGGGAGCGCAGTGGAAGCATGGGTTGGACCCAAGGAAAGTCAAAGATTGACTGTACTTCTGTGACTTCCACGTGACATCCAAATAGTTGGATGAATGTCAATATTGTAATATGTTGACGTGTTGATAGTATGACTATTAAATCTATCTAGAATCCTTAGAGAAGGAATCAGATATTACATCAGAATAATCTACATATAATCATTGAAACTAACTTACTTATTTGATAAGATAAAGTCTAATAATTGTATCTCAATCTTCTAATGACACTTGCAATTGGTTGCATCTGTATTAGAATATTAGAAATTGTATATTAAAGTTTAATGGTCATCCATGTTGGAAGTGATGTAATTGTTGCAACAATTTCCATTGGATCAATAGAATTCATATTTTCAGTGGGAGCCCTTAGTCTTAGAAAATGTCTCTGTGACCTGGATATTAGGATACACTCATAGTTTATTTCTAAATGTTGGAAACAAACATGAATTCTGAAATAGACCTATCATAAAGAGTTATGATGGGGATATTCCAGATAGTAATCTAACATCGAATGGACTCCACTAAATTAGAAAATTAATGAATGGTTCATTAAGACTTCTAATACTGAAAAATTAAACTTTTAAAGATCAATAGGAGGATAAAGATCCTTTGACAATGATCTGGCATCATGTTTTGGACATATGACTATTGATGAGATCAATGGACAAGTAAGAGATGAAACTTTAGAATGTCTAAAATTTCAAAACTTGCATACTTATGAATTTTATATTCAAAGTAAAATGTCCAATACACTCTTCTTTGGGAAAGGTGTAAAATGTCAAAGTATTCAGGATCTCATACATATTGATGTATGTGAATCATCTATATCATAGTAAACATTATGGATATGTGATATCCATTGATGATTATTTGTGATATGAGATTTCTTCTCTTCACTTAGAAACATTTGAAATGTTCAAAGATTTCACAATTTTGGTGTAGAACCAAAGTTTGAAGGAAGATTAAATGAATTTGATCTAATCTAGGTAGTCAGTACCTATTAGATGAATTCATATAATACCTTATAGCGATATGAATATCATTTCTATCTCACCCCTCCTAATGAACTTTAACTCAATAAAGTTTTAGGGAGATACAATTGATCATGTGTGACATGATTTGATCAATGATTAATCATAGCATAATTATCTCTTAGTTTCCAGATATATGTATATGTGGTAGAGACTGCATTTTATATCCTTAACAAGGTTCCATGCTAGAAAACAGGAATCTAGCACCAGAGAGTGCCACTTCATTAGGAAAATAAAGGATGGTATTGGATACCTACTTTATGACCTTGAGATTCTTAAAAGATCTCATCTGTGAGAATATGATTATTAGAGGATGACTATCTTGAGAATCAAGATGAAAATGAAGTAAAGGAACTCATTTAATCTTGAGATGATAATGAGGCTCCTGAATAGGAAACTAAAAAGACAATTAAAGATGAAACACTAATACCTCTTCAAATAAGTTTGAAGATGGATTCCATGTGTCAATTGAATCTGACAATGATCTAACTTCATATGATGAAGCTTCTAAAGATCATGACATGGAAAGATAGATGTTAGCAATAAAAGTCTAATGTAGACTTCATATACAAGTGTTGTATATGGACCCTCGAGGATCCACTTATTAAGGTGTAAATGGATCTTCAAGAGAAAGAGGGAACCTGATGAGAAGGTAGAGACCTTCAAAGCACGGCTCGTAGCCATGATCTACACACCGAAGAGAAGATATCGCTTGCGATGAGACTTTCTCTCCAGTGACCTTGCTTTAACCCGTCAGAATATTGCTAACTATAGCTACACAACTTGACTATGACATCTTCATGATGTGAGTCAAGATTGCATTCCTCTATGAATACCTCTCTGAGGATATTCAAATGAAGTAGCCCCAGGGCTTCATGGTTGAGGAAAGCAAGGTGTGCAAGCTAAATCTTTAGACTCAAATAAGCTTCTTGTAGTTGGAACATAAGATTTGATGAAATTATAAATGTTATGATTTCAGATAAAATCTTGATGAACCATGTGAAGCTTAGTAGGAGTGCCATTGTGTTCATCGTGCTAAATGTAGATATTATTCTAATCATTTGGAATGATATAAGGATAATAATAAGTGTTTTATAATTTGGTTGTTCCATACCTTGAGATATGATCTCAAGGATACCTCTTAGATCTTAGTTCTGAAGTCGTTCAGAAGCAAAGAGAAGAGGGTATTGGGACCGTCACATTAGTAGTACACCTTGGACTTATTCCATTTTCTGGAAAATTCCAAGAAATTCTTCCTTCCCTTAAGATATGGTAGTGACCTATCTAAAGGGATAGCACCTCAGAGAGTTGAGGAAGTGAATGCTAGAACTGCTTGCACTTGTGTATCAGTTACAAGAAGCTGAGTGCATGCTAGACGTGCAAAAGAGCCAGATGTCTACCATGCAGTGGGAGTAGTAATCTGTTACGAATCCTACTATGGAATAAAACACTTGATTGCAGTAATAACAATATCTTTAAAGATGGTGAAACTTAGAGATAGTGATCTCAAAGTCTTATCTTCAAAAGTTTAAGACCTTGTAGATAGTGATCTATAAGGGTCTTAACTGTGGATACCTTAGGAGATTGATATCTCTAGAAATAAAGGTATTCTGATAAGGATTATGGGCATACTAGTTATAATAATTATCGAGCTATAGTGCCAAGGACACTATAATAAAATTGAGTATTGGTTGCTTAAGATGCAACATTCGCATTGGATGCGAGTACTGTTACTAGGGGATATGCAAGTGTCGTAAAAGGACTTGGCGTAGTCTATTGGGAACAAAGTGACTGATCAGCTTACCTAGCTATTTTCTAAATAGCCTATGATTGTCACATGAGTGTGGGTTAAATGATTAGCCCATTAATGGCTCTTTGGGCTAGTGGGAGATTGTTGGACATGCGAGCCCACAGCGAGCCATTATGCAGTAAATGTTATTGCGAATATCATTCCCTGATCTGAAATGAAGAATAAATAATTTGCATAATAGGTCCCTTAGTATAATTAGGGTTATGTACCATGGCCATCTTGATGATCATACAACTGTTGATTCAAATATTGAATCATAGAGGCTGGTGCTTGGATGAACATCTAATGAGTTAGATTGAGGACTCATCAAGCACCATCAAAAGATTGTTAAGAGATGATCAAGAGATGGCAATCTGTTCTCAGTTAGGCTGATATCTGACTGACCTCTTGATGCAGGTCCTCGCATAGGAATAGAGATTCAGAGGTGTCAGATTAGTTAGGTCAAAGAGTTGACCTAACGAGATCGAGATAACCAAAGTCCTATATCATATGCTATCATGATATAGGCACGCATCCTCTGACCGGAGACAGATGTGTTACTATATGTCTGAGTATGTACATTTGGCAGACCAATAGGTTGATGACCTAAACAAGGTTTATACACCGGCGCGCTGGTGTGCACACAAGGGCATATGAGTAATACGATCTCTCAAAGGGATCATACATGTTCATTTACTGAACCGGAAGACATGAGCTCACTCATGAGATATTGAGAAGATCAAATTCCGTGCACGGTCGTCTTGCTTTGGAAGCTTGACTGAATTTGTAGGTTGGATATATACTTTTGAAAAGTATATGATCAACCCCTGGGTAGGATATATGCTTTTGGAAAGAATATGATCGATACCAACTCTCAATAATCGAATGAGAAACTTACTGATGAATCATTGAAGTAGACAGTGTAAAATTGATCTTATACTTCAGGATTATTCTGAGTCTTCCAGTATGCAGGATGTACAGGTATTGGGAACACCTGAGGGTGATGTGATAATAAACGGTTGTATAACCATGACGCTTCCATTCGTAGGGAGTGATGAAACGGGTCTGGATTTTAGTGACACCTCTCAGTCGAGAAGTAATCTAATCTTAGTCCAAATGATGGACATTGATCTGAATATGATTCAGATTCAATGAGAATATTGGATTTGTGGTCTTGATTTAATCAAGCATCCATGGGAGGCCCAAGATCTGGATTTGAGATGTGATCTCAATATCCAAGTCACAATACGTGGAACAATACAATCACCATGTCCTTATCTCCAAGTATTCGCGGAGAAAGCGCGTTATCTTTGAAAGAGTTCATGGATAATTCTATCGTTGATATATGTATCCGAGCATTGAGAAAATGGATAATTAAATGTGATTTAATTGTCATGATTAATATGAATTTGATTCATATTATAAAGAGAGTTATTTAAGATAATTAAATGTGATTTAATTATCAAAGATGTAAATAATGTGAATGTGATTCATATTATTTGAGCACATGAGAATAAGTTATCCAATATAATTAAATGTGATTTAATTATTGTGGGTAAGAATAATGTGGATTGTAATATCCAATTATTCATAATATATTATATATATGATTTATAATATATAAGAGAGAGCTATTTTTAATTTACATTTGTTAATTAAATGTTAATGTGAATTGGATTCACATGGAACATTAAATTGAAAATGTAATTCACATTTTATTTTGGGTTGTGAATGTCATTTACAATTTTCCAATGGCAAAATTGTAATATTCACAAAATAATTATGAATTATTTTTGTTGACTAATTTACAACAAGTGTTGTTGTAAATCTTGGAGATTTTCAAGGAGTAATGCAATCTCATGACATTGCTTGATATTACATATCAAAGATTTATGGTGGACGGCCTCCAACTCCTATAAGGAAAAGGTGGTCGTCCCCCCTATAATCATGGATTGGTGTAATCTCTACTCCTTGATTTTCATATGAGATTGATTTAATTTTAAGATTGATGTATATTTGATTTGTCAAATATATTTGATCTAAATTAAATCTCAAGTTGTTGGCTTTTACCAACAACAATCTTGACCATTGGATTAGACATAAATCAATCTCATCCATTGATTTTATATGTCCCATGGATTGAGATCCATAGATCCCAAAACCCTATAAATAGAGAGGCATACCATGCTCTCTTGTTACACATGCTTTTGGGAAGAACATCTCTCTGTCTCTCTTTCTCTCAACACGTCTACTCTCTCCCCCTTCTCTCATGGCCGTCCACCGTGGATGCCCTAGAGAAAGTTCTCCATCGCCGCAGCATCGTAGTTATGCTGCCCGATCGTCTGCTCGTGGATCTCCGTCTCCTTCGGTGCGCCTCGCTCGTGAAGAAGACGTCGGATCTCATGTGTCGAGATCAGGAGATCCGCCGCTTGAATCATCAACATGGATTGCGAGAAGCATACGATTCATCCTACGCTCGCAGGCTTCTCCTCCATCGGATCAGACTTGAGACAGGAGGTCTCTTCGTTTAGAGACTCGATCGCAACCACGCTTCAAGAGGTAATCCTATTACTTGTTTGTGGTTTAGACGAAACGATCCGAGAAGTGTTCTTGGATCATGTAGTTTCGTCGCATGAAATTTTTTTAAATTCCGCTGCATCGAGCAACTAGTGCGACTAGTTGTTGCTCGTCGTATTCGATACGACGCCCACGCTTCCATGATGCGCTTGAGGATTGTAACCATATCCTTCAAGTGGTATTAGAGCCTTAGGTTGAAGGTTTTGGATACGATCCATAAAACCGAAGGCGACTTGGGTTTGTTAGGGTTGCGAAAGTTTTATCGCATTTCATTTTCGCATCTCTATTTTGTGATTATTTTCAGCCCTGTTTAAATGGTTTAAACACGAAAATAAAACTTGTATTTTGTTCTCCATTAAATAAGAAAACCGTAGGATCTGATTCTACATAATTTGGATTCCGTTTGCTCGAGATATGGTCGTTTTAATGAACATGTATTCACTGTTACGGGAACTGTGTATCTTAACGTAATTAAGGAGTTAATTACTATTTAGAAATGCCTTGAAATGGGTGTAAATCATATAGGTTCTGTTGTAAATCAAATTAGCAAACTTTGGAAATTTACTTTGCTTAATTTGAATTTAAATTGATTGTGATATGCTAATTTTAGTAAGTAGGGGTCACTTCTGAAATTACTTTCCTAATCAAG
Source organism: Ottelia alismoides (assembly GCA_037367405.1). Taxonomy (NCBI): domain Eukaryota; kingdom Viridiplantae; phylum Streptophyta; class Magnoliopsida; order Alismatales; family Hydrocharitaceae; genus Ottelia; species Ottelia alismoides. The sequence continues at coordinate 579,620 of JAZKJV010004163.1, read as the reverse complement.
AACCATGTGATGGTCAATTAGTGAAATTAATTGTTATTTTCATGAAATAATTATGGAAAATATTTGAAAAATATTTGATGATAATTGGAAACACAATCATCAAACTCCTTGCTTGAATAGGATTGGGAATTTGTCTAGCAAATTTTCATATAATAAAAAATGTTTTGATTATTAATATACGGTATAATTTCGGTTGAAGAACTGATGATCATCTCAAGTACAAAATGATTGACTCGGCATTATTTTTCTCGAGACGGATATGGTGTCTAGTCGAGGATCGCTGGGGTAGCGAGTTGCAATGTATGCGGTCTGTCCCACTCCTGCCGGTACTGGCCATGACAACGGGTAGGGAACGAATGATGCCTGAGAGATCATGATGTATTTTTCTAATTATTAAAATTTGAATTAATACGTATTTTGAGATAATACCATATATTCAAGTAAAATCAAGTTTATTGATTGAATTGGATTGAAAACTAATTTAATATGATTAAGTTAATTATATCCAGTTAAAAACACTCTATTATGAATAGATGTATATTTCTCTTGAAAGAATTAATTATGTGAATATGATTCATGATAATTAATTAGAATTTGAATATGATATGGAGGATCACATAAGTGGCATCCATGGTCTCCCATCAAGGCGAAGGGTTCCGTCGCCAGGGATTGTATGTAGGAGACATTTGTCCGAAGTGACAGCTCCTATATGCAAGCGCATCTGGATCGGGCTCTTTGCTTCTCGAAAGAGTAAGGCCGTATGCATAGTGACCCCAATATCGGATCCTCATATTATTGGGGCGATATTGGATTGCGCATAGCGAGTTCTATTCCTGTTGACGGTTGGTTCAATTAATGACGGGTCAACATCACCTAAGGGGTGGTGGGCCTGGGTGTTAAAGATCGAATTTGGAGATGCAAGTTGGACTTGCAAGGCAGAATGTGTTCCCATTTCTTTTTATCCGAGTTACAAGTTCTCATATTATTGGGATGTAACAAAGATAAGGAAGGAGATACCAGATCTTACTTGAGATATAATGGTAAGTATATCTCTTACATTGAAAGTGATTAAGGGAATGAACTTTCATTTTTGACATGGAAAGACAACTTTGATATAAAAATTCCTAAATCAAAGTAAATTATATATCTATATATGTTTATGCAAATTTCTTATTTCATATAATCCTTCTTTAATCCCACTCAATTTTATACTCAATAATAACCAGTAGAATATCATGGATTAGACCCATGATCCAGATATTGTACCTGCAATTGGACACATAATGTATATGGTTGCAATATGCATGTTTCCTCATAATAATGAGGAATGATAATTGAATAGACAATAGGACTAAAACCCTAGGGTTTGTATGTCTCTTTAAGTCTTGATCTCATCGAATGTACTTTTGAAGTGACATGTCGATAATGATCGTAATTATCAAATAATCCTTATAAAAAATCTAGAAGATGTTCTGGCATACATAGTGCTCTCGACATATAATCATGAATGACATGGTTCTCTGCATTATGTAGAATGGTGGCTATATAGGAGATGATGTATTCAAATTGTTTGAGTACCTACCTGAACCTAAGTTTTAAGAGTTTAAATGGATGTAGATACGATGAGTGTCATCATTCTACTATCTATACTCTAGTCATTCATGAAGCTTCATAATATTCAAATTGTATGAATTGAATGAAGCATGTACTCTTATAATGAAAATTTTCATTTTAACATAAGAGGCCTTGGTCTTGAGCAATGGTTGCTTATAGATAAAGGGAGCACAGTGGAAGCATGGGTCGGACCCAAGGAAAGTCAAAGAGTTGACTATACTTCTGTGACTTCCACGTGACATCCAAAGAGTTGGATGAATGCCAATACTGCAATATGTTGACGTGTTGATAGTATGACTATTAAATCTATCTAGAATCCTTAAAGAAGGAATCAGATATTACATCAGAATAATCTACATATAATCATTGAAATTAACTTACTTATTTGATAAGATAAAGTCTAATAATTGTATCTCAATCTTCTAATGATACTTGCAATTGGTTGCATCTGTATTAGAATATTAGAAATTTGATCTTAAAGTTTAATGGTCATCCATGTTGGAAGTGATGCAATTGTTGCAACAATTTCCATTGGATCAATAGAATTCATATTTTCAGTGGGAGCCCTTCGTCTTAGAGAATGTCTCTGTGACCTGGATATTAGAATACACTCATAGTTTATTTCTAAATGTTGGAAATAAACATGAATTCTGAAATAGACCTATCATAAAGAGTTATGATGAGGATATTTCAGATAGTAATTTAACATCGAATGGACTCCACTAAATTAGAAAATTAATGAATGGTTCATTAAGACTTCTAATATTGAAAAATTAAACTTTTAAAGATCAATAGGAGGATAAAGATCATTTAACAATGATCTGACATCATGTTTTGGACATATGTCTATTGATGAGATCAATGGACAAGTAAGAGATGAAACTTTAGAATGTCTAAAATTTCAAAACTTGCATACTTATGAATATTGTATTCAAAGTAAAATGTCCAATACACCCTTCTTTGGAAAAGGTGTAAGATGTCAAAGTATTCAAGATCTCATACATATTGATGTATGTGAATCATCTATATCATAGTAAACATTATGGATATGTGATATCCATTGATGATTATTTGTGATATGAGATTTATTCTCTTCACTTAGAAACCTTTGAAATGTTCAAAGATTTCACAATTTTGGTGTAGAACCAAAGTTTGAAGGAAGATTAAATGAATTTGATCTAATCTAGGTAGTCAGTACCTATTAGATGAATTCATATAATACCTTATAGAGATATGAATATCATTTCTATCTCACCCCTCCTAATGAACTTTAACTCAATAGAGTTTTAGGGAGATACAATTGATCATGTGTGACATGATTTGATCAATGATTAATCTTAGCATAATTATCTCTTAGTTTTCAGAAATATGTATATGTGGTAGAGACTACATTTTATATCCTTAACAAGGTTCCATGCTAGAAAGCTGGAATCTAGCACCAGAGAGTGCTACTTCATTAGAAAAATAAAGGATGGTATTGGATACCTACTTTATGACCTTGAGATTCTTAAAAGATCTCATCTTTGAGAATATGATTCTTAGAGGATGACTCTCTTGAGAATCAAGATGAAAATGAAGTAAAGGAACTCATTTAATCTTGAGATGATAATGAGGCTCCTGGAATCGGAAACAAAAAAGACAATTAAAGATGAAACACTAATACCTCTTCAAATAAGTTTGAAGATGGATTCCATGTGTCAATTGAATCTGACAATGATCTAACTTCATATGATGAAGCTTCTAAAGATCATGACATGGAAAGATGGATGTTAGCAATAAAAGTCTAATGTAGACTTCATATACAAGTGTTGTATATGGACCCTCGAGGATCCACTTATAAGGGTCAGACCTATTAAGGTATAAATGGATCTTCAAGAGAAAGAGGGAACCTGATGAGAAGGTAGAGACCTTCAAAGCAAGGTTCGTAGCCATGAGCTACACATCGAAGAGAAGACATCGCTTGCGATGAGACTTGCTCTCCAGTGACCTTGCTTTAACCCATCAGAATATTGCTAACTATAGCTACACAACTTGACTATGACATCTTCATGATGTGAGTCAAGATTACATTCCTCTATGAATACTTCTCTGAGGATATTCATATGAAGTAGCCCCAGGGCTTCATGGTTGAGGAAAGCAAGGTGTGCAAGCTAAATCTGTAGACTCAAATAAGCTTTTTGTAGTTGGAACATAAGATTTGATGAAATTATAGATGTTATGATTTTAGATAAAATCTTGATGAACCATGTGAAGCTTAGTGGGAGTGTCATTGTGTTCATCGTGCTAAATGTAGATATTATTCTAATCATTTGGAATGATATAAGGATAATAATAAGTGTTTTATAATTTGGTTGTTCCATACCTTGAGATATGATCTCAAGGATACCTCTTAGATCTTAGTTCTGAAGTCATTCAGAAGCAAAGAGAAGAGGGTATTGGGACCGTCACATTAGTAGTACACCTTGGACTTATTCCATTTTCTGGAAAATTCCAAGAAAGTCTTCCTTCCCTTAAGATATGGTAGTGACCTATCTAAAGGGATAACACCTCAGAGAGTTGAGGAAGTGAATGCTAGAACTGCTTGCACTTGTGCATCAGTTACAAGAAGCTGAGTGTATGCTAGATGTGCAAAAGAGCCAGATGCCTGCCATGCAGTGGGAGTAGTAATCTGTTACTAATTCTACTATGGAATAAAATACTTGATTGCAGTAATAATAATATCTTCAAAGATGGTGAAACTTAGAGATAGTGATCTCAAAGTCTTATCTTCAAAAGTTTAAGACCTTGTAGATAGTGATCTATAAGGATCTTAACTGTGGATACCTTAGTAGATAGATATCTCTAGAAATAAAGGTATTCTGATAAGGATTATGGGTATACTAGTTATAATAATTATCGAGCTATAGTGTCAAGGACACTATAATAAAATTGAGTATTTGTTGCATAAGATGCAACATTCGCATTGGATGCGAGTACTGTTACTAGGGGATATGCAAGTGCCGTAAAAGGACTTGGCGTAGTCTCTTGGGAACAGAGTGACTGATCAGCTTACCTAGCTATTTTCTAAATAACCTATGATTGTCACATGAGTGTGGGTTTAAATGATTAGCCCATTAATGGCTCTTTGGGATAGTGGGAGATTGTTGGACATGCGAGCCCACGGCGAGCCATTATGCAGGAAATGTTATTGCGAATATCATTCCATGATCTGAAATGAAGTATAAATAATTTGCATAATAGGTCCCTTAGTACAATTAGGGTTATGTACCATGGCCATCTTGATGATCATACAGTTGTTGATTCAAATATTGAATCATAGAGGCTGGTGCTTGGATGAACAACTAATGAGTTAGATTGAGGACTCATCAAGCACCATCAAATGATTGTTAAGAGATGATCTCCAGCCTGAGTAGGAGATGACAATCCGTTCTCAGTTAGGCTGATATCTGACCGACCTCTTGATGTAGGTCCTCTGCATAGGAATATAGATTCGAAGGTGTCAGATTAGTTAGGTCAAAGAGTTGACTTAATGAGTTCGAGATAACCAAAGTCCTACATCGTATGCTGTCATGATATAAGCATGCATCCTCTGACCAGAGACAGATGTGTTACTATATGTCTGAGTATGTACATTTGACAGACCAATAGGTTGATGACCTAATCAAGATCTATACACCGGCGCGCTGGTGTGCATACAAGGGCATATGAGTAATACGATCTCTCAAAGGGATTATACAGGTTCATTTACTGAACCGAAAGACATGAGCTCACTCATGAGATATTGGGAAGATCAAATTCCGTGCACGGTCGTCTTGCTTTGGAAGCTTGACTGAATTTGTAGGTTTGATATATACCTTTGGAAAGTATATGATCAACACCTGGGAAGGATATATGCTTTTGGAAAGCATATGATCGATACCAACTCTCAATGATCGAATGAGAAACTTACTGATAAATCCTTGAAGTTGACAGTGTAAAATTGATCTGATACTTCAGGATTATTCCGAATCTTCCAATATGCAGGATGTACAGGTATTGGGAATATATGAGGGTGATGTGACCATAAACGGTTGTATAACCATGACGCTTCCATTCCTAGGGAGTGATGAAACGGGTCTGAATTTTAGTGACTCCTCTCAGTAGAGAAGTAATCTAATCTTAGTCCAAATGATGGACATTGATCTGAATATGATTCAGATTCAATGAGAATATTTGATTTGTGGTCTTGATTTAATCAAGCATCTATGGGAGGTCCACGATCTGGATTTGAGATGTGATCTCAATATCCAAGTCACTATACGTGGAACAATACAATCGCCCTGTCCTTATCTTCAAGTATTCGCGGAGAAAGCGCATTATCCTTGAAAGAGTTCATGGATAATTCTATCATTGATATATATATATATATATATATATATATCCGAGCATTGAGAAAATGGATAATTAAATGTGATTTAATTGTCATGATTAATATGAATTCGATTCATATTATAAAGAGAGTTATCTAAGATAATTAAATGTGATTTAATTATCAAAGATGTAAATAATGTGAATGTGATTCATATTATTTGAGCACATGAGAATACGTTATACAATATAATTAAATGTGATTTAATTATTGTGGATAAGAATAATGTGGATAGTAATATCCAATTATTCATAATATATTATAAATATGATTTATAATATATAAGAGAGAGCTATTTGTAATTTACATTTGTTAATTAAATGTTAATGTGAATTGGATTCACATGGAACATTAAATTGAAAATGTAATTCACATTTTATTTTGGGTTGTGAATGTGATTCACAATTTTCTAATGGTAAGATTGTAATATTCACAAAATAATTATGAATTATTTTTGTTGAATAATTTACAACAAGTGTTGTTGTAAATCTTGGAGATTTTCAAGGAGTAATGCAATCTCATGACATTGCTTGAGATTACATATCAAAGATTTATGGTGGACAGCAACCAACTCCTATAAGGAAAAGGTGGCCATCCCCCTATAATCATGGATTGGTGTAATCTCTACTCCTTGATCTTCATATGAAATTGATTTAATTTTAATATTGATGTATATTTGATTTGTCAGATATATTTGATCTAAACTAAATATCAAGTTGTTGGCTTTTACCAACAACAATCTTGACCATTAGATTAGACATAAAGCAATCTCATCCATTGTTTTATATGTCCCATGGATTGAGATCCATGGATTCCAAAACCCTATAAATAGAGAGGCGTACCATACTCTCTTGTTACACATGTTTTTTGGAAGCACATCTCTCTCTCTCTCTCTCTCTCTTTCTCTCTACACGTCTACTCTCTCCCTCCCTCTCATGGCCGTCCACCATGGATGCCCTAAAGAGAGTTTTCCATCGCCGCAGCGTTGTCGTTATGCTGCCCGATCGTCTGCTCGTGGATCTCCGTCTCCTTTGGTGCGCCTCGCTCGTGAAGAAGACGTCGAATCTCGTGTTGAGATCAGGAGATCCGCCTCTTGGATCATCAATATGGATTGCGAGAAGCACACGATTCATCCCCGCGCTCGCAAGCGTCTCCTCCGTCGGATCGGACTTGAGACTGGAGGTCTCTTCGTTTAGAGACTCAATCGCAACCACGCTTTAAGAGGTAATCCTATTACTTGTTTGTGGTTTAGACGAAACGATCCGAGAAGTGTTCTTGGATCATGTGGTTTCGTCACATGAAAATTTTTTAAATTCCGCTGCATCGAGTAACTAGTGCGACTAGTCGCTCCTCGTCATATTCGATACGACGCTCACGCTTCCGTGATGCGCTTGAGGATTGTAACCATATCCTTCAATAAGACCAATGAAATCAATCGTTCATCGATCAGAAGTCGTTTGATAATTTAAAATCATAAATTTTGATCAAAAATCAAGATCGGATCACACCAATTTTAGAGTTCATCTCAGATCATAAGTATATGAATATTATACTCATTTTAATCAGCATTCAAAGATGATCGAAACGAGCCATTGTACACTTAAATCAGATATTCAAGGTACGAATATGGTCGACTTTGGTTTTTCTTAATAAAATAGAGAAAATGATTTTAAAAATGTCGTTGTTATGTACAGCTGACAGAACAACCACTTGGCTCCTTTTTTCCCCCACTTGGCCAACACAAAGGCCTTCTCTTAGTTATATAAACCACCCCTCACTAATTCTTTCCACTTTTGCCTCTTCCCCTTTTCTATTTCTTTCCAACAAGAGAATCCCAAGCACATCTCCCCTCTTTCCATAACTGCTGAGAGCAGTTGTACCACAGCTACTGGAGCCCATCTTTCTCCTGGAAGAGCAGCTGGAGACTGCTCTTTACATCTCCTACCCAAGCCTATGTTAGAGATTCCTGGAGTTGCTGCTGCAGCTCAAGGTTGTTGATCAACAACTTCTCCAAGAGCTGTTGGAGCTCCATTTCAGCCCCTTTAGTAGCCACATGCTACAACCACATGCATGATTCATCTTTCAAATGGGATATCCAAAGGTACAATCCTATTCCCTTCCTCTTTGTTTCCATGCATGTATAAGTTAACCCCTCTTGCTGCCGTTCGTGTATTCATACACCTCTTGATTTCAAGTCAAATTAGAAAAATGATCAGTTGTAATGTATTTTTATTAATCATGCCTTTCTCCATTATATTGAGCATAAAAATTTAGCAATTACGTACCATATTTTTGGAAGAGCATGTATTGTCTTGGGTTTATCTATATTCACCTCATCGTCATTATTGAATGAAGTAAATAAAAATTTATTTGCTACGAATCATGGAAAATGCGGAATATTTTGCAAACAAATTGTCAAAATAATGTCAATTCATCGTATGAACTAGAAAATGTAGCACAACGATTTGTGCATCTAGAAATCAAATATATATATATATATATAAGGAAAAGATTTCACTTATGATTTACAATATTCATGAAGAATAATATAGGTAAATCATGACTACCTTTGATGCGTGAGTTTTTATGAAAGAAACCTCCCGAATTGAAGTCTGATATGCAGACTTCTCTCTCGTGGGTATGGAGATGAGTCGTATTGCTTTCCACGAACCCGGACGTTGACTAGGGCAAGAAGAAGAGTTGCGAGAGTTGTAGACTCTCAAGACTCTCTCTCTCTAAGGGGCACGAAATTTATATGAGGACTTGGTCGTCAAAATTATTAAAAAAGGAGAAGGCATTATCCTCCTTTTATACTTAAAGCACATGTCCTATATGTACTTTGGTAACCCTTGGATTTTAAATAAAGGGCTAAGACCAAGTTCTAATTCAATAAGGATCATCTCCTTATTATCTCCTATCATTATTAATTAAATAAAATAAGCAACAACTTTAGAGTCATAATTCAATTAGAACTCAACCATATGGAGCCATGTGTACATCATATGTACAAGCCATATCACCTTCCATATACAGAAGTTGTTGTTGCTGCAAATTTTGTTAATTAATTCACTTGATAATCATATTATCAATATTGGAGAAATTATAGAGTTAACACTTAAAAGCTTATGAATCATATTCATAAGCTCAATATTAAATGCAAATCCATTTTACATCTACAAAATTAATGTGAATAAAATTCACAAAATCTCATACCTTGGAAAAATTATGTAAATCATATTTACATGAATATTTACACGAATCGCATCCATATTAATATTAATTATTGTGAATCACTATTCACATTAATTAATGAGTTATGCTTGTGAATCATATTCACAAAATTACTATTATCAATAATATATAATAATCATAATTATTACAATATTACCATTACCATGTATGAGTCCTAATCCAATTAGGACTAATGAGATAGGAATGCAGATACTTGGAGATAATATCGGGGAGATCATATTATCCATGTATAGTGACTTGAAATGTGGATAACTATCCAATTTTAGTTTTTATACCATTTTTGCAAAAAAACTATCACCTACGAATGCTGAGCTTGAGCTGTAACACTTTACACTCTCGATGAGTTCAACGAAACGCATATCACTCTCCATGAGATGGACAAAGTGTCAGTGAGCTGAATCTAGCTTCCTTGACCATCTCTAATCAAAGTCCAAACCATTTGGAGTTAAGAAATGAGCTCAAGGAGCTTGTATATTTCCATTTCCATGATCATTTCTGTTTCCAACATTTGGACTTTGAAATTAGAATTGGAATTAGAATTTGGATTCAAATGAATTGTGATTTAATTCAATTGAATCACAAATCATATAACTAAATAGAGCAATTAAAATCCATCATGTTTCATCACTTCTTCGGTATGGAAGTGTCATGATAGATGATCCATTACAACAACAAAAGTAACCCTGAATATTCCAAATACTCATCCATCCTTGACACTAGAAGACTTCGATAAGTCCGAAGTTCAAATCCTGGTTTGATTGTCTTCTTCGGAATGTATCAATAGATTTCTTACTTGATAATTAGGCGATAATATTAATCATATACTTTACAAAAGCATTTATTAATATCTCGAATTCATGTCTTATTTCATAAACAAGATGACTATGCATGGAATTCATTTTGACCCCAAAATATCTCATGAGCGAGTCTTGTCTCCTGGTTCATCAACTATGAACCTTTATGATTGCTTCGAGAGATCATACATCTCATACGACTTCATATGCACACCAATGCGTCGATATATAGACCTTGACTAGGCCACCAACTTATTGGTCTACCAAATATGCATACTCATGCATATATATGCATATCTGTCTCGGGTCAAAGGATGTGCTCCTGATCGTGACAGTTACGATTCAGGTCTTAGTTTATCTCGACCTAATCAAGTCAACTCTTTGACTTGATTATTCCAATACTTCCAAATCTACATTTCTATGCAGAGGACCTGCATCAAGAAGTCGGTTAGAAATTAGTCTTTAGAGAAAGATTGTCATCTTTTTCTCAGACTGGAGATCTTTATTGAATATCACATGTTTGAAGTCAGTTGTGTCCTCCTAGCTTCATGGTATTCAATATGGCCATGGTACATAACCCTAATTGTACAAAGGGACCTTAATAATAAAGTGGATTCATTCAATTATTTATTTCATTTCAGCTGGACATGATAAACCAATAACTTTTTTTGCATTAATGGGTCGCCGAGGGCATACAAGTCCAAAAATTACTGGTGCCATGCAAAATTTAAAATTTTATAATTCACTAAGTTGAAATGCTAACGGGCATTAAGTATCAATGAACCCCATTTATTTGTTTGGACCCCATTCATTGAGTACTATACATCAGTCTGGACTTGTATATGAGGGTATAATGACTTGGCAAGCGAGGATTTTTTCTAACGGCTCATCTGCATGCTAAATCAAATACACCAACCATTTTAATTGGTGATATGCATGCAATTCATCACCTCAAAAAAATTGTGGCTTTTGCTCATTAAAGTTTCGATAAAAAGAAAAATATTTTAATATCTTGCTTAATCAATCCAAATAGTATAGAGCTAAAAAAGTGCCATTTTTATTTGTCTTGACATCACTCGTATTCATACATTTGCCATTCAATGTTAAAGTATTTACTGTGATCAGGCTTCGTGATTTACAAAGTAAAAATAATATCTTCAGAGTCGGTTGTCCATGCATTGAAGTATTACTAACTATATTGTTTAGTTGGGAGACTTGGGATTCTCGACCTGTTTAAAATGCAATAGTTTGTAACTTTCTACAAGTTTGCAATATATTTTAGGATGGTTGTTAACCTTTAGTGATCATTTGTTGTTTTATTTTTATATCTCATTTTATTTGAAACAAAATTTATAAATAAGTTTCAGAATAATGCATAGTCTACTGGCATTGCCTTGGTAATATAGACAAGATTTTATATTCCTTTCGCAACAAAAAAACTGTTTAGCAGAATGGTTCTGCATATACATGATACAATTTATGATTAGTCTTATTGTGTATGTGGGAGAGAGTATACAAACCTAAGTGAAACAAAATTGAGGAAATGTTAACATATGAATTCTCATGATACTCATTTACAATGCTCGGTTTTAATGTAGGTTTTGAATTAGAATTATTTTTCCAAATTTATAAAATCATTATATGTTACGATAGACCAGCTGATCATGTTTTTGAATAAGTAAAAATGGAGTATGAGAGTTCTGATGTAGTAACCTTCCGGTTCCAAATTTTATATTCTTTTGTAGCCAGTAGTGATTTAATACAAAAAGCACACCTTACACGTCGTGAATCATAGAAATCATTTAATTTATGACAACTGAGTATCTGAAAAAGGTAGTAGAAATTGTAATCATAATGTTTATGAGTAGTTCATGTCCATATAGAGGTGTTCTCATTGGTATTATGAATTGAATCTATAATTAAATGCATCCATAAGGTCATGAATTGGTGATGTCAGTTAATTGTGTCGGTCATGGTGACCCTTACACTTGATTGTGCGAGGGCGCGGTGACCCTCACCTGGATAAAATATAGGAAGCCCAGTTAGGGCAGTGGCCGTCTAGTGCGCAGGTCTAGGACCGCATTCCTTTGTACGGATTTTACATGAGTTCACAATATTTTTACGCTTCGTTGAGATCTAGGTTTTTGACTAGTTCCGTTGATCCGCTGTTCTTAGGGTACCTAGGCTGGGGGACCAACGATTTTGATTTTTCTTTACGAGCTCGTTTGCCATACCGGTCGGGTCGATTTTTGGAGTGACTCTTTCGGAGAGTCTCTCACACCCATTTCAAGGACGTAGTTTTGGAGTAGGCCTACCCCTCTACTGGACAACACTTCCACCTAGAGGGTGAGATAGAAGAGTCTTTTAGGAGGCTTCCTCACCGAGTTTTGGTTACTTTCCGTCAGTGGGTCATGCCAATGAGTTATCGTTGAGAGTTGGTTACAACTGACATGGGTTTCTATTAAGAGTGGGTTACGGCTAGCTTGAGACCGAAATCATCAATCATCAACAATCATCAATCTTCGACATTTGATCAAAATTTAGATCTACTACTACAGATTTTAGGAGATGCTAGTGAACATGCCGGGAACTTAGTTAGGATGCTTTATACTCCACTGCATGTCTACGGAGGTATCCAACCCTAAGGTATTCTTCACGTCTTAGAGTTATAGTGTGAGGTAACACTCAGACCAAGACCACTGACTATTCACTAGACTTGAGAAATTAGACAAAAATAAAGATCAGATAAGACTCATCATCCTCAAACCAAGTTCCATCAACATGATTTATAAGTTAAAAAGATAATAACTTATATGTTCGATATTAAAATAAATACGAAAATGTTATATATCGAAAGTCATGGGGGTGATGGGAGATCTAGGGATTTACATATATAATAGCTTGAAAACTAATTTTCTCATGCAAGAAACTTGTTAAATTTAAATATCAAAAACCTAGCTACCTGGTTTCTTTTGAAACCACTGAAATACATGTTGTTTTTATATACTTGATTGTATTCGATAATTGTTAACATTCTCTTGTTTCTATCATGTTTGGCAAGCAAGGCGCCTTCATCGCAGTAGACTAACAGGTGGGTGTTGAGTCCCGCGATTTCTTTTTACGGTACATATGTTTAGATGTTATTCAAGATAATGTAAATGTTTTCTTCTCTTTTGTTATATGTTGGGACATATGTACATAATGCAGTTTCTTTTGTTATATGTAATTGTATATGGAAGTTAATGCAATGTGAATTGGTGTCACTTGTTAGCTTTGTGGTTGTCTATCATAATTGTGAATGTCATCTTGAAATGCGAAAATCCACCCCCACTTTTCAGTAACCTAATGCGATGAATTACGGTTATCATATTGTGAATGTTGTGTAAACAGGTAACCCAGATCCGCAGGTGGGCGCATCACTTCTACTTCTATTTTTGGTGAACATTATGTGTTCATATTAAAATTGTTCCAATGACGTCCATCCTTCATCTTTAGATCTATTATTTAGTTGAAAAATCCACCACCTTTAGATCTTTTTACAATATATTTTCTTTTTTCCATGCTATTTTAACTTATTTTATTAATATTCATATTATAAAATATCCTTTCAAACTATTTTATCTTTATACCTGGATTTTAGAATAACATGTTCCAATAACTTTCAAAGAAAAAATACAGCCATACGAAATAATTTTTGTATATATTTAGGAATGTCAAAATATAATCAATTATAAACACGAGCATTTGATGAAGTAAGTAAAAATAATGCAATAGAAGTAGTTAAAATTTCTTGCAATAAAACTAAACTATGGTAACATGTAATTTAATTTATATTGCAACAATTTTTGGTGTTTATTTACAATGATACTCAATCATCACAAATTAAACTTTACAAAATAACTTTTGTATTTATCCAAAAAACTCAAAATATTTAAGCAATTATAAACATCTATATCTTATTGATTAAGGAAAAATAATGTAATATAAGTAGTTAAAATTTTTTACAAAAAAATACATATGCAACATGCAATTTAATACATGGCATCACATCCTCCAATGGTTAATTTCTAACAAATATTATTTGTTGGAAAATGATATGTGTTTCGTTAAATTTGCGATCTCTCTGTATCTATTTCTCATTCGCCCCATACAAATTATACTTTTAAAAGTTTATATCCAACTTCCAAAAATTTGTACAATCACGCGGAAATTATATCATAATGATATAAGATAATTATATATTGTATAAAATATAAACATAAAATGATTTCAGAATAGAAGTTAGAAACTTAAAGAAACCATAAATAATCGATGATAAATAAAGAAAATACATACCCACTTATTGATACTATATAATCATTTTAGAAAATAAAAAATAAGTTCCATTGAATAGTTAATGGTGAAAATATATAAGATAAAGCCATGTGGTCTAGATTCAAGTAATGATTCCATTTCACTGGTTAGGTGATTAAACATTATACCTTTCACCTAATGGATTAAAACATTATACCGATTACATTTTTAAAATATATTAAATACATATTATTACTAAGATGGCATTCGATTTATGTCATGACCATCGAATGTAGATTGTGAACATTCCAAGTTCTAACACCTTCTCTTCTTCATCAATTCATCTCCCTTCACATGTTTTTTGAAGATATCTTTATCAAGTCAAATCCCTCAATATCTCATATACTAAAAATCACTATAACAAAATTACCCTAAAGCAACGAATACTTTAATATATGTTGGCATATTTTCCATGATTTAATATATAGCAAGGAATATTGTATGTCGTTTGATTCTTTAAATTCATAATGGACATTGTATTCGTTGTTATTTCCTTGCAACGAAGTATACCACAGTTATTGTTCATTGACTTTTTCTTCTAATCGTCATTGAATGTAGTAATGATTAAAATATATTTTTAATGAATAAGTCGATAAAAATTCATTGTTACATGAACTTTAAATAATGAGTATACCATTCATTGATAATTACAAAAATAAAAGATAATTTAGCAACGAATAATATTCTTTGTTAGATCTTTTACATCCAGAAGAAATTGAATATTCAAATTATCCGTTACTGATGAATCTCCATTTCATCATCTTTATTCTCTCATTTTGTCCTTTAAACCATAGCTAAATGCAGGTAATTGTCCTTATTTTGCATAAATTAGAAACTATTATTTATCGTGTAAATATTGTATGAAATATTGTATTCAAAGCCAAAATAAAAGAATAAATAAAAGAAAAGAAAAAGAAATGAAATACCAAAGGTATTGAATGACCCTAAACCCCAAGACCTAGACTTGGTTTGCCAGGAATAAAGTAGGGGAGATAAGGGCCAAAGATACAATAAAAACCCCTATTTATTTTACCAAATAATTGAGTTTTGGACCTATTTTATTCTTTGTTATCAATACATCAAATCAAGAAACTTTGTACATGAAATTTGAAAATAAAAATACATAAGAAAATACAAAATTTATTTCATGCAAAAATATACATATTGTACCTTCTACACTCAAAATAAGAAGCTAAACACAATCAAGGACCGACTTGTCTTTTATTTTGAATTAATAAACCTTTTATTTGTCTGGTTTGTCTTCTACCATGCTTATGTGGCTCAATCAGGGCTCGGCTTGAGCTGACTGTGGGTTAACTCTCTAACTTAGGCCCTAGTCCACGCCAGAACCTCATTTGACCCATACTCTCTCGATTTTCTTTCCCAAAGTGCCTTTCATCCATTTGGATCGATTCCTTCTGCAACCTTGGTCCTCGATCAAAGCTCCTACACACCAACATGATTCCTCCATCGAGGAACCCTTACATCGAGTGCCTCCCTCGATTAAAACCCCACCGGTATAAAGTACCTCCTCTGCCTTCTTCTTCTCTTTAATCCCTCTTCCACTGCAAAATCCTAACCCTAGGCTTCTATCAAAAATCTTGGTGACAACATGAGTGTACTCCATGCTTTAGGGGGTGGTTTTGGTGTTGATCTGAGGTCGATCCAGGCGTCACCGGAGTTCCTCCGTCGTGAGCCTTCCGACCAGCCTTCCAAGCAGGTAACTTCTTTTTCTTCCGCATTTTTGATTCGTAGTGTAGGTGGTAGTGTAACTCTACATTTCATTTCGTTCTATTTCATTTTAGTTTAAACAAAATTAAAAAAATCGATCGTCGGAGCCCCTAGCCCCATCCTCTGTCATAGCTGATTTAGACCCGCTCCGCCTTCATAGACACCTCCATCTTCTTCCTCGACCATCCCTTTAAGCTACAAGCCCCTCCATTCTCCCGGATCCTTGCTAGATCTGGAGATCTGCTCGCCCTCTCCACATCATCGTCGGTGAGCTCCGCCCCGCGTCACTTCCACCCTTTTCCACAGCCTGAAGCCTTTAGAGGCTTCGTTTTGGTTCCTCTTGCTAACCCTGCATGAAACGGAGAGAAAATAATCCCATTCAGAGGTGTTTGACACAAGGAGAAACCCCTAGGTCTTCGCAGGAACCATCGACCTCTAAGGCTCAATCCGCGAGCCCTGGACCTGTCTGAAGCTCATGGGAGGTACGTGTGAGCTGCAAGAACAAGAAAAGATCCTCGTCGGTGCTCCAGGTGGCAGTAGAAGAGAGCTACATCAATTCCAAACTCGTCAGCGGTGAAATCTTCATCCGTTCTTCCACCATCCTCGGAAGACATTTGATGAAGAACAACAACCCAGATTGAGCAAGAGCCGTTGGATTTGGAGGAGCAACGACCATCTGATCCCCCATGGGATCTAGTCTGAGCCCATATCTACGAAGCGTCATCGGTCGTTCCTCGTGCGATGTGTGGTAAGTAGAAACCTCTATGTCGTTGGATCACACCCATGGGGGTAATTTTTCCCGCTACCCTTACAGTTTTTGTAATTTCTTTTTATTATTTAAATTTTTATCTGTAGTATAAAACTTTCTGGGAATTTTGCATTATGTTTGTTGTTCATTCCATATTTGCAATTAGGTCCAATCCACGTCACCTCGTGCCTGTGTGGGTGAGGGGACTTAGTATTTTGCATCAAGATCCTTAGATAATTTGTACTTCATTTTAATCGATATTTTTGAGATATTAGTGTAATATTTTCTGGAAATTTTGCATCTACGCTCTCCCAACTTGGTATTAATATCAGAAATACTCCTTCAGGTACATATTATCAAAAATATCTAGGAAATTTGTGTTTTTAGTCATGTATTTCTCTGATGTGTTTGGGTTTAGTATAGTACCTAAACTTTAAATATTTATAAAAATGCCCCTGTCAGACCCTATTTCCTTTTTGTAGATTTTATTTTTGTTAAAAATATTTTCTGTACCTTAAAATTTC
Source organism: Ottelia alismoides (assembly GCA_037367405.1). Taxonomy (NCBI): domain Eukaryota; kingdom Viridiplantae; phylum Streptophyta; class Magnoliopsida; order Alismatales; family Hydrocharitaceae; genus Ottelia; species Ottelia alismoides. The sequence goes on along the minus strand of JAZKJV010004163.1, from coordinate 562,196 downwards.
ATAGATAATTGGGATAAATACTTTATATATTATTCTACCACATATAATTTTATTAAGATATTTTATCTTATATTTCTATTTATTAAAAATAAAAAACAAAGTTATTTTCCCGATCTACCTTATAAAAATACAAAAAAATAAAAATATTTTGAAAAAAAATATATTTTGTTCATTATCCTATTTTGATTCTACAGACCAAAAATCCCTAAAAATAGAAAAAGAAAAACTAAAAATGAAAAGCTATGAAATCTTTATAAAATTTACAAAAAATTATATAAAAATCCAAAAATATTTATTTTTATTCCTAAATTTTGTTATTATATTTATTATATATTAAAAATATTTTTGAAAAATTTTAGGCTATTTAGCTATTTTTAAATTCTAAAACAATTCGATCTATTCATTCTAGTCATTTTCTCGACTTTTTAACTCAATTAAAAATACAAAAAAAATAGTAGAAATTATAAGAAAAATATCAAAAATAGAGGAAAATATAACAAAAAGAGAAAAGTATTTTATTTAGTGATTTTTTAGCATTTATAGCTATATCTATAGACATAAAAGCTCTATATGTATACATGTAGCTATATTTACTTTTTTTATTAATTATAATTATTGTGAAATTTAGAAATTAGAAATTTGAAAGAAGAAATTAAAAATTATAAAATAAATAATCTAAAAAATTATAAATCAAAAAATACAAAAAATATATATTAAAAAAATCCACAAAAAATAAAAATCCTCATAAACCCAAAAACATTTATTATCTTTTTTAGTATATTATTGTTGTTTATCCCCCGTTCTTGGTGTTCGATACCCTACCATAGTTGTCCACTATATACATCTATTGTAGGATTTATAATAAATGTTGATTCATACTTGATTGCATTGCTTTATATTTACATTGTGTGGGTTGATTGTTGATCGATTTCGACTTTAGTGAGCGGTTTCCTCAACAACATTATATATTTGCTTCTTGTGAGGATATTTTTAGACCCTTTCCAAAGTTGACTTCATCAAATGGTGCCGCTGTAGGAGAGCAACACGTAGGATAGATTTTTGGGTCTATTTTTTCATTTTTTATTTGTTTATTTTCTTTTTTATTTAATATAATTATTTATTGTGCAAATATTTGTCTCTTCTATTTTTCTTGCGAGAGACTTCGAGACGACGGTTACCTCCTAGGTGGTTGAGGCACCCGAGTCAAGAAGACTTGGTCCTTCTTCTTGTGGAGCAAGGGGAGACAACAATAGAGAGAGAGAGGAAATTTAGCATAGCTTTTCTTTTTATATTTGTAAGAGAGTGGCATTTATTTTTGTTCTATTAATTTGTAATAATACATGTGGACTTGGACTTAAACACTCGGGGCCCAGTTTCCAAGTGCTTATTCACTTGGGGCTCATAAGATTTTTCCGAGTTTTTTATCAGCTTTATTTTATTTGTTTTCTACACTTTGAGTTATCCACTTTATTTGTTTTGTAGAACGTGCCATTAGTTTTTTAGGAGTACTTGCTGATGATCAGTCTATGTGGGTATATTAATTGTGTCTCATTGTAACACGACACTCAACCAATTATACAGAATCGAGAAAAGATCTCTTGCGAGGAGTGTCTCGACTTAAATTTATATCCTGACAAGTCCGAGATCGAACACATGGAGGAAAAGGAACAACTTTGGGTTAATTTAGATCACTTTTCTCTAAGTTTACCAAATGGTATTGTTTGTTTTTTAATGCAAAATGAATGTGAATGCAAAATACGATTTAATTAAGTTAGTAAGAAAATATACAACTTAGCTAAATTAATTTTAGTGAGAAATTAATCTAATTTAGACAAATTATATTTTTTAGAAACCTAATCTACTGTTGAATGCAAAAGATATTTTTTTTGAAATTTTAAAGGTTAAAATGCAATCATGAAAAATGCACACTTTTTTTGGGTTTTAACGTAATTTTTCACATAAACAGAATGCAAAAATTATGAAAATTTTATTGAAAGTTAAACATGATGAAATGAAGCTACGTATTTTTTTTGGATTTTTCGAGAATATATGATTTTTAATGATTTTTTAATGAAAACAGAGTGATTGTGAGTACTTAATTCCTAATAAATCCAAATTATCAATTTATCCAGAGATCGACTCAAAAAGATATTTTAATGAGCAATCCATAAGAGTTGGAATTTTGCAAAAATAATGTGTGTAGATTTAATTAAAAATAAATTACGAAAATCAGTGACCAATTTATTTAAGGCACATGACAACTCCGATATAGATGAAATTTGGATAGGAGTTAACAAACATTAAAACACATCATTTCTGATTTTGAGGATTTTTTAAGGCATCCGTGAATTATATATGAATTTAAGACTTCACAGTAGGTAAATAGGCAATTTCTCACTAACACAATTTTAATAAATTACCCAATGCTCATAAAAATACAATTAGTATCAAAATGATAAAGAATTAGTTTCTCAACAATATGACATTTTTTGATTAAATAAGTGATGCAATATTGAGGTCCAAATTAAAATGCAAACACAGGGTCCTGATTACAATACTGAAAATAAAACTTGCAACATAAATTATGCAAAAGGGTATTTTTACAAATATAAAAACTTGAAATGAAAATAATGCAATTTTCACGAATAAATTAAAAAAAGGGAGGAGGACGTTCTTCCTCTTCATTCTTGTTTAGGAGGTTATGGTAAGATGGGGCAGCATTCTTATGCGGCCACACGTATGAGGAGGCAGAGGCAAGCGTGTGGGCGACAGTGGTTGTTGGGGGGGTAGCGCTGCCATGGTAGTGGTGTTGCGACTAGGGGCACGGGAGAGCGGACGGCCACAGACAGCGAGGAAGATGCACGTGCAACTGCTGCTGATGGTGGCGGCAGCCGCACGCGGGCCGGGGTTGGGATGAGGGAGCTCGGCCGCGGTGTGAGCGCGGTGGACTGGAGGTCGCACTGGAGGCGTGGTGGCACGACCTAGGGGCGAGCGATGGGTGGGGCTGTAATGGTAGGAGATGAGCGCACGCTGGTTGCTGGGGGGCGGCGCGGCCGCGGACGGCCACTGAAGGGTGGGGGGACATGCCGTGCGTTTGCTGTGCCTTTCTTTTCTTTATTTTTTTATTTTTTTGGAATTTTATTGATGTTGTTTTGATTTTTTTTATTTTTTTAAGAGGAAAACAAATATATGGAATAAAGAGGCGGTGAATGGTGGGGATAATGAAGATGGATGATGTGGTGGTATGATATAAAAATGATTGTGCGGTGAAACAACAAGGAAAAATGTTAGATAAAATAAAATAATAAGGAAAATGAGAGGAAATACTTAACTGATTTTTTGTCGAAAGCTGGAGCAGTTACGTTAGACTCCTATCGTGGCCTCGATCCTATCTGGTGAAAAAAATCGGAGAAGTTATGTGAGCTTGAGAAGAAGCTCACTACATAGAGAGTAACCGCAGATCTCGCCTGTAGGTCGTCGTCGCTCAACGTCTAAGGAGTAGCTATCACCTCATGGCTTAAACAGGGCTCGAACCTCTCTCATAGAGTGGTAGATAAGGGGAGAAATGAAGAATAGGAGATGAATAAAAAGAAGAAGATTGAAAGGTTAAAAAAAATGTAGAAGAGGTAGAGTTGAATGGAAGTTGGTGGTAGAATGAGAAGTTAGAGTTGAAAAAAGAAAATATAAATAAAAAATTAAAAGTTGGCTAACAACAACAACAAAGCCTTTTCATACAATTAAGTAGGGTGAGCTACATGGATTCTTCGCCTCCATTCAGATCTATCTTGGGTCAATCCCGGGCTTATATCCACAAAATAAAGATCCCTTCGTATGGTATCTTTCCAACACTTCTTGGGCCGTCCCCGCCGTCTCTTAGCCGGCTCAACATCCCAACACTCGCAACTCCTAACTGGTGCATCAGTTGATCTTCTTTGCAAATGACCAAACCATCTTAAGCAGTTTTCTCGCATCTAATCCTCGATCGGAGCAACACCAATATGTATATGTTTGCAAATGACCATAAAATTTGTCTATTAAAAAAATAAGATAATAAATAAAGAGAAAAGAGAGTGGGGAATTTACAAAAGTAAGTCCACAAAAAAATTCAAACAAACAATATGCACATGTTTTTTTTACTTTTCTAATTTTATTTTTTGTATTTTAATAAAATATATTTACAAAATAAAAATAAAATAAAATAATAGAAATTAAATAAAACACTTTTTTTTGATTTTTTAGTGATTAAGAAAAGTAAATTAAAAAATGAGAAAAGAAAAATATGTACATTATATACAAAAGCACTTTGCCTTATTTTCGTTGAGAAAACATTTTTTTAAGAATTGTTTAATTATGCCATTTATTAAAATATACAATAAAGAATTTAATAGAAAATTAAATAAATAAAAATGTTAGATTTGTACAAAAATACCAAAGTCATATTTATTACAACTAACTCCCAAAATTCAAAAATTTCAATCGAGCTCTGATTTTAATGAAACCACTTTCTTTTGATAGATAATTTTCTAACTTAAACTTTAAAAGTGAGTTTGGTGAATTTGGAGTTCATACAGAGAGGGAATGTAGCCAGAAATTTGGACTTTACTGCTTTTTCTTTTTGGGATCTAGGAGCACTTATTGACTGTTAAATTTTATTTTGTATTTTTGTATATATTTTTATAAACAAGTCAAAGGTAGAATTAGTCGAAAAGGAGTTGAAATGAAATTATTAAAAATACATGAAGCTTGGGCTATTTATAGGTGAATTTTTTTATTTTACAACCTTTTATTATTAATTTATTCTATACAATATAATATATATAATAAGTAATGTATTTTATTTACAAGAGTCTTTTTATAAATTTGTTGATTTTATGGACATTTATTTGAGATTTTACTAAAGAATTTTGCTAAAATCAATATATTAAGATGAATCATGGATTCATCACCCCCTTTACTTAAACTTTTCTAGTCCTCGAGCAAATAAAGAATGATAAGTTGGATTAACCCCTGACTGTGCATGTGAATATAAGACTTGATTCGTCGAAGAACTCCCGATTTTAGTATCCCTAAAATTCTAAGCTGAACCAAGCTCAGTCAAGAGATACTCAATTTCTCCAATCATCGGACTCTCTCTATATACTTATATAATAGGGATATGACTTTAAGTGTGAACTGTAGTTACAAGAGTAGAGTAGCAACTTCACCCAAGGTTCCAGTCCAAGAGACTCTCCTAAGAACCTGATCCTCAACACTAGGAATAAACTATTTCTTGCATCCAATACATCGTCTCTTTAGTTTTCAGACTTAAAAGTGTAGATGGAAGGAAAGTTGATGGATGGTATAGGATTGTGTCATTTCTTCTCTTCTTCTTATCGGAACAAGTATCCTCTCGAGTGTCTTATTAACTCAACACATGTATTTTTTTATTGTTGACCAGTATGTCCGTCAAGAGAATTCGGAGTCGTCTGCACTTGTTTTTCTGGGAATACACCGGGATGTGCCTTTTTTGAGTACCTATCGTACCTTCTACACCCAAACTTGTAACATTTACGATGCAGAGCCCTTTTTGCGTGCTAACCAACTCCTGATCCTAATAGCAGTTGTCCAAGTGGATACTTTGAAATGGTTGGGAGCGCTCTCCTTTGGTGGAAGATCTTTATATTTAACTTTATAGTGTATAGTTTTTTCTTTCTTTCTCTTCTTTTTTCTGAGATTTTGACTAGGTCCACTACTTTTACCAAGTTGACGCACACTGATCAATAATTTTTAGATTTCATCAAACCCTGGTACATGTAAATGTCAAGAGATAGTACAAGAACCATGTTCTAATACTGTCTAAAGATGCTGACACTCAGGTTTCATGAAGCTTCATTAATTTTATCCCATCCTCGAGCGTCATAAAATCAGGTCCTAAATCAAATGCCTCATCCTAGTTCCTCAAGTGAAATTTCAACCATCTCATCACAAAAAGCACTAGTGTATGTGAGGTGTTGATCATATTCTTAAGGTAGAGACTAAACGTGCAATATAGCACACAAATATTTCAAACTAGGGAAATATGAATAATTAAGTCAAAGACCATAATGAGTAAAGCTGATTAACTCAAAATCTCAAGACCTCATAAACCAAGTGTTCTTGAACTTCACTAGTCTTGTGTGAATGTGTAAGTGTCAGGGATTAAATCAACTTATTAGTTAGTTTTTTTTGTGATTATGTTTTTTAAAGAGAATTTTTTATTATTTTTATTTATTAAAAAAGAAGAAAAATTTATTTTTTGTTTTTTTTGAAAAAGAAAGGAAAAGAAGAAAGAATATTTTTTAAAAGGTTATTATTATTTTTTCAAAAGTTTTTTTTAAAAAGAAAGGTAAATAAGAAAGGACACACATTTTTTAAAAGAGATTTTTTTTGAATTTTGTTTAAAATAAAGAGGAAAAGACATTTTTTAGAAGTTTTTTTAAAGAGGATTTTTTTGAAAACATTTTTTTTAAAAGTGTATTTAAAAAAATAGCAGGAAGAGAATTTTATGAAAAAGAGAGTTTTTAGTTTTTCTATTTTTCTTGAAAAAGTTTTGTTTTATGAAATTTTTTTTGTTATGCCTCTTATTTACAACAATTTACTCATAACCCCTTATTTTAATTACAAACAAGTCAAAGTACAAGCTATGGTTAATGTATATATGTAATATATACAAACCCCCCCCCATACTTAACATGTGTTATGTCGTCATGGCACTAGGTGACAAAAAGCCATAACTCATACAAAGCATAAGTGGGTGAAAAGAATATAAGAGAAAAAGAATATAAGAGAGTTGTAGAATACATAACGAGCATCAACCCCCTATACTTAGGCTCTGATCTTCCTAAGTATTGGAGAGAACATAAGATTGGGGGACTGATGAGAGTGGAAAAGAACATACAAAAAGAAAATAAAACGAAGAGACGAAACAACTCGAGTCACTCACCCCCTACCCCCCTATACTTAGGATCTAGTCATCCTAAGTATAGCCATAAAATGAAAAGGATACAAAACTAGGGTGAGTGATGTGAATCATAGGGGAGGGATGGAAATAAAGGAAGGTAAATCTATACAAGGAGGAGTGAGAATATACAAGGATCAAGAAGTTTTGTGACGGACCTTCTTGCGAGAGCGAGGGGTTGGGTAGTATACATATGTGTCACTGTCAGAATCATCCTCAGGGAAATAATAGCGAGTGGTAAGAAACATCCAACGATGGTCGAGACATGGCTGCTTGCTCAAATATGGCTTAAGAACAACCGAACTGAGCTCACTCATATAGATCACCTCATTCAGACCTGATGAGGACTCCTCAGAAAATTCCTTCTCTGGTATATCGAATGTAACTTTTTTAGCAAATTTTCTAGAACCTGAAGCATCAAGAGGAAAAGGAGAGTGATACATCTTGAAGATTTTGAGGGAAGACCTCGAGGAATCAATACTCTTCTTCTTACCAGATGACTGACTAGAGGATGGAGCAATTTATTTATCGAGATTGGTCAATTTGGTCCTGGTTGTCTCTTTTTGCGTAGGTCCTGGATGTAGTGTGTGAGGTGCTGACCAGAGGTTCATCATCAGATGAGTCACATATACATTATAATACTACTGTTGGGTCAACACATGTCTCTGGTATGACATAGTGTTCTTAGTTGGCTTGGCATTGGTCAGCTCATGCATCGGATCATCTATCAGAAATGATCGTGTCCGACTCAGGGGCAGCTTCTGGTTGTGAGTCCTCTCTAGAAGCTGTCACGGTGGTGGTGATGCAAGCAGTGGGTGATGTGGAGATGTAGGGAGTCTCTAACCAATGGTCGTCTAGACAGTCGGTATCTCAGGTGTAGTATAGAGACGGGACTCAACTATCTCTCGGAGGTCATGGTTGTCTGCGACTTTACGGGTTACCTTAGAATATCGTGTATCCTCAAAGATTGGGTGAGGTCGGAGTGCTCCCAATGCAGTGAAACCGATCTCCCGAGTCTCATAATCTATAGTTGCCTTAGCCAAGGCTAAGAACGACTTCCCGAGAATGATCAGAGGCTGGGTGACCTCTCCTCGGTGCTCAATGTCATTGATCATGAACTCTACATGAAGTATAGCACCTTGGAAAATAATGATGATAGAAATGATTCCTATCGACCGTTTTATAGATCGATCAATCAACTGAATGATATCTCTCATCTTCCTACTTGATTTGAGTTTGAGCTTGGCAAACACGGAGGTCGGGAGTATATTTATCGGTGAGTCATCATCGATTCTTGCATGGGTGAAGGTAGTGTCTTTGATTTCACAGCCAAACCTAGGCAACCGCTTCACTCTATGGCTCTTGATTTTTCTTCCTATCACCAAAGAGGTGGCCATAGACACCATGTATCTCTCAGTTCTTGTCCTCTTGTTGCTCGACCTTTTAGGCATCAATTTACTTCTTGCAAATCTTTTGAGGTCGGGAAAGTATTTAATGGACATTATTAAGGGAAGCTAAAAAAATCAACTCTCTATCGATTGCTTCCTTGACGACAGGGTCCAATTTTTTTAGATCTTTTCCGTTTTTAATTTTTACGGTGTTTTCAATTTTTTTTTCAATTTTTTTGATCTTTTTGATAGGTGAAGGAGGAATAGGAGAATGTACATACTCTAGTTTGGAGGGAAAGTGGTTAGTAGAAGACAAAGGTAGAAGGGACTCCACCTATACTAGATATGTGGTCAATCCAGTGTCTTACAGGTTTTCAAAATTCAATCTGCGAAATCCATGATCCACTTTCATACTTGGACTCTTGATCGGTCCAGAAATGTCATCCTCTAATAAGTTCTCATGACACATCATGAGAGAAGTCTGCTCAGTTGGAGGATACTGCTGAGAACTCAGGATCTTATACTCAATACACCTTGACTCAGGCATGTAATGCTGGGTTGAGTACGACCCACCTGTATGGCAGATGTTGGTCGGAGCCTCATAAGGTGGAGTCAGTAGAAAAGGGGTCTATAAATTGGTCGCATGAATCCTATCCCCGGTATATCTCCGAATGGGTGGTATGAATGCTGATCAATGTGGGCTTGATTACTAAGGTCGGTCAAGTCAGGAAGATCATGTAGTGTAGGCCTCTCCATTCGGTATGTTTGGTTGACCATGTTGCACACTAAGGTCAAGTCGGGATGTGTATGGGTCAATTGTTGTCCGATCCCAACTCGAGGTGAGAATGAGGTCTGTAGAGGCAACTGATGCTGCCAATCATTCATCTTAACAGTGGCTTGCTCTTCGATTTGTTCCTTGATTCCAACAAGCGGACGAGAATATGATGAGTCAATCCAGGGTGGATGTGGGGTAGGGGAGTAAGAATGTGGGGTAGGTGAGAAGTACGAAGAAGTGGGGGAGTCAGTCGGAGTTCTGACTTCACGGTCGGGGTGTGGGTATGAGGACGAATAAAAGGGTGGAGATGATCAGAATATGGTCGAAGAAGTGTGACCCGCGTATGATGTCCAATATTCCGACATCTACGAAGAGAAATGGGAGAATGAAGCGGATCGAGGAAGAAAGAGTGCAAGAGCACCGAATAACACACAAAACAAACAAACACAAGAACAAGCCCTGGGTTCACCTACTCAACACTGTGATGGTCGCAAGAGTCCGTCCGTTTATCTTTTCAATTTTAATTTGGTGATAAATCAAGATATACGTCCAATTACGCAAGGCTTAAAAGTAGGTTTTGGGCACTATCTTAGGGATCCGTCCTCACCTCTTAACACTCACAATAGCACAAGTGTACAATCACTACAAAAAAGGCGGGATTGGCGTGCACATAAAAGCTCGTTAAGTGCACGCCTAGTGCCCGCCATGTGCACGCCCGAGTGGTGGGCGAGCACATGTGCTCGTTCAGGGCGTGCTCACTTCTGTGAGAGTCGCCCGGGCTGGTTGGCGAGCACAACGAGACGCTATGTGCTCGCTCGCTCCCTGGCGGGCACATATGTGCTCGCCGATGTGATCGCCCTCTTTATAAATTGCGATTACCCACGGAGCACCTGTCAAGCAAATGTGCTCGCCCAAAGTGATTTCCAGGAAAAAAATATACAGGTTCGACAGGGTTTTGACGCCCCGTCGAACCTGTATACCCTGCCAATAAACCACTGCAGGTAGCTCCCTAAGGGTATATATATTATAGCAGTTCGTAGAGTAAGATAACCATCACTAAGAATTGAAAGGAACGCAGTTTACATGAATTCAGAAATAAATAATCTAATTTAACATCTAAATATTACAAACAAGTCAAAGCCAACAAAGTTCATATAAATTAAAAGATGTGCTAAAAGTTTAAAAAAAATACAGGTCTAAACCACCAAAAATTTACTTCTTCTTTGATCTAAAAAATTTGGACACTAAACCCTGCTTTGATTTCTTTTTTTCTTTCTCCTTTTCTTTGAACCTCGCATACATGCGTGCCTCTTCTTCAAGGTCGTTCTCCTCCTCCTCTTCGTTATCAGATTCAATCTCTTCAGGTTGAGATGCACGCCCTTGCGACCTATATTATATATGGAAGATATATATCTATTACTTGCATTTTGTAGATATAGAAATTTAAAATTATTACTCATTATATAAGAAGAATACTTACATGTACGCCGTGAACTCCTCTTGGAGCTTCGTCACCTGCTCCACCATCATCGCCATCTGCGACTCCATTGGAACTGTTGATTGGGACGAATGTGGTTGCGTGTACGACGACTGAGAGTATGCAGAATAGGAGTGACGATGTTCCTCCACATAATATGGAGGAAGACCACCAAGCGTCTGCTTCCTATTAGCCACAACGTCCCTCTCCTCCAACACCTTATAAGTTTTTCAATTTTTAATATAAAATTATATATTAGAAATGAGTATAGTAAGATAATATTTATCCATATATACCTGCTTCCAGTCGTTTTATCAAATGATGGTTGCTCTCCAGTTGGATCGACACCCCATTTTTCTGCAGATAGTGCCAGATAACGATCCTGAAATACAAAGTTTATAATATATATAAATGAGTTATAATATATCATTTAATTGTAAATAAATTGATAGACTTACCAACAATTGTCCTGTTTCAGGAGTGGACCATTACAAGTCTCCTTCTCTCCCACTCATGTGGGACCTCGACCACCACTCCTGAAAAGAGGGTTCCCTTTCCAACCTAGCTGCCTGAAATTTTTTTTAAGATCTAGTTACAACATTGCATAATAATAAAGTAGATCTCCAATAAATAATTTTAAATCGTAATACCATCTCCGCTCTAATCTGATTGTGGCTTTTAGAGCCACTTGTCGATTTAATCCTTTGTTTCTGGCGGTTTGTCCTTCCCGCCGTAGATCTTCTTCCAAACTCATCATCCGCAACGAATGCATCACAGAAATCCGCCCATCTGGAAGGATTATGTTATGATAATTGATTATTTTAAAAAGTTTAATATAAATTATTTGACAAGTATAATACCTATCCTCCGTACACCATGATGGCGGGAACCTCTTCATCTCCTCAAAATTCATCTCCTCGCATCCCGTCTTCGCATGGGAGTCTCTCCTTACCTTGAAAAATGTATCGCTCGTTCTCTTTTCTGCCAAACGAATGAAGGCTCTACGATAAGCCTCCTTCCCCTGACCAGAGCCAAGGCGAAACCTACTTTGAAAATTATAACAATTTATAAGATACAAAAAACTTGACCAAAAAAATCTGTATCACTTCTTAGAAATATTTCTTACCAGAAACATGTCAAACAGTCTCTCCTGTTCTACAGCAGGAATGCGACACCATCTAAATTGCATGGAAGTCAAGTGTGTCTTTATTATGTTGGTTATCTCCTTTGCTACCCTGTTGTTGTTCAAAAAATCCCTGCATTTACTAGAAAATTTAACTTCCATACAATTTACAAAAATTTGGAAAATATTTAAAGATAAAATCTATAAAAATTTTACCTCCCATCAGCCGTAACCTCCAACAAAGGGTGGGACGCCGACGTCTGTCCAACTACAGTGGGTAAAGGCACGGATGTGCTCGACCGTCCAAAAGAAGGAGAGTCAGAACCCATCGATGTCCGTGCTGGTATGGGGACCTGGACTGGGAATCCTGTAGGGGCTGCTGAGGTAGATGGCTCTCCATAGCCTCCTACGTAAAAGGGTGGCGGAGGATAACCAAGAGACTTGTAGTAAGCTATCACCCGGCGAACCTCGTCCGACTGTGAATCAGGAACAACATCCGGGGTGGGCTGCCTACTGGAAGAAGGTGTGTCTGAGGAAGATGGACGATTGGATCTATGTGATCCATGCGCCCTACCACGTCCAAAACCTGCCATGATTGTAATAATGATGTATTACATATTTATTATTTAAGATTTTAGTTAATTCAATTATAATTGTATAATAAAACTTACAACTAGTCTTCAACACTTATTTCGGTGGGATTAAAGGATATTTCTTCGTTTTTTGAGTTTTCCGAGTAATCATTTCTGGAGTCAGTATCATCTTGTAAGTCAACACAGAAAACTTCATTATCAGCCAATCGAATCGATTCGATAATTGGGACTTCTTCTGTTAAGTCTATTCTTTCATTTGTCGGTGTAAATGCTTCATCTATGTCATCTTCCTGATTACTGGAATCATTGGAGATATAACCTCGAAAATTTATCTTCACAACAGTTACTGTTTCAATGCTCTTTCTCTTCTTTGATATTTGTGGGAGATAACATACTTGATCCGCTTGAGATGCTAAGACGAATGGTTCAAATCTGCTTATAAATTTCCTTTACACCACGTCGACAATGTTATTTCTTTTATCGAGTACTACACCTCCATTGGGTTCATACCAATCACACAAGAAAAGAACTACTTTATTCAAACCTGGTATACTATATTCCACTTCTATAATCTCTTTTAAAATTCCGTAATAATTCAGATGATCTTCCTCATAACAAGATCCGTGAACCATCACTCCATGATTTTGAGTTGTCAAATATTTACCGGAATTTAAGGTATGAAAACGATACCCATTACTGTAACATGAGTTGTATGATCGAACCTTATAAACAGGTCCTTCTCCAAAATATTTTATACCACCGTCCAACTGTTTTGAGCGGTCTTTAAACCACGATGGAAATTGATTCCTATAAGTGCTCAAAACTTCGTCATCTGAATACATAGGATTTTCCTCCATAATCCATCTCCATGGGGTGTATGCGTGACGAGCATGACACCTGGAAAAATCTGCTAATATTTGAAAGAGCATCGACAACATTTTTTGGTAACAATCCTCTGAACACTAACGATAGTAATCTTTCCATAAAAACATGGCAGTCATGACTCTTCATTCCCTTAAATGTAAACTTCTTCAGATCGACCAAATTAGAAAAATTTGATGCATATCCTTCTGGAAACTTCAATTTACTTGTCCATTCACAAACAAGCTTAACTTGATTTCTATCTAAGGTATACTTTGCTTTTGAAACTTCAACGCTTCCACTATCATGTTCCTTGATATGCAATTATGGGCGATTACATATGATTTGTAAATCACGACGAGACTTTACTGTATCTTTTGATCGACCGGTTACATTCATAACAGTGTAGAAGATGTTATCAAACACATTTTTCTCTATATGCATAACATCTAAGTTGTGTCGTATTAGTAACTTACTCCGATATGGTAACTCCCAAAATATACTCTTCTTAATCCAATTATGACTGTCACCAAAACCAGGAAGGTTTTTTGTTTTATCTCCATTTTATCTCCATGCTGGGAAGTCATTTATCGTCCAAAGCAGTGCTACTTTCATGTTAAATGTTTGACTCTTATTAGCATCATATGTATCAACTCCATCGACCCATAACATTTTCAACTCATCGATAAGAGGACGTAAATAAACATCAATGTACTTTCTCGGATGTATAGGTCCTGGTACTAACAGCGAAAGAAACATAAACTGTCGCTTATTACATAACCATGGGGGTAGATTATATGGCGTTGTCATTACTGGCCAACAAGAGTAATCTCTACTTCTTCCATGAGGATTAAACCCATCTGTAGATAAACCTATAACGCAATTCCTCTTTTCATCCTTAAATGTAGGAAAAGCTGACATCAATTCTTTCCAACACTCAGACTCGGATGGATGCTCCATATAATCATCGACTTTATGTTCCGCGTGCCATGTCATGCACTTCGCCGTTTCTTTACAATAATATAGTCGTTTCAATCTTGGAGTCAACGGGAAATAACGTAGAATCTTTCTTGATATTTTTGTTCCACTCTTACTAGCTGTCTGATATATTGGCTCATTACATTCAGGACACCATTGTAAATGTTGATGTTCACCGTAATATAGAATATGGTGATTTATGCATGAGTCTATTTTAACTTCTGCTAAACCCATCTTCCGCATATTCTTTTTCATTTTGTAATAATTATCAGGTAATTCTACATCTTCTGGTAACATCTTCTTAATAATCCTCAGCATTGAATCAAAATTACGATCGGTCATATTATATTCCATCTTCATCGATAGAAGATCCGAGACCGCAGAAAGTTTTGAATATGTCTTGCAACCCAACCACAATGGCTCTTCCGTTTTTTTCAATAGCTCGTAAAATTCTGCAGACTCTCCATATGGTTCCTCATCATCTAACAAAGTATCATTAAATTCTAGACCCACAACATCCATAACCATATCTGCAAAGGGATTAATATTGTCAGCTTCTTCTACATCATTCATATTGTCCTCGAAATTCTCACCATGCCTCCACCAAATCTGATATCCTTCCATGAAACCCATTCTATAAAGATGTAACTGAGTTTCATCTTTTGATCTCTTCCTCATTAGACGATATTTCTTACACGGACACAAGATAGTTCGATCTGAATCCACAATACGGGAACCTTGTGCGTAAGCAAATTGTATAAATTCCTGAACACCTCTTTGAAAGGCATCTGCTATACGTCCATCTACTACACGGTTGTATATCCATTCTCTATTGGTCATATTGATGAACCTGAATTAAATAATCTAGAATGTCAAATCTAGGAAATTAAGGATATATAAACGTATCACATTTTTGAGATAAAAGATGAGAAGAGAAGTGTATTAATTATGTTATCACTTTAGCCCGTCCATAAGGATTCAAATTTACTAAAAGATGATCGTTGTCACAAGTATCTTTATTTCTAACGAAAATTCGGCAGCATAACCCCGCACCTCTCCAGTATACCCCATAAATCAATCCTAATTAATTATCAAAATAATCGTATTAGTGATTATTTCAATAATAACAATGATTGATTTGGTATACCGAAGAGGAAGGGGTTATGAACCGAATTTCCGTAAGAAATAAAGACCTTGTGACACCGATCATCTTTTAGTAAATTTGAATCCTTACGGACCCCCTTAGTCCGGGAACTCCGAACTAAGGAAAGCTAATATAAATGTAATACTTTAAGATCATTTTATGTCATACATTTATATGTACTACAAATGAGACTATAAAATAATCTTAAAATATTTATTCATTTATATTAACCGGGAAATTACGTATATTTGGCTGGTTAACGATAGGGATAGGGATAAGTGTGATCCTTATTTAGTGCCTAATACAGTGCTTGGGTTACTAAGAGTTAATAGGCACCTGCAAAAAAAATTCGAACCTGCAAACATCAAAATCCACGACCATTGGTCTGGGATAAACATCCCAAAGTGAGTCCAATAGTGCTGTGAAAAAATAAAAAAAAATAACACAGTTAAAGGTGATCAAATCCTCCAATGTGTTGCGCACGCCACCCGTTGTGCAGGGCCACACACCACCCGGTGTGGAAGGACGCACTGTGTGTGATGGATTTTGTGCGATTTTCTAATAATTAATACATAATATTTTGGACTTATCATAAACCTATCTATAAGTTAATGTGATATAATTGGTCACATTAACTAGAATTTAATGTGATAATAAATTATCACAAAGGAAGCATTGGTGTATATCATATCTCACATCAAAACGATATGAAATTTTAAAAATGTTATTAATGGTGTTCATCATATCTAATATCTACATTATTGAAGTTGACTAACTAATGTTATTCACAAATTTAATAACTAATCTTTTTAAGAAAATTAACAATACTAACTAGGGCATATTGTTGTAATGGATGTTTTGTCATTTAAAATTTACATAATGTAAACATAATGTTGGTTGAGGTATTTTATCGAACACCTACAGGGCATACAACTATACATATCATTGAGACAATGAAATTCGAAATTACAATACTATAATGATCTACTATTATCCTTAACATGTAAAACACATATAAACTATCAAAACAATGCACTACATTTAACAAAAAATTTAAACCCTATTCTATCCAAACAATAGAAATAGGTAATGAAATCGTATAAAAAGTGAAAGGATTAAGGATTATACTGAGTGGTAGACGTAGATCTACTCAAAACACGAAAACGACGGCCGTCGGGGTCGGGGCGGAGAGGAGGCGGGTCGCCGGAGGGGAGAAACTGTGAGGGATTTGCGTGAGAATGGGGAAGAGGAGCCGCGCGAGGTTCTGTTTACGGGCCTGGGCGAGCACACTTAAGTGCTCGCCAGGCCGACGCCAAGTGCTCGCCCGAAATTTCCAGGCGCTAAAATTATCCGCACTTAAGGAAATTCAAGTGGGCGAGCACAATTGAGCGAGCACATGTGCTTGTCAAAATTGGTAACTGCGCCTCTCCGCAAAATTCAAACCGGCGACCCTCATGGGCGAGCACATGTGCTCTTCGTGTGCTCGCCCAATAAGGAGCGAGCACATGTGCTCGTCTAGTGCACGCAGAGCCGTGCACGCTAATCGCGCCTTTTTTTGTAGTGAATGAGGGTTTTGCTGTCCTGAAAATATGTGTTAAATTTAGTCAAAATTTTTTGGTCAACTCTTGTTAGCAGTCCCGATTTTCTTTTAACCTAGGTTTCAAAACCAAGGGGAAGGGAGTCGAGAAAAATCGATTCAAATAGTGAAATCAATGATGCATGTCCAGTTCAGAAGACTCACAGTGATCCTCGTGCTCTACATGTGGGATGCAACAAAATTGAAATTTTATACTATATGAGATGCAAACGAGAAAATCGTTCCTAGGCAAGCAGTTCTATTAGAGAGTGATGAACAATTTATTTTGGACTAATAGCTCTACGATCTAAGTGCGTCTCGTTAAATATGATGTGTGGTCCTAAATATTATGAGCACAATCAATAAAAACATTCTATTAAAAATACTCTAAGAGCGTGAGTGCTAGTCCTATTCTACCCCAATCATCCACACGGCCATGAATGGGTCAAATGTCTAGTTCTGATACACACACGAGCTCACAAACAAGAGCCGTTGTAAAGAGCGAATTACCTAAATTATTACAACACAATAATTACAAAAAATTACAAAAATGAAAATGATCTCAAAAATAAATTAAAGCTCCTTGATCTTCAGCAGTCGGCACACACCATTTCCATCGACCTCCGATGCACTCCAAGTCCGTCGGGCCCTCGTAAGGAAAAGAAATTTATTTTAGATATATATATATATATATAAAGGAGCAGAAAAATAATTGAGATGAAGAAGGAAAAATGGAATAATTACACGTTGGCTAGGGGGTTAGACTACTCGGGTGAGAGAAAACTTAAATCCAATTTTTCAAATTAAACCCTAAGCCATTTTCGTCCCCCGCAATGACACCATCTGACGATTGGCCTATGTGGGTATATTAATTGTGTCTCGTTGTAGCACAACACTCATCCAATTATACAAAATCAAGAAAAGATCTCCATGAGGAGTTTCTCAGCTTAAATTTATATCTCGGGCAAGTCTCGGGTCGAACATAGGGAGGCAAAGGAACGTCTTTGGGTTAATTTAGATCACTCAACTCTAGGTTTTCCAAATAGTATTTTTTAAAATGCAAAATGATTGCGAATGTAAAATGTTGTTGAATTGAGTTAATATGAAAACACACAACTTAGCCAACTTAATTTTAATTTGAAATTAATTCAATTTAGCCAAATTATATTTTTCTTAGAAACCTAATCCAATGATGAATGTAAAATATTTTTTTGAATTTTAAAGGTTAAAATAGAATAATGAAAAATGCGCACTTTTTTTTAAAGGTTTTCACGCAATTTTTCACACAAAAAGAGCACAAAAGCTATGAAAATTTATTAAAAGTTAAATATCATGAAATAAAGCCAAACTATTTTTTTTGGAATTTTTCGTGAACATACGAATTTTTTATGAAATTTTTAATGAAAATATAGTGACTGTGAGTATTTAATTCCTAATAAATCCACGTGATCGATTTATCCAGAGAGCGAATTACATCAAAAAGGTTTTTTAATGAGCACTCCACGAGAGTTGGAATTTTGTAAAAATGATGTGTGTGGATTTAATTAAAAATAAATTACGAAAAATCAGTCACTAATTTATTTAAGGCACAAGACAACACCAATTTAGATTAAATTTGGATAGGAGTTAAACCACATTAAACACATCATTTCTGATTTTTGAGGAATTTTTAAGGCATCCGTGAATTAAATATGAATTTAAGACCTCAGCATGGATAAACTAAATAAATTCTCATTAATACATTTTTAATAAATTTCAAAATGCTCATAAAATTCAATTAATTAATAAAGAAATAATTTCTCAACAACATGACATTTTTCGATTAAATAAACAATACGATATTGTCCAAATTAAAATGCAAACACATGGTCCTGATAGTAATATAGAAAAGAACTTGCAACATAAACTATGCACAAGGGCGTTTTTATAAATATAAAAACTTGAAATAAAAATAATGCAATTTTCACGAATAGAGTAAAAATGGGAGGAGGACCTTCTTCCTCTTCATTCTCGATTAGGTGATAAGGGCACGATGGGGCGGCGGGCTCACGCAGCCACGCGCTCGAGGAGGTAGAGGCAGGCGGACGTACGACGGTGGCTGCTGGGGGGCGGTGCGGCCACAGGCAATGGCGCTATGGGGGTAGTGGGATTGCATGCAATGGCACTGCGGCCAGGGGCGCGGGAGAGAGGGTGACTGCAGGTGGTGAGGGAGATGCCCGTGCAGCTGCGATTGATGGCGACGACGGTCGTACGCACACCGGGATTGGGATGAGGGAGCTTAGTCACGGTGCGCGATGGACTGGAGGTCGCACTGGCGGCGTGGCGGTACGGCCCATGGGCAAACGATGACTGGGGATACATCGGCAGGAGGCGAGCACACGTTGCCTACTGGGGGCGACAGGACGCTGGCAGTGGCTGAAGGGGGGGGGGCAGGCCTTGCGCCTGCAACGCCTTTCTTTTCTTTTTTATTTTTTTGAATTTTGTTGCTGTTGTTTTGATTTTTTTGAATTTTTTAACAGGGAAACAAATATTTGGAATAAAGAGGTGATGAATGGGGGGGATAATGAAGATGGATGATGTTGTGGTGTTATATAAAAAATGATTGTGGTGAAACAACAAGGAAAAAATATTAGATAAAATAAAATAAAACGGAAAATGAGAGGGAATATGATGAATCTATGATTCTCACTCTTTATTCTTTTAGTTTAGTTATTTATTTCAGCAAAACCACCTGTAAATACCTGAATTACAATAACTTAGCATTTGGCATGCCTTTGTTAATAATGCATAATTAACACATATTTTTGTAAAAAAAGAATAAAGAGAAAAGAATAAGAATGATGTATTTAGAATAAATACAGAGTAACCCAAACCCCAAGAGAAGGTCAAGTCTTGACCTGATCGCAAAGAAAATAAGTAGAGAGAGATAAGGGTTCACTATGTATTGTACATATCACCTATATTTGTATATAATATTTATTTAATTATTTTTGACAAAATAAAATTATTTTCATTTCTTTTTACACCTTTGTATATAGACTTAGAGATAATATAAAAATAAAACAAAAATCAGAAAAACAAAATAAAAGTAAAAATCAAATTCAACACTTCCTTGTACAAAATACATATGTATATAACACATCACCTATTTATTCTACACTCTTAGATTATTTATAAAAATCAAATAAAAATTATTTTGTGTCCCTTAAATGTTTTGTAAATAAATAAAATATAAAATAAAAAGATTTTTTTAAAAATAATAAAATAAAAATATGTGTACATAATACATAGATATATTATACATGTATATAATACTATATACCATATATACCGTATTTTATTTTTAATAAAAATCATTAAAAATCATAAAAATAGTTTATAAAATAATAAACATTTTTTTACTCCTTTTATTTTAAATTTATTTACTATTTTTTATTTAATTTTCTTTATTTTTTGTACATTCTGAATTCTCATTGGTCAACATCGGACCGTTGACCCCGGTCAACAGTCCCTTCCAATCGGGTCGATTCGTGCCTTGTTTCGTTAGAGCTTCTTCTCCATTTTCTAGCGCCTGACTCCAACCTCCGTTCCCCTCGATTCTTCGCCCGATTCATCCATGATCTTCGCAGATCCTTAGGATGGATCAGATCCTTTTAGGGTTTCATGCCCCCTTCTGATCTTTCTGGACCCTGGGGAACCCTATAAAACCACTCTCTCGCCTCCGCTGCTCCTCAGCTCGTCCCTCGTGCCACCACAGACCCCTAGCTCCCTTCCTTAGAGTGACAGCTACTGGAGGAGCAACCTAGGATTTGCCAGAGATGCTTGGAGGCTGGTAGCTCACTTTGTGGCCGGAGAACCGCCGCGAGTAGCCTCCTAGCTAGCCGTTGCTCGGTTGAGGCCAAGACCCCATCGTCCACCTTCGCCTGGAGCCACAAAGTTTGTTGGTAGCTTCAGGTAGCTTCATTAAACTTCACCTTTTCTTATTCAGCTCGTAGTCCCAATTTGTCGCCGCCGCCTTCCATTAGCTTTGACCATCGGGTCTGGAGTTCTGATACCCACCATCTTCCACATCGATCAAAACTTCGACTTACCTCGTGCCTTCCTACGCAATCTGTCACCCTCAACTTCGCCCATCACAATGATATTGAGGATTAGACCTCCCTCCTCCGCCTTCGCCGGAGGTCGAACACCATCCCCAACCGCTTCCATTATCTTCTTAAGCAATAACCCAGATAGGAGCGTCGCCCCGAGTCCCCTCTACCCTTTGCAGGTACTCACGAGCGCATGGAGACCACTTTGGACCCCCAACTGCTCAGACAGAGCAGATCTAGGAGGACTCTCATCGCCACGATCATTCCACCGTCATCTCGACCATCGGAGCCACCCCTTCGACGCGGAGCATCTTCACGATACTGGCGGACCTCTCCGACCCTTCATCGAAGCATCGGATCTCCTCCGATGCTCAGTTGAAGTTCGCTGGAGGTGTGTTCTTGCAGACCCTCTCTCTGCCATTGGAGAGCCCGCCTCTGCCAGATACGATCAGAGCCACCCTACAGTGGCAACTTTGGGGCAGTTAGATCTTAGCACCTAACGCATATGACACACATGTATGCGACAGATTTTGGTTGGTCAGATGAGCCGCAACGGATAATCAGAACCATATGATAGTGCCATCCTCCGCGTGCGCTAGGTGCCCCATTGGGTATATTTCCTTTGTGCACTTGCATGTAT
This sequence comes from Ottelia alismoides, assembly GCA_037367405.1. NCBI lineage: Eukaryota > Viridiplantae > Streptophyta > Magnoliopsida > Alismatales > Hydrocharitaceae > Ottelia > Ottelia alismoides. The sequence goes on along the minus strand of JAZKJV010004163.1, from coordinate 540,574 downwards.
CTGTTTTTATATTTAGTCCATTAAATAAAAGTTGTAGTTAAAAATATTTACATTTTGGCCTCATACTTTTGATATTTGCATTTTAGTCCCTCCGAGTCTAAAGCACGTGTGTCCTTACGTGTTATGTGGGTTATTTGCACTTGCTGCCTTGAAATTTTATGATGTTAATGAATGAATGATATGTTTTTAGAATTTGCATTTATACCCATGTGCGTGAATTGGTTGGGCTTTTTTTGCATAATTGACCCTATACTTTTATAGAGTGTTATTGTTTGGTCCTGAGAGAGACTTAAAGTAATTGTGTTTTGGTCCCTGTGAGCTGTGTTTATTTGCATGCTTTTTATTGGACTTCATAAATATTAAATTAATTCTAAAAATTACCTAAAAATTAGTATTAGCTTCTGCTAGTGTGTAGTTTTTATTGTATTTTTCGTGGATCAATTTGCTTGCATTTTATATTTTTGAAAATTCAAAAACCACTAAAAAACCCTGTTTACTCTATAAATTATAAAAATTCGAAAAATACGAGAAAAAATAATGTGTTGTCTTTTCTTGTGTTCTAGCTTTAGTAAAAATTTTGTTTGAAAATTCTTTATAAAAACTCTAAAAATCACAAAACAACCAACAACTTATAAAAAATCATATAAAATCAAAGAAAAATCTAAAAATGTATTTTCAATTTGTTTGTAGGTTTTTGTTTATGTTTTATCATAGAATTACCATCAAGGACCTTAGGGCATTTAAATATTTTTAATTTGCTATTTGGTCCTAGCTGTGCACTATTTTGTCTTTTGAGCCACTGTTTAATTTTTAATAATTACAAAAACATCTGAAAATCTAGAAAAATTACCAAAAACACCTCAAAAATCATAAAACCCAAGAATATTTTTAGTTTTAGTTTCTGAGCATTTTAGTAATTTTTAAAAAATCCAAAAAGAGTCCTGTGTGTGTTTTTCATTTTGTGCTTGTTTGCCTTTATTAAAAATAAAAAATTTGATAATTAAAAACAACTAAAAGAATATTTCATTTTTGAAATTTGACTACTTCGTTCTTTTTTCGTGCTCCTTGTGTTCGACCCTGGTAGTTATACTAGTACATCAAAATAGCAGACCACTTACATTGATTGCTTCATTTACTGTAATGGTTATTTTTCTTGTGATCGATTTGGTTGATTTAGGACAATGACCTTTGCTTAATAATCCACCTTAACCGGCCTGAAAATCGCATCATCAGAATACTTACCTGAATTTTCACCGGAAGGCAGAGTAGCTACGTTGGACTCCTGTCGTAGTCTCGATCCGATTTGGCGAAAAAATTGAAGAAGCTATACGAGCTTGACAGAAAGCTCACTACGTGGAGACTAATCGTGAATCTCGCCTGTAGGTCATCATTGCTCAACGTCTAAGGAGGCGTTGTCACCTCACAGATTAAACGTGGCTCAAGCCTCTCTCTCTCTCATAGAATGGCAAATAAGGGGAAAATGAAGAAGAGATGAATAAAAAAGAAGAAGATGGAGAGGTTAGAAAAATGGGGAAGAGGTGGAGTTGAATGGAAGTTGGTGGTAGAATAAGAAGTTAGAGTAGAGAAAGGAAAATAAATAAACAAAAAGAAATTAAAAGTTAGCTACTAAACAAAATAAAATAAAATAAAATAAAGAGAAAAGAGAGTGGGGAATTTACAAAAGTAAGTCCACAAAAAAATAAATCAAACAATATTTACATGTTTTTTTACTTTTCTAATTTTATTTTTTATTTTTAGTAAAAGATATTCATAGAAAAAAATAAAATAAAATACTAGAAAAAAATAAAACACAAAAATATTTTTTGGATTTTTTAGTAATTAAGAAAAGTAAATTAAAAAATAAGAAAAGAAAAATATTTACATTATATACAAAATCACTTGCCTTATTTTCAATGGAAAAAACATTTTTTGAGAATTTTTTAATTGTCATTTATTAAAATATAGAATAAAGAAATTAATAAAAAAAGAAAGCACCGCATTGAACATCAAGGCCTCCTTGCTAATAAGGAGATGGGTTATTTCGTCATGCTTTGGCACCCAGGAAAAGCCTGATGGGATAAGAAAGGATCCCAGTCTGAGAGATAAATAAAAAAGGGCTAGTTTTATACAAAAAATATCGAAGTTACATTTATTGCATTGTGTACATATACAACTATGTCCTAAAATTCAAATTTTGCAAACGAGCTCCGATTTTAATGAAACCACTTTCATTGAATAGATAATTTTCCAACTTAAACTTTAAAAGTGTGCTGGTGAATTTGGAGTCCATACGAAGCGTGAATGTAGCTGGGAAGTTGGAATTTTCTCTTTGGGATATAGGAGCATTTATTGACTGTTAGAGAAAGAATTAGCTGAAAAGGAGTTGAAATGAAATTACTAAAAATGCATGAAGTTTGGGTTATTTACAGGTGAAAAACTCTTTTATTTTACGGTTTTTTATTATTAATTTATTTTGTACAATATAATTTATAATAATTAGTGTATTTAATTTACAAGTGTCATTTAATTTATTGATTTTATAGATATTTATTTGAGATTTACTCGGTAATTTTGCTAAGATTAATATATTGAGATGATGAATCGTGGATTCATCCCTTGCTCGGTATTTGAGTCCAAACACCTAATATCTTGCATGTACCTATAGTTTCTATGTTTGAACTGAGATTAAACTAATTGTTGAATACTTGACTTGAAACCACGTGCCCCAAGAGGCCTCCATACAACACGTGCATGACCCGCTGTGGCGGGCACCGAGAAGCCTCCAATACCAGAACTTAGGTTTCTACTCTTGTATTTAGCATTTGGTTCTTCCTGTTAAGAGAAATTCATGTTTAGGCTGATTTATTCATGCGTATATCGACATATAGATTAGATTTAAAAAATCCTTATTTTACATTATGTATGGAGAGAGCTGGGAAGCGTTGTAAGTCTTCTATATTTGCACGCATCATTTGATACGAGGGTAGATTTCATAAATACAAAAAAAATCATTAGGCATTTGCTATTGAAAAATACTCAAAAAGTAAAAATCCAAAAATTAAAAAAGGGACTGCTAATCTCACTTTGACCTAATTAAAATCTGTAATGAGCATTATTGTTTGGGGTTCATAAGGCCCACATTGTATTCAGGTACATTCCAGATAAAGTGAGGCATGAACCTCAAGGAATAGAGCCAAAAACCCGATCTGTGGCTTGATGACCACAAAAAGCGACTCGGGTAAAAGGTAATCAAGGGTCGTTGCGACCCAAGTCACCAAGCGTAGTCGATCGAGAAAAAAATAGACCACCAAGCAAAAGAATAAAATCGTCAAAACTCAACAATAGCGGTCTCGCTATTAGATTAACCTGGTATAGCGACCATGGTCGAACACAAGGAGCACGTAATGGTCTTGCGGCCTACGAAGTAGTCTAAAAAAGAAATAAAATAAAAGGTGACTATTTTTGGTGGATTTTTAATTTTTATATTTTTTGGATTTTTAATTAATAAGGAAAATAAAGAAAGCAATAAAGAAACCAACTTCAAGCAATTATTAAGGCACCCAAAATCACTCAAAAATTCAAATAAAAATATTTTTATGTTTTTTATATTTTTTACTGTTTTTGATTAATTTTTGGTAATTTTCTGATTTTTCTTGAATTTTCTAAAAATCAAACAAGGCAGGAATATGAAGGTGTTGTCCAGTCAGACTTGGAGAGCCAATATAAAATAGATAAAGGCTCTATCCTAGTCTGAAGGTAACTTTTATAGAAACTAGAAGATATAAGAAAAATTTAGGCACTGGAATTATTGTTTTTGGATTTTTCAACTATGTATTAGAATTTTTATAGTGTTTTTAGTGTTTTGTAATTTTTAAGGGTTTTATATATCCAAAAATGACCAAAATTGGTCAGAAAATCAAACAAGGTAAAACAACTATTGTCTAATGTTTTTGTAATTTTAAGAGGTGTTTTAATATTTTTTTGTTAGTTTTCAAGTCAGACAGTAAAGAAAAAGCTTGTTTTTGAATTTTTAAAAATAGTAAATGAAATCAAAAATGTCTCCAAAAATTGGAGAAAATTTTACACTATGGCAGGAGCCATGTATCCAATTTTCATCACGTTTGGAGTTGGTTTGATATTTTATTAAAAATTAAAACTAGGGTATAATGCACATGGACCTGTACGCAAATACAAGAAGTTCCAGGGGGTCCGGTGCAAAATTTCCAAGGTTGCACGTGCGAGGCACGTGACTTATGCACACATGGACCTAATTGCAAAGAAACTGAGGTTCTTGGACTATTTAATAACATGTATTAAAAATCCAGGGACCTCAGTATAAAATACCCACGAATTTCAACACATGTTCTAAAAAACCACGCACAGGGGTATATATGCAATTACTAAAAACTTTCATTCACTCATTAACATCCTAGAACATGGAGTTCATACATGTAAATAACCCAACAAAGCACGTGTCGATGCACGTGATCTACTACATGCAAGGGCATACACGTAAATACCAGATAAGACAGGGTCCACTATGTAATTTTCCCAACGCAAATAAAAGTTTAAAACTATTTACAAGAGTAAAAACAAACTACTAAAAAGAGAAGGGCCTAAGGGTAAATTACCCTTTATTAAGTCGACCGTCGGATGCGGGCCACGTGGAGATCCATCGGCTCAGATGCGCGGGGGCTAATCCTCGACGATCGAACGGTCACGATCACTCCTCCACAGATCGACGGTGCTGGTGGCTCCTCAAATGGACGGTGGAGATCAGAACTGGAGCTGGAGGTGCATCGGACGACAGGGGAGGGTCCTCGACGAATTGGGCTCCGGCGAACTTCGCCGGGCTCGTGCAGGCGCTGGAGTCCTCCTCGGAGGCCACAGACGATCGGAGAAGAAGCGTGGAGGCCTTCCGCGTCGAATGCCACCCTCCGATGATGGCGAGGAGCTCTGGGGAGCTCCGGCGATGTCGGCGGAGGTCGAGCCGCTGCTGCTACGAGTTGGAGCCCTCAGATGAGCTCTTGGGAACCTGCAAAGATGCGCAACAGACTCGCGGGTCGAGGGCAAGTTGCCTCGACCCTGTAAGCGGGGGTGACGGTGGTCAGTGCGGCGGGGTGGTCGAGCTCCGGCGATGCGACGGCGGAGGAGCTTGAAACCCCAGCTCCTGTGCGAGCTGGGTTGAGTGAATGGGCGGAGAACGTGCGCGGGAAGAAGGCGGACGTGATGGGGTGGTTCGATGATCGAGATGAAGGCGGAGATGCCCGAATCGAAGGTGAACGACGATGGCGAAATTTGGGCGAAATGCAAAATCAAAGAAAAGGAGAGAAAACTAAGGCTACCTGGGCGGATGGTTTGACTGGGCGTGAGCTCTGGGAGCTCTGGGTCGTCGCCTCGCGGTTCGTCGAGGCCCGAGGCTCGAGCTCTACCTTCAAGCGGAGCACGGCGGCGCGAAGACGCCGGATCTGAGGTCCGGGCACCCTCTCCTCTCTACGACACAACCAGCGGCGAGCTGTCACCTCGAGGATGGCAGTGGAGGTCCTGGGAAGGTAAGGTGGGGAGCCAAAGATCGAGAAAATGGAGGCAGAGCTCGGCATTTATACAGCCAGGGGTCCGGCTAAAGTCGATCGGGTAGGGCAGCTCAGAGCGCGGACCCCGAGGCAGGCATCCCGGCGAGGGTGTCAGATCTGGCAAGAACAATTAGGACCTTGGGTTTGGGCGAGAGGTGATCAGGTCTGGACGCTAAAATGTGGAGAAATCGGGTCGGGCGTCTAAGACCCGTGGAAAGTGGTCCACAGGAGGGAGTTGACCGGGCGATCAACATCCCCGTGGACCAATGAGAATCAACCATGTCAAAATGATTTGGAAATTATAAATAAAATAGGAAATGGTCGAATTAAAGAAAACTTAAAACATGAAAAATATTTGTTTTAATTTTTTCTATTTTTTTTATGATTTTTAATTATTTTTTTGAAATAAAAATAGGGTATTTACATAATAGAGCTATATATAGGTATATATACAATATAGGGTTTTGATTTTTGATTTTTAATTAGTTATTTTTATACATTTTTATCCCTATTTTATATTTTATTTATTTATAGCATAAAATTAGGAATAAAAGGGTATTTTTATTTTATTTTTATTATTTATATACAATGGTTAATTAAATAGCTATATACATATATGTACATGGTATATGTACAATGATATTTTTGGTTTTTAATTTTGTTCTTTTTGTTTTGGTTTTTGTTTTTGTTATTTTTATTTTATTTATTTTCAACATAAAAGATAGAATATATACAAATTTTACGGAAGTTTAATTTATTTATTTATAAGGCTAGAATAAATATAGGTGTGGGTGTTTGTACATGGTGACTATGCACAAGTGAATATTTTTATTTTTCTTTTTAATTTTTCAATTTTTGTTTTGATTTTGTATAAATATATACAAATATATACAAATATATTTTGTTCTATTTTTGGAGGAAAATATTTTTGTTGATATTTACAGGTATATTTACACACATGAGCCCATATCTCTCTCTACTTTGGCTTTTATGCGGTCAGGCCCATGCTGAGCCCTCCCTTGGGATTAGGTTGCTCAATATTTATTCTAAATATTTCCCTCTTTTTCTTTTTAATCTTTATTCTTTTATTTTTGCACAAAAACATGCTAATTATTACTTTTTACACAATGTATGCTTTTGGTAATTATTTGTATTTACAAGTGTCTACATGCATTTGCAAAGGTTTTTGTAGCTAAAATTTAAGAATAAAGAGTGATGAATGAGTATTCATCACCCCCCTATACTTAACTTTGCTAGTCCCTTAGCAAGCACTTATTTGAAAAAGAAGTGAAAAAGAGAGAACGAAAAAGAAAAAGAGGAGAATGCACATGGATCAAGGTTGAATATTAAACTTGCCTTCATTAAATTGAATTCTGGAGCTCAATCAGATCTTTGGATTACTAATGTGTCGGAACCTTATTTGGACTTAAGCTTAAAACTCAACAGCCTCTAAGTTCCACTAATCTCTAATCAAGACTCCTCAATAATCCAGGTCAGAACAAGTCATCAAACACAAACCCTGAAGACCATGAATCTTTCCTTGTACTGTGGATGTGAGGTATAAGCTCACCACCTCAGAAATGGCAACTTGACAACCCTCCCCAACAAGGTAACTCTATGACCCCAATCTGGCCACTCTTTCCTCGAGGAGCGGGGTATTCCCTTCTAAGTTCAAGTTCAACCGGCTCAAGAAGAGGAGGAAGAAGAGAATGGACCATGGCCAGTGTAGCCATGTATCCTTGGGAGCTTGACCAGTGTAGCCAAGTCTCCCTGCTGCAAGATACATAAGGTGGTACATGAATCTCAAGCTTGGCTTATTGCACTATATACATACTCCGGTGGGATTATCATTTTCTCTCAGACCCACCACTTTTTTGGAGTTATTTTATTTTTGCATTTTTTTTCAAGTGCATCTGTACAACATATACATGTGCAGCATATATACAAGGAGTTTTTCCTCTTGAGCCAGTAGACTATCCTTCTTTTGAAGCATTATTGCAACCCACAACTCCTGTCGTTAGACCTCATGGCAACCAGACCAAGTTGAGACGCACTTCCTTCACTAAAAGAAGAAGAGAGGTTCTGCCTAGAAGTACTACCCTCATATGCTACCCCAAGTCAAGGAAGACTGCCTCCTCACCACCTCATCCGTAGAGAGCTCGGTGCTAAGTGCTGGTGTTCAAGTAAAGCCATTGTCCCTATGAGTCATGTGTTGTTGTTAAGTGCTCTACTTAGGCTCATTGAGATGACATGTGATCATAGCCTAGTGGACTTAAAGAATTAAGTCACCATGGACCTGAAAAGCCTTAAACCTAAGCCCTATAAGGTTCCTCTTAGAAATTAGGTGGATTAAGATCTTAATCAAGCTCCATTTCTCGATTTAATTCCAGGCTAGTTTAAATGTTAATTATCATCCAGAAAAACTATATACATATATACAAAGATGCTATTTACACAATTTTTACAAATATGCAAAATTTTTGAAAAATCTTTTGAAATCATGAATGGATGGATGCATGAAATGCAAGTTTTGCAAAAGTATTTACACACATTTACACAAGATTTTTGCAAACTTTTGATTTTCAAAACATTTTGGAAAAATTTTGTACTATATACATAATTTTGATAAGAAAATATTTACACAAACTTTACACAAAAAGATTTTTGAAAATATTTTTACAAAAATAATTTGTACACTAGCTATGTATGTGCAATAAAAGAATGATTATTTACAGGAAAAATTTTTAATTTTTGTGGTTTTTGGGTTTTTAGCCATTTTTATTTATTAACACACTCACACAAAGTACGAGTTATGGCTAAATTATATATGAAATATATACACACCCCCTATACTTAGCTCGAACGATGTCCTCAGAGTCAAGAGCGATGAATAAGACATAACTCGTGCTATGTATAAGGAAGTGAAAAGGAAGGCTATATACAACAACGAGTGAATGAATGGAATATCAAGAGACTCTCGGCTCTTCCCCCTATACTTAGGATCAAGTAATCCTAAGTATAGCAGGCTGTACACAAAGGGAAAACCGAGTGGCGAATGTACAGGGTCTACCCCCCTATACTTAGGGTAAAATATCCCTAAGTATAGGCAGCAAAAACATGGGTAGAAAGAAACAAAAGGAATACCCAAAGGTCCTACATCCCCCCTATACTTAGGGTAAAGTACACCCTAAGTATAACATAATCAAAAGATGAAGAAAGGGATGTGGGACTAAAGAATGTGATGATATGGACATCTGGATCTATACAGGTCGGGAGAGCAATGAAAATCAGGCGTGAGATGCAATAGATGTGAGTCAAAAGACCACATCTCACGCAAAATGAATCGGGGCAACATCAACGACCCACGGCTCATGATTTAAATATGGCTTGAGCTGCTGGCCATTCACTCGAAAGGTACTCTCAGAAGACAACTCGGATATATCAATGCTACCGTTGTCGTGTACCTTTCTCACCAAGTAGGGTCCCTTCCATTTGCTCTGTAGTTTCCCTGGAAATAGACGAAGCCTAGCATCAAACAACCATACTCTCTGTCCAGGCTCAAAATGCTTGTGGCTGATGTGAGAATCATGCCACTCCTTCACTCTCTCCTTGTAATGCAAGCTGTTTGAGAAGGCGGTATCTCTAAGCTCCTCCAGGGCTGCTAACTCTGCCCTCCTCTAGTCTCCTACACCATCTGGATCCATAAGTATCTCAGTGACTGCCCAAAGTGACCTGTGTCTCAGCTCAACAGGTAAATGGCACGGCTTGCCATATATGAGGCGAAAGGGAGATGTGCCCAATGGTGTCTTGAAAGACGTCCTATATGCCCACAAGACCGAGTCCAAAAGCTGTGACCAATCCTTTCGGTCAGGGCGGATGACTTTCTGCAATATAGTCTTGATCTCCCTGTTCGACACCTCGGCTAGACCATTCGTCTGTGGATGGTATAGAGTGGCAACTCGATGGTCTATGCCGAACTCGCTAGCAAGGGCCTTCACCTGGTCGTTGATGAAATGAGACCCCCCATCTGAAATCAATACTTGAGGTACCCCAAACCGCGTGATGATGTGCTTCCTCAAAAATCTGCAAACTGTCCTCGCATCAGCGGCTCGGGTGGGGATGGCCTCAACCCAACGACTCACATAATCTACGGCCAACAGAATGTACTCAAATCCCTGACTCTTAGGGAATGGACCCATGAAATCGATGCCCCATGCGTCAAAAACCTCACAGAAGTGAATGGGCTGCATTGGCATCATATCACGCTGTCCACAAGTGACCATCCTCTGACAGTCAGTACACCTCTTCAAGAACTCATCAGAGTCCTTGAAGAGGGTAGGCCACCGCAAGCCGGATTGGAGCACTTTCTGTGCCATTCTCCTCCCAGAATGATGTCCTCCTGCCTCAAGCTTGTGGCAGTAAGTGAGGACGCTATGGTGCTCCTCCTGAGGAATGCACCTACGCCAGACGCTATCCCCTCCTTCGTGGTAAAGGATGGGATCCTCCCAATGGTAGGACTTGGCCTTCGCGAGGAAGGTCTCAAGCCTCTGCCTGGGCCAACCTTGTGGGACTTTCTTAGCAACAAGAAAGTTCACAATATCAGCATACCACGGGAGAGAGGCGATAGCAAGGATCGCCTCATCTGGGAAGGTCTCACAAATGGGATCAATATGCTCGGACTCCTCAGGCTGCTCTAAACGGGAGAGATGATCCGCCACCACATTCTTGACTCCAGGCTTATCCTTGATCTCAATGTCGAACTCTTGGAGTAGAAGGATCCATCTAGTCAGTCTGGCCTTGGCATCCTTCTTTGCCATGAGGTATCGGATGGCGGTGTGATCAGTATACATGGTCACTCTAGATCCAATGATGTAAGATCTGAACTTATCTAGGGCGAATACTACGGCTAGCATCTCCTTCTCTGTGACTGTATAATTCCGCTGCACGGAATCCAAATGTGCGGCTAGCGCAGTGGATAGCAAAGGGAACTCCATCCCTCCTCTGTCCCAGCACGACCCCCACGGCAAAATCAGAGGCGTCCGTCATGATCTCAAATGTGAGAGACCAATCAGGCAGTTGGAGAACAGGAGCCTCAATAACACACTGCTTGAGAGTCTCAAAGGACGAAAAACACTTGTCATCGACAAGGAACTCGGTGTCTTTCGTCAGCAGGTCAGTCAACGGCCGGGCAATCCTGCTAAAACCATGAATGAATCGTCGGTAGAAACCGACGTGCCCCAGGAATGATCGTAACTTCCTCAAATTGGACGGCGGTGCGAGTTTTCTAATGACATCAACCTTGGCCGGATCAACTTCCATGGCTCTGTTGGAGATGATATGGCCAAGCACCGTCCCTTGAGTCACTATGAAGTGACTCTTCTCCCAAGAAAGCACGAAGTGAACCTCTATACATCGCTGGAGTACTCGGTCTAGGCAATCAAGACAGGAGTCGAATCCGTCGCCGTAAACCGAGAAATCATTCATGAAGACCTCCAAACACTCCCCTACCATGTCCGAAAAGATTGACAACATGCATCTCTGAAAGGTCGCAGGGGCATTGCATAGCGTCGGAAGGCGTATATGCCGAAGGGACAGGTAAAGGTGGTCTTCTCCTGGTCCTCAGGAGCGATGGCCACCTGGTTGTAGCCCGAGTACCCATCCAGGAAACAATAGTGGCTCTTCCCTGCCAATCTCTCAATGATCTGGTCAATAAAAGGTAGAGGGAAATAATCCTTCTTGGTGGCCTGGTTGAGTCTCCCGTAGTCAACACAAACCCGCCAAGAAGTGGGTACTCGTGTAGCAATCTCCTCTCCAGACTCACTAATTACTGTAGTGATGCCCGTCTTCTTGGGCACCACATGCAAAGGGCTGACCCACTTGGAGTCAGAGATGGGGTAGATAAAATCGGTGCTCCACCATTTCGAAATTTCGTTCATGACAACCTCTCTCAGATTCGGGTTCAGCCGCCGCTGGAACTCACGCGACGGCTTCGCCTCATCCTCGAGATAGATATGGTGGGAGCACAGGGCCGGACTTATCCCCTGGAGATCTGCTACGCTCCATCCGATTGCCTTGCGGTTCTTTTCAAGAACCCCCATCAAACGAGATTCTTGCTCTCCAGTCAGATCGACGGAGATGATGACTGGGTACATCTCAGGCTCACCCGCAAGGAATCGATACTTCAACGAAGTAGGGAGCGGCTTCAGCTCTGGACAGCTGGGTGCTGGTGGATCTGGCCTCTGAAATGTCTCTGTGAACACTGCCAAATCTGCATGGGAGAACTGAAACTCTCTCTCAATCTCAGAAACCGGAGAAGGCTGCCCTGATGGACTGTCTCTGCTCTGCTCGGCATCTACCTCCTCCTCAGCTGTAGGCTCAGTGGAACTCAAGTCTGGCATGTAATCCTCGCAATCTGCCCAATCAGACTCTGAATCCGAGGGATCTGCATCATCTGCGGTGGCATCAGTACCACCATCATCACAGAAATCTGTGTCGCGGTCGAGAACCGGCTCTGCTGCCTCTAAGGTATCCTGAACCAAAAATGTGCTCTCCAAGCTCTCCTCTGCTGTCATCTCTGCATCAGCTGAATCTGGAAATGAGAGGATGGTCTGTGCTGCTGGGTCTGCCCAAACTGCCTCATCGTCTATGATCACAAAGTCACAGTCCTGGTGGATGTCTAGCCCTGCATCCGTCAGCTGCTCTGTATCTGAAGTGGTCTCTGAGCATGATCTATCTCTAGCTCAACTGTCCTCGACTGTCTCTATTTGTAAACTTTCGCCCTCGACGCGAAAGTATACCTTCCCGCTATCATGGTCAGTCACCGCCTTGGCTGTGGCCAAGAACGGACGATCGAGAATGATGGGGGTATCGGTCACTGAATCAGGGATCTCCATGTCCAACACTACGAAGTCCACGGGGAATTGCAGGCCCTGAATAGTGACGACAACGTCTTGCAACAACTCCTTCAGCCTCTTGACAGATCGATCAACAAACTGAAGGACTGTCCTGCTCTGTCTAAGAGTGCCCAACTCGAAGCGGTCGAGAAGGACTGCCGGAAGGAGGTTGATAGACGATCCGCTATCTAATAGAGTCCAGTCGAACCTCTGCTCTCTGATGTGACATCTGACATACGGGGCTCCTGAATCTGGCCTCTTGGCCGACAGACGGTTCTGGATCGCAAAACACGTGGCTTTCGTCAGCACATGGATCTCTGAATGGTGGTTCCTCCTCTTCCTCCTGACTGTAGTCTTGTCTCTCAACGAACGCTGAAGAAGGGGGATGTGCTGCAAAGCCTCCTGAAGAGTCAGCTGTATGTGAAATCGGTCTATCATCTGCTGGCTGAACTCTTCCTGATCTCTCTTTTTTGGATTTTCTTTTTTCTTCCCCTTCCCCATCTGAAGGGCTCTAGGGAAGGGGATCACTGGGTCCTTCTTAGATGAAGGACTAGGAAAAGGTCTAGACGGCTCGACGACCGGATCCGCACATACATCACGCACCACAGTGGGACTAGAAAAAACCAAACCTTTTCCTTTATTCACAACAGGGTTCTGAGATACATCCAAAGTAGGAAAAACAACAGATCTCTCAATATGAACACGGGTGGCCTCAGCACCACCATCGGCTGGATCAACTGGAACTGGAAGACTCGCGGCCTCAGTACCGCGCTCTGGCTCGGCATCCTGGGTGGCCTCAGTACCACCTCCTCGAACTGGTGAAACGACGGCCTCAGCACCGCCGGTGGAATCAACATCCTTGGTGGCATCAGTACCACCGTCATCATCTCTAGCTGCCTCAGTACCGCTCTCCTCCTCCTCGTCAGGTGCTCTGGGTGGATCCTCATGATGTCACTCAGACGAGGCGCCGCCTGCTGGCATCCTACCGCTCCTAAGCGTGACAAAATCAGTATCAAACAGATATCCAGTCATATCACCAAATGCATCACTAGGAGTGGTATACTCAGTACAAGCTACCTGCTCAGATTTCCGCTTCAGGCTGTTGGGGTTCGACTCGATCTGGGCAGGGATGGCGACCTTCCCTCTCACAATATCTCGCATCTCCTGGCGGAAATCGTCCATCTCCCGTCGAAAGGTAGCCTGCTGATCCGTGAGGAGGCGGGCTATATCATCCAAGGCGGGGCTCTCATGGGAGCCCGACGGGTAGCCTCTCTGGTAATGAGGCTGCTGGAACTGCTGGTGGTGCTGAGAGGGGTATGGGTGATGCTGCTGCTGCTGCTGGTGAGGCTGATCTCGCCTCCAAGACTGTCCCTGCTGATAGGGACGAGGACCATAGGACGACTGCTGCTGCGGTGGTGGGTACACTGGGGGCTGCTGCTGCGGCTGGTGCTCTCTCTGATGGCAGTACTGGCCTCCCTATCTTGACGGCTGCTGCTGGGGCTGGGTACCTCCGGTCCCCCACCGGAATCTGGGATGGTCTCGTCGGATACCGGGCTGAGGGCGGTCATACCAAATCCCGTTGACATCCATCAACGGCTCTACATCGTACTGGGGTGGCGGGAGTACTGCCAGAGGCTGATCCGGCTGGTATACCACCAACTGCAAGTCTGGAGATGGTGGTGACTGGTAGGTGGGCTGCGGCTGCTGGTACGGCTCCGCCTGTACAAGGTGAACCTGCCTAGGCTGCTGGTGTGAGCTGGAGCGTTGGGATGAGCTGCTGCTGCCGCTGTGATCGCCTCGCGACTGAAGACGGGGCTGGAAAGCTTTCTGTGCCTCCTGGAGACACAAGAGCTGGGTCTTCATGTCGCTCAGAGTCTGTGCCATCTGCTCCATCTGAGTGATGCCCTGGCACTGATTCTTCTCAATCAGCTCCATCCGATCCAACTTCTTGCTAATGATGCCCATGTCCGCAGATGATGACTCTGCCTGTGCTGCTGCTACTGCGGACGAACTGGAAGGATCGGCGTCGACCCGTGCTATCCTCTGGTACTGCACGGGTCCTGGCTGCTGCTGGGGTCTGCCCTGAGTATACAACCGGGTCTGGGACATCACCATGTAGATCTCGGCCATCTCCTCGTAGATGGACCAGACCTGGTCGTGATCCTTGGCGAAGTAAGACCCGCCACAAGAAGCGTTCACCAAGCCCTGGAGCTCTGGTGTCAGCCCACTGAAAAAGCTCTGCACGAGGTTGGGCTTGGAAATGTCATGGTGCGGGCATCTATCAGTCAGCTCTCGGAACCTCTCCCATGCCTCATGAAACTGCTCGTTGGGGAGCATGGAGAAGTTGCTGATCAGGGCTCTCACGGCATTGGTCCGCCCGAGTGGATAGTACTTATGCAAGTACTCGGTGCGGAGCTGCTCCCAAGTGTAGACGAACTTCCCCAGATGTTTCAGCCAGGTGGCTGCTCTATCCGCCAAAGAGAAGGGGAAGGCAATCATCCCGATGGTGTCCTGGTCCACCTGACGATCGTGGACAGTGCTGCAAATCATGAGGAACTCCTGGAGGTGGAGATGGGGCTCCTCGGTGGCGAGCCCGTGGAAACGGGGAAGAAGCTGCAAGGTGTTCGGGGGGAGGTTGAAGTCCCCCACGATGGCTGGTAGCACAAACCAGTGATGCATCAGTGTCGATCCGGGGTTGTGCAACTCCCGCATCGGTCTCGGTGGCTCTCCTGCTCCTGCCGCGGCGGCTGCCGCTGCAGCGGCGGCTGCTGCGACAGCTGCGGCTGCTGCATCCTTTGGGATCCTCGGCCCGTCTCTGCGCTGCTCGCGCTCTGCTCTCATCTGCTCCATCTCTCTCCTCATGTCTAACATAAACGCTCCCTGATCCCTCAACTGCTGCTGTACCGTCTCGAGGGAGGCGATCAGGGTGGAGTTGATCGCACCCTGGTCCAACACAAAGTGCTCGGGCTGTGGACCTCTACTGCGATCATCGGAACTGCCGGCCATGGTGTCTGCAAAACCAAACGATCCAAACTCAGGTGCCGATAAATCTGCTAATCTCTCCTCTGGCACTGGTCTCTCGGAACCGAAAGAAAGGGGGTCAATGGGGAACAGGGTGGAATCATACTCGGGTTCGGAGAGCGGGTCTTGGCTCTCGCGAGCCAACCTAGATGAACGGGTAGACGCGCTCGAAAGCGGTGCAGCCAGAGGCTGCCTAAGAGATCGTCTGCCCATCATCTTGATGTGGCGAGTAAGGCGGATGAGATCTGGAGAAACTATGATCACAAGCAAACCCCTCAGTTCACCAACGCAATGCGAGCTATAGACCGTAAAGGCTCGGTCAAATTATCTTGTCAATTTTATTTTGGTGAATGATCAAAATATCAGAGCGATTACGTGACCTATTGGGATACCCGATACTCTCCCAACCGACTGTCCTGCACAGAAGAAGTCGGTAATCAGTCGAGAGTAGCACCGGAGGGCTCTACCTAGTGTACGGATCACTCTCTCGCACAATCAAACCAACCAATGAGGGGGTTGCTCTTCCCAAGACAAGTTTTTAAATCAGGTGTCTTTTAGGGTCAATAGTTTAAGCAGTCTCAATTTTATGGGTTTTCTTTTTAATCTTTTTCAATACAAACAAAGAGGCCTAATGATTTTTTCGGTTCTCCTGGTTATTAAGTCAAAAATAGGGGGAGAAGACGAAAAAACCGATGCGCGATGAAATCAATGATGCATGCAAAGATAGAAATGCATACCTGTCTCCAGCACTCTACATGCAATATGATCCGCGCAGAATTGAAAAGAAGAAAATAAACTACCTAAATGGTGCATCGGTAAAAACTGAGTCCTAAGCAGGCAACTTCTACTCGACAGAACCGTCTAACTGGTCACAGGTCCTTTGATCCAAGGAGTCCGGTCTCGGTCTACCCCTCCTCCTCCGGACACATCGGGTTCAGGAGCAGCGCTTGGCAGGGCAGGCTACGGCACGTAGGCTCGAAGGGAGTGAGTCAGTTATTTTTATTGTTCTTTTATTAGTAGGTCCAATTAACGATCTATAGGTGCAGGCAGTCTATTAGGTGTTTGGATCCTACTTAGTTACGACACAGTCAAGCAGAAAGTTCTAAGTCTAGGGGCTCGAGAAAACCGCGTAAAATCGTAAAAGGTAGTGAAAAATCAAAAGCTGCGAAAAAGCCGCGAAAAACCTAAGGGTCCCCCGAGCACACCGGTGCTCGGCGAAACAGACCCGCTAAAGAGTCCAAGTCCAAGTCCACACTGTCCATGTATTATTACAATTATCCAAATGACAGAAATAAAAGTCTAAGCTACTCCTCGCCCACTCAGTCTCTCTCTCACGCTCTCCTGCGGCTCCGTGCAGAAGGGAGCCACCTCCGAATCCCGCGGTTGCGCCGGCGTCTCGAGAGTTGCCGCCTCGGTCCTCGGGCCATCGCAAGAAAGAAGACAAGTGTTATCAAACTGATAAAAATAATAAAAGGAATGCAGGAAAAAGAAATGAAATAAAACAGGGGTATATGTGCAGAAAGGACAAATAAAATAAACAAGCAAAATAAAGCAAAAACAAAAATAAAAGAAAAGAAAATAAAATAAAATAAAACAAAAATAAGAGAAAAATGAAAAGCCGCGAAAAGCCACGGACTCAGAAAGAGCCGCGAAAAACCGAGAAAAAGAAAACAAAAAGGAAATGAAAAATAAAAGGAAAACTACTAAGCCGTGCTCCCCGGCAACGGTGCCATTCTGATGACCACAAAAAGCGACTCGGGTAAAAGGTAATCAAGGGTCGTTGCGACCCAAGTCACCAAGCGTAGTCGATCGAGAAAAAATAGACCACCAAGCAAAAGAATAAAATCGTCAAAACTCAACAATAGCGGTCTCGCTATTAGATTAACCTGGTATAGCGACCAGGGTCGAACACAAGGAGCACGTAATGGCCTTGCGGCCTACGAAGTAGTCTAACAAAGAAATAAAATAAAAGGCGACTATTTTTGGTGGATTTTTAATTTTTATAATTTTTTTGATTTTTAATTAATAAAGAAAATAAAGAAAGCAATAAAGCAACCAACTTCAAGCAATTATTAAGGCACTCAAAAATCACTCAAAAATTCAAATAAAAATATTTTTATGTTTTATATTTTTTACTGTTTTTGGTTAATTTTTGGTAATTATCTGATTTTTCTTGAATTTTCTAAAAATCAAACAAGACAGGAATATGAAGGTGTTGTCTAGTCAGACTTGGAGAGCCAATATAAAATAGATAAAGGCTCTATCAAGGTCTGAAGGTAATTTTCCTAGAAACTAGAAGATATAAGGAAAATTTAGGCACTGGAATTATTATTTTTGGAGTTTTCAACTAATTATTAGAATTTTTATAGTGTTTTTAGTGTTTTGTAATTTTTAAGGGTTTTATATCCAAAAATGACCAAAATTGGTCAGAAAATCAAACAAGGTAAAACAACTACTGTCTAATTTTTTTGTAATTTTTAGAGGTGTTTTAATATTTTTTTGTTAATTTTCAAGTCAGACAGTGAAGAACAAGATTGTTTTTGAATTTTTAAAAATAGTAAATGAAATAAAAAATGTCTCCAAAAATTGGAGAAAATTTTACACCATGGCAGGAGCCATGTATCCAATTTTCATCACGTTTGGAGTTGGTTTGATATTTTATTAAAAATCAAAACTAGGGTACAGTGCACAGGGACCTGTACGCAAATACAAGAAGTTCCAGGGGGTCCGGTGCAAAATTTCCAAGGTTGCACGCGCGAGGTGCGTGACTTATGCACACAGGGACCTAATTGCAAAGAAACTGAGGTTCTTGGACTATTTAATAACAAGTATTAAAAATCCAGGGACCTCAGTATAAAATACCCACAAATTTCAACACATGTTCTAAAAAACCACGCATAGGGGTATATATGCAATTAACTAAAAAATTTCATTCATTCATTAATATCCTAGAACATGAATGTCATACATGTAAATAACCCAACAAAGCACGTGTCGATGCACGTGATCTACTACAGGCAAGGGCATACACGTAAATACCAGATAAGACAGGGTCCACTATGCAATTTTCCCAATGCAAATAAAAGTTTAAAACTATTTACAGGACTAAAAAAAACTACTAAAAAGAGAAGGGCCTAAGGGTAAATTACCCTTTATTAAGTCGACTGTCGGATGCGGGCCACATGGAGATCCATCGGCTCAGATGCGCGGGGGCTAACCCTCGACGATCGAACGGTCACGATCACTCCTCCACAGATCGACGGTGCTGGCGGCTCCTCAAATGGACGGTGGAGATCAGAACTGGAGCTGGAGGTGCATCGGACAACAGGGGAGGGTCCTCGACGAACTGGGCTCCGGCGAACTTCGCCGGGCTCGTGTAGGCGCTGGAGTCCTCCTCGGAGGCCACGAACGATCGGAGAAGACGCGTGGAGGCCTTCCGCGTCGAATGCCACCCTCCGATGATGGCGAGGAGCTCTGGGAAGCTCCGGCGACGTCGACAGAGGTCGAGCCGCTGCTGCTACGAGTTGGAGCCCTCAGATGAGCTCCTGGGAACCTGCAAAGATGCGCAACAGACTCGCGGGTCGAGGGCAAGTTGCCTCAACCCTATAAGCGGGGGTGACGGTGGTCGGTGCGACGGGGTGGTCGAGCTCCGGCGATGCGATGGTGGAGGAGCTCGAAACCCCAGCTCCTGTGCGAGCTGGGTTGAGTGAATGGGCAGAGAACGTGCGCGGGAAGAAGGCGGACGTGATGGGGTGGTTCGATGATCGAGACGAAGGCGAAGATGGCCGGAATCGAAGGTGAACGACGATGGCGAGATTTAGGCGAAATGCAAAATCAAAGAAAAGGAGAGAAAACTAAGGCTACCTGGGCGGATGGTTCGACTGGGCGTGAGCTCTGGGAGCTCTGGGTCATCGCCTCGCAGGTCGTCGAGGCCCGAGGCTCGAGCTCTACCTTCAGGCGGAGCACGGCGGCGCGAAGACGTCGGATCTGAGGTCCGGGCACCCTCTCCTCTCTGCGACACAACCAGCGGCGAGCTGCCACCTTGAGGATGGCAGTGGAGGTCCTGGGAAGGTAAGGTGGGGAGCCAAAGATCGAGAAAATGGAGGCGGAGCTCGGCATTTATACAACCAAGGGTCCGGCTAAAGTCGATCGGGTAGGGCAGCTCAGAGCGCGGACCCCGAGGCGGGCATCCCAACGAGGGTGTCGGATCTGGCAAGAACAATTAGGACCCTGGGTTTGGGTGAGAGGTGATCGGGTCTGGACGCTAAAATGTGGAGAAATCGGGTCGGGCGTCTAAGACCCGTGGGAAGTGGTCCACAGGGAGGAGTTGACCGGGCGGTCAACATCCCCGTGGACCAATGAGAATCAACCACATCAAAATGATTTGGAAATTAGAAATAAAATAGGAAATGGCCGAATTAAAGAAAACTTAAAACATGAAAAATATTTGTTTTAATTTTTTTTCTATTTTTTTTTGTGATTTTCAATTTTTTTTGAAATAAAAATAGGGTATTTACATAATAGAGCTATATATAGGTATATATACAATATAGGGTTTTGATTTTTGATTTAAATTAGTTATTTTTATACATTTTTATCCCTATTTTATATTTTATTTATTTATAGCATAAAATTAGGAATAAAAGGGTATTTTTATTTTATTTTTATTATTTATATACAATGGTTAATTAAATAGCTATATACATATATGTACATAGTATATGTACAATGATATTTTTGGTTTTTAATTTTGCTCTTTTTGTTTTGGTTTTTGTTTTTGTTGTTTTTATTTTATTTATTTTCAACATAAAAGATAGAATATATACAAATTTTATGGAAGTTTAATTTATTTATTTATAAGGCTAGAATAAATATAGGTGTGGGTGTATGTACATGGTGACTATGCACAAGTGAATATTTTTATTTTTCTTTTTAATTTTTCAATTTTTGTTTTGATTTTGTATAAATATTCAAATATATACAAACACATTTTGTTCTATTTTTGGAGGAAAATATTTTTGTTGATATTTACAGGTATATTTACACACATGAGCCCCTATCTCTCTCTACTTTGGCTTTTATGCGGTCAGGCCCATGCTGAGCCCTCCCTTGGGATTAGGTTGCTCAATATTTATTCTAAATATTTCCCTCTTTTTCTTTTTAATCTTTATTCTTTTATTTTTGCACAAAAACATGCTAATTATTACTTTTTACAATATGCATGCTTTTGGTAATTATTTGTATTTACAAGTATCTACATGCATTTGCAAAGGTTTTTGTAGCTAAAATATAAGAATAAAGAGTGATGAATGAGTATTCATCATGGCTTCCTCAACAATCACCTGGGACCGACGAAGTACCGACACTCCTATCGTAGTAGGGACTTTTTCGATGACGGTGTTCCCGCCTTGTGTGGAACACCGACTTGATCTGAAGTACTGAGCTTAGGCCACGCCCTCATGGTTGTGCCTGTCTCATCATTTCGCGTTTGAGTAGGTCTTTGATCGCTTGCAGGCTTGGACTGAAGTATTTATGTTCACCATTATCGACTTCCTCTCTTCTTTGTCTAAGTAGCCACCCAAGCACGAGGTTGAGGACCTTAAAAAGTGCATATCACATGATACAAAGGAGGTGAAACAAGTACGAGAAGACTATTCCTGATAGTACACGCTCTCCTCTAGGGCTAACTGCTTAAGGACTCGTGACAATATTTTGCCTGAATTCACAACTCTAAAATTTAAAAGATAAAAATAGCCGAACCTCTACGGCTTCCCATGTGTTGAGTTGGTGAACCCAATTTTGTATTGTGTTTGTTTAGATATAGATTAGTATTCAAATATCAATCCCATGCCTTTGCGTCATTTTGTCGCATTTTCTCTTTGTATATTTCCTCTTGACCATTGCTCGTTACGAGCCTTCTACTATTTTACACTCCTTTTATTTCTCATTCATCATTGTATCCTTCATACTTCATCGTTGTTCCTAATTCTCTTCGTGATGTCGACCCATGGATGGTTTCGTTGTGACTCCACTGACAACTACATCGATTCCTTAGGCTCGACGTTCGCCCGAATAAGGGGTGATCTCCAAGAAGACATGACAGACCTTGCTCACTTCTCCTTGGACTCATCTATCTTCACTTGCTTTAGAAACCAAGAAGACTCTTGTCTCTATCTCCTTCTTTCTACCACCTTTCATTCGCCAATAAATCCCTTGTTTGAGACAAACTCTCATCTCGAACTTGCTCCATCATTTCTGAGGATTGGTTAGGTATTATTTCTCAATGAAGATTCACAACCCGATCTTGAGCTTGTGCATTCATAGTCAACATAGAGATGGCTCCATCAGGAAGAGGAAAGGGACCACCATTTCCAACCAGCGAGCAGAATCAGAAGCAGGACATGGGTTAGAACGGGATTAGCAGTTAGTTACTAGCTTCCATTCAGGCAATCCAACAACAACTGACCGACCAAGCACTTGACCATGTCTCCTTCCAAGAAATGTTGAACGATCTGATGAGGAGATCGGAAGAGAGAGAGACACCTCGAGGAGGAGGTGATGATGAAGACAGATATGATCTCTCTGTAGATGGACCTCATGGAGGTGGGAATGAGGAAGGGAGAGGCTGCTCCAAGCCAACATTGAAGCAGTCATACAACCCTGGGGCCGGCCATATCAATGAGTGGATCCAGATCCCACCTTTCCATGGACATTTTGAGCTGAAGTCACAGCTCCTTTCGCTCCTCCATAGCTTCCATGTGAGTTCAAATGAGGAGCCGTATATCCATCCACAGTAGTTTGATCGCATCTGCAGCATGACACACTACCCAAACATTTTGTTGGGCATAGTCAAGATGACTGTCTTCCCATTCAGACTTTACAACAAAGCTCTTTACTGGAGAAACCATCTAAGGAAGGTGGTGACAACCTTGGAGGGCATGAATTCTGCATTTCTACACAAGTACTATCCTCTAGGTTGTCTCAATCTCATGTAGTCGAAGATCTCTAGCATTTCCCAAGGACCCCAAGAATCCTTTCATGAGACATGAGAGAGGTTTAGTGATCTGATCGATAAGTGCCCCCACCATGACATTCCGAGGACCAGCCTAATCCAACACTTCTTTGGGGCATTAACATAAGCCAGTCAACATCTGGTTGACATCGCCTGTGGAGGATCTCACTTCAACAAGGATGAGGACATAGTTTGATAGATCTTCGAGGAGATGATCGAAGGAGAGGACATGTTATCCTCATCTCGTTCCTTTCAGATCCAACCTCCACCACAAGTTCTTCGCAAAAACGTGAATATGGTGGATATGCACGAAGTCGACATGTGTGACAACTCTAACCCGAACATCATTGGGAACTACCTGTCGAAGGTAAACATCATTGAGAAGAGGTCGTAGGACCTAGAGAAGCTCGTCAGGATCAAGCAAAGAACAAAGAGCTTAGACAAGCTCGACATTATCACTAAGTAGCTGGAGCTTCTAGTGAACACTATCTGTACCCACAACGCTGTTACCACTGCCACTAAGCCTCAAGTTGAGAAGAAGGAGTAGGCACAGCTACAACCGAGCCCCAGTCAACCTCCATCCAACACGTATACTACGTGCATGCCCCGGAGCAACAACCGCCACAACCATAGACTCCGATGGTTGTTTACCATCCACTAGAGTTCCAGCATCAGTACCTCAAGTCTTGTTCTCTACCTCCCCTGCTCATTCAAGAGGTGAGTGCCATTTGGGGAAATGATTGATAGCTAACCCATCCTCAGGGACAACTGCATTGTCAGAACCAGCTCAACCGACCATTTCACCAACAACGAGGACGGAATTTCCAGCCCAACCCGACCCAGCATCAACCTCCGCAACATGGATACAACTGGAGGCAAAATAATTACCAGCAGCGGTCCAAATACCGCCAACAACACTAGCGGTATCTAGTTGCTCTGTACCATCACTAGGACTCCTCGCAGTACCAACAATACCCTTCTCCTCCTCCTCGCTATTCTCAGGGTTACCAGCAGCAACCTTCCTTCTACTAGCGGAAACAACAGTCTCATCAGGACGAACCTTCTGAGGTTGCCCCGATTAACCCAGATCCAGACTGTTTGGCCTAGTTCATCAAGAACATGACCGAGATGAGTCAGAAGATCGATGACCTAATGGTCGCTAAAACTATCATTCCATCCCATGTCGAAGCAAATCCAAGTAATTTCTATTGCAAGGAGCATGTAGTTTGCAGTGTTCAACCAGAATCAGGTAGAAATGATACTGCTTTATCTAATGTTGTATATCTCAGGAGCGGTAGGACACTCCAGCCATTTGCAATGGCAAAGGGAAAGAACAAAGCATCAGATGGCGAATCTTTAGCCAATCTAGCCGACGGGGCTAGAGATTTTTTTAGAGCAGCACCACCAACACCAAAAGACAAAAAAATGCAAAAGATACAAAAATACAAAAAGAAAGCAACAGTCCCGGTGAAGCCGTGCCAGCCTTGGAGTTGACAACACCCGCAACAGAACCAGAGTCAGCCGACGGAACCGAGCATGTCATTTCTGGTCTGTCGCATGTAGATGATTGTATTCCTTTTTGCCATTTACATGTAAAGAAATATATGGACAGAAATTTGAATGAAAATATTTTTGATAGTGTGCATATGCCTTTCCCTTATGCAATTAAATAAAAAATAGGAAAATTTGAAAAATACTTTGTCTGATCCCGAAATAGTCCAAAATTTACAAAACTTGATCCTTGAAATGCCATTGTTGAAAACCATGTACATGATTGCAGTAAAATAAGGACTTAAAGAGACATGTACAACAAAGCGTCCGAGCTGCAAAAAGAAGAATTCTGAGAAGCATATTCTCACCATGACTAATGTGAATGCCATCAGTAACCTCCCACATAAGAAGAAAGACAATGGATCACCTTTGATCAGATGTGCAATGTTCAACCAGGAGTTAGAGCGTACATTGCTTGACAATGGGTCTTCTATCAACATGTTGCCATCATCACTACTCATAGAATTTGGGTTAGAACTGCTTAAACCTACTAAGTTGAATCTGCAATTTGCTGATAAATCAGTCAAGCAGCCTCGGTGTGTTGGAAGATGTGATTGTCACTGTCAAGGGGATGAAATTCCCTGTTGATTTTGTTGTCTTGGACATGGACACCTCCACACCTCTACTCCACACCCCGATCATACTTGGTTGGCAATTCCTTCAGACAACAGAAGCAGTAGTCGACCATGACACTAGAGAGATTACATTCCGCTCCAGAAGTGACAAAGTACAAATAGAGTCCGTCCTTGAGTCTAAACAAGTAGAAGTTGGATATGAGTTAAGTGTGCTAGTACCGAACAACATTGGAGACTGTGAATTTTTAGCATAGATCAGAGATACAGATCTATTTCTGAATGATAGAGAAACCCTGTAATTCCTCTCCACTGAGGAAGGATAGGAAGTATAGTCCAACTGACCGATGCCTTTGAAGATGAGGTCATTGTTGATGATTATTCTGAGATTTTTGAACGATCCCTCTTGTCTGAGCAGGAAGATCTCATTATTGATTTGTGTGATACTGAATGATGAAGATGAATTGCCATAGGTGGACATACAACAGTAAAAAAAATAACACTTGCAGTTGTCACCGAAGTCACCACTGAAGTTGCTCTCACACCACCAGAGCTCAAAACCTTATCCTCCAATATGAAACATGCCTTCCTTGATGGATAATGGAAAATATATCCAGTCATTATCAATGCTCATTTGACCGGAGATCAAGAATCTTGTCTGATGGAAGTTCTTGAATGTAACTGCAAGATGATAGGCTGGAAGATATCACATCTTCATGGGATTGATCCATCTCTATGCTCGCATCACATTTACTTGGAAGAAGATAACAAGATGTCCTGTGAATTCCAACGAAGACTGAATCCAAATCTCCGGGAGGTTATAATGAAAGAAATTCAGAAATGGTGTGAAGTGGTATTCATTTATCCCATCTTCGACTCCAACTGGCTGAGTCCCCTTCATATAGTGCCTAAGAAGTTTGGTTGGATGTTTTCTTGAGGTGTTCATGGACAAATTTTCGATCTATGAAGACTCATTTGATCAATGTCTTGATTATTTAGACCGAGTTCTGAGGAGATGTTGTGAAGTGAACCGCGTGCTCTCGTGGGAGAAGTGCAATCTCATGGTGACTAAAGGGATCGTACTAGGTCAAGTGGTATCGAAACGCGGTATGAAAGTTGACCCAACAAAGGTGGAAGTAATTTCAAAACTTGAACCACCCACCAATCTAAAACAAGTCCAGTCATTTTTTGGGGCACGCTAGTTTCTACCGACTATTAATCAAGGACTTCAACAAGATTGCTAAACTGCTAAAAGAATTGTTAGGCAAGGAGACCGATTTTGTTGTGGATGATCAAGTTCTCCAAGCTTTAGTCAATTGAAAGACCTGATCACACATGCTCCTGTCCTGCAGCCACCTAGTTGGTCTCTACCTGTTGAGATCATGATGGATATATCTGATTTGCAATTGGTGATATCCTAGGACAAGACAAGATGGGATACCATTTTCTATTCATTACGCTAGCCTAACACTTGACGAAGCTCAGAAAAAAATACACACCAGCATAGAAGGAGGTGCTAGCCATAGTATTTACCCTGGAGAAGTTCATATCACATCATCTCAGATCAAGGGTTATTATTTACACTAACCATTCTGCCATCGAGTACCTTCAGAGCAAAAAGGATGCCAAGCCTTGTCTTATTTGTTGGATCTTTCTACTCTAGGAATTCGACTTGGAGTGACAAACCAGGCATCGGAAATGTAGTGGCATACCGTCTTTCCAGAATTGTAATACATAGCTGATGAATACCGCGTGGCTGCACTAGAAAAATCAGAAAAATGTGAAAATAAAGATAAATAAAAAGAATTAGTTAGAGGTAAAATTAAGAAAAAGTCAGAACATGAAAGTTGTAGATCTCGATGAGATCTACAAGTTTCATGTTGACAAAAACCAAAAGAGGCCATTTGTACAAAAATTATTTTGGGGGGTATTTTTAAAGGGTTAAAAACATTGATTTTGGTCTTTGAGATTTTTTTGTATTTTTTTTATCTCTTTTGAAGGTTAGGTATATTATATACAATATTAATCCTATTTTTTAGGGGTTTTTAGTGAGAAATAAAAACAAAGAATATGTTTGTAATATAGCTAGAATATATACATAGTTTATATACAATATAATACAAGATAAAATGAATGAATTATTAGTGATTTTTATTGGTTTATTTAAGCTAGGAGATTAATAAGTCGATTTTAACATGATGAATACATGATTCATCAATAGTCTCCTGAGCAAAATTCAATACCTATTAGAGAGACCATTCCAGATGAGGCCGTCTTGTCTATATCCTCTCTCCCCTGATATGCAGATATCATAAATTATCTTGTCTCCAAGAAGACTCTACCAGACTGGCCAAAGATCAAACAAGACAAGTTCTTTGCTGACATCCATTTCTACTAGTGGTAAGAACCATATTTATTCCGAGAGAGCGTAGACTGCATCTGGAGGAGGTGCATACTTAAGAGGATATTATGGGTGTCCTAGACAACTGTCACAAGCTCAAAACCGGTGGAAACCATTCTGGAAAGTAAATGACAAGATAAGTGCTTCAATGTGGCCTTTAGTGGCCAACTTTATTCAAGGATGCAGATGATTATATAAAAAAGTGCAACCACTATTAGAGAATTGCCCGAAACATCAGCATGCGTGATATAATGCCTCTGGAGTACATTCAGATATCCGATGTCTTTGACGCCTGGGTGATGACTCCATGATTCATTAACATTTCTGTTGTATTTTGTCTTAAAACCCTTAACAAATACATGTAAATATACATTAATTCCCATCTTTGATCAAAACCTCATTCATGTATAAGAATGCACTTTTATGCATCAAAAACATGTAAATAAATAAAAGAACAAAAATAAAAGAAGGCATATTGTAAATATGTATATATGTACAATATGACTTATAAAATATAAATAACTGCAAGATATATTTATATAACCTAACCTTAGAGACCAAGTCAGCATGGATTGGTCGACAAACAAACAAGTAGGGGGAGATAAGGAAAAAAATCATAAAAAATAATTTAATATACACTCCACACATTCTTCACTATTTATGAAATAAATATCAAATCTTCATTGATTTTTAATTAATTCATATGTGCTTATTTTTCATTAAACTCTTTTCTTAATTATTTCTAAAAAGGTATATAAAAATATAAAAATAAGGTAAAAATATTATCTTGAATATATGTTAAGAAATCCAACTTTCAAATTGACAAATTCTCAATTTCTGAACATCATAACTTTCTCATACGAACTCCAATTTCACTCTACTCACCTTTAAAGTTCATAAAATAATATTATCTAATTAATGGATGTGATTTCATTAAAATCGGAGTCCGTTTGCAAAAAAAGTCAGTTTTGGGACCTAATGACAATGGGGTTTCTAGGCTATTTATTTTATTTAGAACACACTATTTATAATTTTAATTATTTTTGTGATCTTGTATTTTAACCATGATTTATTTCAGAATTTTTGGAGCTTATTTATTATTTTAATTAAATCCAAATCCCTAATTTATTGATGAAATTGAACAACATAACTTATACACGTATTTATTAATATATCTAAACTAATTTATTAAAACCCATAAAAATTCACAAAGACCTTATTTATTATTCTAATAATTAATAAAATATAAAATTAATATGTAATTATTTATTTATTAAATTAAAAAACTAAAACCTATTTATTAAGTATTATTTATACCTATTCAATAATATAATATTTATATTTCATAAATTATTTATTATTTATAAAAAGTAATTATACCATAATTTAAATACTTTAATTATCTATATTTTTCATTTTTATACCTATTTAAAATAACATTGTTTATTATTTATTACATAATTTATATTGTATTTAATCCATTTAGCCAACCAGGTGCTGACCAGGTGCTTCTTCCCCATCAAGAAGCTGTTAGCTTTTGTTCCAACGCCTTCTCTTCACCACATTTTCCGGCACCCATTATAACCTCTTCCTTCGATCCAAACCTTCCATCATCTTCTCCTAACTACCCTCATACTCGACTACCCTTAAATCCATCCTAACATCTCTTCGATTCTTCTATAAAAATCCTTCAAGTTGGCGTGAGCCAACTAACTCATTCCTAACTACTTCCAGTTCCAGATATCTGGCCGATCACCTAACTTCCTCACTCCGTTCCGGCCGCTTAAGATGGTGACAGCACCCGAAAGTTGCCTCGCATGGAAGAAGGACCATCGTACGAGAGTTCCAGGGTGGCCAACCACCTTGCATCGTCGCTTCACGCGCGTGGAGCTCCGGCAAAGATCGGCCGTCGAGCGACAACCTGAGGTAATATACCTTAACTTCCCAGATCATTTATCCATCTTTCCCATTTTCTCTCTCGAATTTTGTGCCATGTTTAGCAACGTTAATCGCGTAATTAGGATCCTTGATCATTCTTATTAAACACATACTTATTCATTCCTTAAGACCCACTCCGATTTTACCCCAAATCGCCATCCATTTTTCATACTTTCACTTTTCCACATTTTCTTGAAACATATTCTTTAACTTGCAAATCCATAACTTCTTGGCCAATTTCCATTGCGAATCGAGCATACAAATTTTAATTGCAGGTCCATCTTCGATCTGGAGCATCAACTATATTTATGGAGCTCAAATTCTTTGAAGAACAATCGGATCAAGAGAATCCTTCTTAGTGTCAGACATTGTCGATCAGCCGTTTTCATTGACGTATTGCTGCCACCTTCCGATCTCTTTAGAGCTTAACCACCGCAGGTGAGCTCGAGGGGTGAAGGCGTCTTCACACTGTCATTGTGTTTTCAGTGACGCCTTCACCCCGACAGATAAGTCAGTGCTACCCTAGTGATTTTTCTAGGGTAGTTACACAACTACCCTAGTGAGGTTTCTTTGTATTTTTCGTGTATTTTCATCACACTGTCATTGTGTTTTGATTTGTTGCATTTCGCATCCATTTTGATTTGAGTGCTTTTTGAGCCCGTTGCTTGAGCGATTTCTCTACTATATAGTATCACCTATCTCTTACATATTTTTACATATTATATAGTAGATAAACCATTTGAAAAATATCACTTTGAAAAATAAATAAAAATTGATAAATATAAAATAAAATTAAAATTTCAAAAAAATCAAAAATTGATTAGAAAGATTTCTCGCTTTCTCGCTTTCTTCAAGAAGAAATAAAAAAATCACAAAAATATTCTTTTCCTAAAAAACTCAAGTATTGTTATTCTACCTCCTTGAGTTCGACCCAGGCACACTTACCTAGTAAAATAAAATAGTGTAAGATAAAATAGGAGAGAGAAGCCTATTCAATTCACTTTCTCTCTCTCCCCCTCTCTCTCTCTCTTCTATTTTATCGATTTTCGTTTGATCAACTAGGGTTTTGGTTCGGAGTGATTTCTACACCGACATCTTATCGCTCCCGAAACCCTTATTATCATTGGGGCACTTATTTCACGTGGCCATTCCCTAACAATAAGGATTTTGAGTACATCCTACTTACCGTCAACTATGTCAGCAGATGGGTGGAGGCAATCCCCACCCGAATCGTAGACAGCCACATAGTCTGTAGATCTTGAAAGACAACATCATTTCACAGTTTGAAATCCCCAAAGTTCTCATTTCTGATAAGGGGATCCATTTTATCAATAAGGAGGTCAAGAAGTTGAGCAAGAATAAAACATTGAAAATTGTGTCATTATGTTGTACCATCCACAATCAAATGGCTTGGCTGAATGTTCCAATAGGGAGATCAAGACAATACTGTAGAAACTTATACATACGTATCGTAATAATTGGTCTCAATTACTGGACTTAGTTCTTGGGCTTATCGCACGACATACAAGTCTCCACTCGACATGTCTCCATGCCACCTTGTCTATGGCAAGACTTGCCACCTGCCTGTGGAATTAATCACAAATCCTTGTGGTTATTGAACTTGTGCAACCTTGATTTCGAGCGAGGAGGAAACAACAGAAAAGTTGATCTGAACCGATTGCTTGAATTTCGAGACTACGCATACGATAACAACCTGATGTACAAAGAGAAATGTCAAGAGATAGCATGACAAACATATCCATAGGAAGACTTTTGAACCTGGATAGAATGTGTGGTTGTTTGATGCAAATTTGAAAATTTTCACAAGCAAGTTGAAGAGCAAATGGACATGATCATTTATTGTGAGAAACGTGCGTGACAATGGAAGTTTACTCATATCTGAATTGTCACCTGATGCAAAACCTTTTATAGTTAGTGGACAATTGCTGAAGCCATACCTCGAGCATGATACATTCCTGTCCGTTGTGGATTCGATAGAAGTTGCATTTCAAGATGATCTCTCATAGAAAGAAGGATCAGACACAACAAGTTGAAAAAATATCAAAAAGATTTTGTTTTCTTCTTTTCGTTTTCACTTTTGTATATTTCATGAAAAGGTGCTCACCCATTTTCATAACTGCTATACTTTAGATGTTCTTTGTTCTAAGTATAAGAGGGGGGGGGGGTTGATCACCCCGAGTTGTTCATTTCTTGATCCCTTACATGTCCCCTCAACCCATGATATTTCATCTGTACTTAGGGATATTTTATCCTAAGTATAGGGGAGGACACGCCAAGCCGATGAGTTCATATATTGCCACCCTTGACCCTCCATGTACTGTGTACAACCTGCTATACTTAGGATTATTTCATCCTAAGTATGGGGGGGGGGTAACTTCTCCTTCGTTCATTCTTTAGTCGTTTTAGTATAGACTTTTTTATACTTAGTACGAGTTAGGTCTTCTTCTTTCTCTCTCTCTGATATATGAGGACATAGCTCAAGCTAAGTATAAGGGGTCGTATACGCGTTGTAATACTTTAGCCATAACCTGTACTTTCATATTTTCAAATAATATGGTTAATTAATAAAAATTAAAACATATATTAAAATTCTTTGTATATAGTGATTATTAAATCAGATAAATCTTTTGCAAAATGTTTGAAAAATGGTTGGAAATTTTCTTTGAAAAATCTTCTGAAAATTGTTTGGAAAATGTTTTGTAAATGTTTTCAACCTTTGTAAAAATATTTTGTTTGTAAAAATTTCTTTTCTTTGTGTGAATAAAATGTTTTTAAAATATATTTGCAAATGGTTTGCAAAATGGTTGCAAAAATATTTTGAAAAATCTATACATACTGTTTGAAAAATCCTTGCAAAAAGATTTCCAAATTTTGTATATATTTATAAAAATTATTTGCCAATTTATTTTTCAAAATAAAGTTTCAAAATATTTACAAAAATCTTTTCAAATTATTTTTAAAACATTGTACATAATCCAAAAAAAATAAAATTCTTTACAAACTTGTAAATAACTAGCTGATGTAATTCTTCAATCTCAATTCTTTTACATAATAAGATGCACTCTAGTGTAAATAGTTGTACATATTTATTTTTCTAACTCTTTTATTTGCAAAACCAAAAATCTATAAAAATTTGCAAATGTTTTCAAAAATTCTGTAAAAAATATGCAAAATCTTTTTCATAAAAATCATAAAATGATCAAAATCCGAAAATTGTATCACAAAAATATTTTCCTTGCATTGTACATAGAATTTGCATTTTTCAGATTGATAATAAAAATTGAACATATCTATATAAAATCTGAAGATTGAAGCTTGGTTGGACCTTAATCCACTTAACCACAGGAACCTTATAACTGGAATTGAGATACTTCATGTCTGCTAGACTTAATTCTTTGAGACCACGAGACTAGGTTCAACGTCATATTGACTGCCTAAGTAGTATATTTCGGAACACACACATGACACTTATCGACAATGACCTAGCTTGCACACATGCACCTTGCACTCTCAACTCAGTTGAAGTAGTAGAGGACTGGATTTGCCAACATGAGACACAAGCCAATGGAAACATCGGAAGTCACACATTTATGCCCATTGTACCTCAACCCGATCGAGTAACCATTAGGTCTAATGATAGAAGTTTGTGGGTTATAATAGTGATTCAAAAGAGAAATAGTCTACTAGCTCAAGAGGGAAAAAGTTCCTTATGTAAACACAACTATATATAGTATTCAAAAAATGCAAAACCAAAAACTCCAGAAAGAAAAGATGGGTCAAACCCTAAGAAAAAATCAATTCCTGTCGGAGTATGTATATAGTCAATCGGCAAACCTAAGCTTCAAATTCAAACATGAATGAGCTTTCAACTGGGTGACTTGGCTACACTGGTCAAGCATCCTAGGATAGGTAGCTACACTAGCTACCGTCCTTTCTTCTCTCCACGTCTTCTTCTTGAGCCGTGTATACTTGAACTTAAAAAGGAGTACCTCGATTCTCAAGGAAAGAGTTACTAGATTGGGAATTAGGGTTACCATGTTGGAAAAGACTGACTTTTACCGCTTCAGTCGAGAGGAGATGCATATCACACACAATGTACAAGATAGACTCATAGTCATAAGAGTCTGCGTATGGCATCGACTGGTTCTGACTTGGTTTTTGAGGAGACTTGGGCAGAGTCTCATGGGTCTTAGACGCTATTGTGTTTTAAATCTGTTTCCCAATAAGGTTCTGACCAAACTAAGAATCCAAAGGTCCCATTGAGCTCCAAACTTTGATTTTGTGAAAACAAGTTTAAGAATTAAAATCAATCCAAGTTATGTCATTTTCTTTTCTTTATTCTCTTTTCTGTACTTATAGGCACAAGTGTTTGCTAGGACCAGCAAAGGCAAATATCAGAGAGTGGGGGGGTTGACAAATCTCCATTTCATCATTTTTATTCTTTCATTTTGGCCTTTAAACACTAGCTAAATGCATGTAATTGTCCTTCTTTTGCATATATTAACATCTATTATTTATCATGTAGACATTGTATAAAATACTGTATTTAATACCAAAATAAAAAAATAAAGAAAAGAAACAAAAAATGAAATACCAAAGATATTGATTGATCCTAAATCCCGAGACCTAGGCATCATGATGACTTGGTCGACCAGGAATGAAGTAGCGGGAAATAAGGGTCAAAAATACAATAAAAACCCTACCTATTTTATTCTTTATTATTTATACATCAAATCAAGAAACTTTGTACATGAAAGTTGAAGATAAAAATATATAGAAAAATACAAAATTTATTAGACAAAAATATTACATATTGTACTTTCTACACTCAAAGTAAAAAGTCAAAATCCACTTCTCAGACCCATATCTTCTCCATATAAACTCAAAATTCATCAAAATAACCTTTAATTGTATATAACTTTACCATTTATTGAATGTGATTTCATTTACTTTGGAGTAAATACAAAAGTTAGGTTTTGGACACTTATTGTACAATATAAATGAATAAAATATCCATTTTATTATTTTTTCTATTTTCACAATTTCATATTTTTATAATTTTCTAAATATTATTATAATGTATATACATAATTAAAACAAAATAAAATCATAAAACATACAATAAAATATAATAGTATACAAAATGCATAGATGAATTACTTATACATATACATATATAATAAATACATCTATTTATTTAAGTGTATAAATAACTTCAAAAAAATATAATAAAAATATACTTAAGTGTATTTAAATAAGTTATAAATATAGAAATTATGTATATAAAATAATAAAATATAATTACAAAATAAAAATAAAATACACATTACATAAGTAAATATACCTATAAATCTACATGTAAAAAGTAACCTA
This sequence comes from Ottelia alismoides, assembly GCA_037367405.1. Lineage (NCBI taxonomy): Eukaryota > Viridiplantae > Streptophyta > Magnoliopsida > Alismatales > Hydrocharitaceae > Ottelia > Ottelia alismoides. The sequence continues at coordinate 506,219 of JAZKJV010004163.1, read as the reverse complement.
TAATAAATTAAGTGATAAAAATAAATAAAAATCATAATAACATACTACGTAAATTTATAAATATTTTTCATGTTTTAGCCTAAAATTAATAAAATCATTTATTATTTTATTTTCAATTAATAAACCTTCTATTTTTTCTGGTTTGTCTTCTAGCGTGCTTAGATGACCCAATCAGGGCTCGACTTGGGCTGGCTGCGGGTCAACTCTCTGATCTAGGCCCTAGTGCACGTTAGAACCTCGATTGGCCCCTACCCCCTCATTTTTTCCCATCCAGCCTTTCATCCATTTGGATCGATTCCTTCTGCAACCTTTTTCATCAAAAAAAGCTCCTACGCGCCAACATGATTCCTCGATCGAGGAACCCTTACATCGAGCGCCTTCCTCGATTCAAACCCCACTAGTATAAAGTATCACCCCTACCTTCTTCTTCTCTTTGATCCCTCTTCCACCACAAAATCCTAACCCTAGGCTTCGATCTAATCTCTTGCTGACAGAAGGAGTGTACTCCATGCTTCAAGGGGTGGTTTTGGTGTTGATATGAGGTCGATCCAGGCATCACCAGTGCTCCTCCATCGCGAGCCTTCCGGCCAACCTTCCAGGCTTGTAATTTCTTTTTCTTCTGCATTTTATATTCGTAGTGTAGGCAGTAGCGTAACTCCTCATTTCATTTCATTCAATTCCGTTTTAGTGTAAACAAAATCAAAAAAATCGAGCCAGAGCCCCTAGCCTTCGCTGACACCTTCATCTTCTTCCTTGACCATCCCTTCATTCTCCAAGCCCCTCCATTCATCCAGATCCTTGCTGGATCTGAAGATTCGCTCGCCCTCTCCGCCTCATCACCGGCGAGCTCCGCCCCACGTCACCTCCACCCATTTCCGTTGTCTGAAGCCTTTGGAGGCTTCATTTTTGGTTCCTCTTGCTAACCCTGTAGTAAACTAAGAGAAAAGAACCCCTTTTAGGGGTGTTCGACACAGATACCCCCGGGCCTTCATTGGAATCACTGACCTCCAGGGCTCCATCAACGAGCCTTGGACCTATCTGAAGCTCTTGGGAGATATGGGAGGGTTGCAGAAACAAGAAAAGACCCTCGATGGTGCTCCAGGTGGTCGAAGATGAGAGCTACATCGATTCCAAACTCGCCAGCGACGAGTTCTTCGTTCGTTCTTTCACCATCCTCAGAAGCCGTTCGATAAAGAACAACGACCCAGATCGAGCAGGAGCCGTTAGATTTGGAGGAGCCACGACCGTCTGATCCCTCATGGGATCTGATCTGAGCCCCAGATCTGTGAAGCGTCATCAGCCGTTCCCCGCGTGACGCGTAGCAAGTGGAAACCTCTATGCCGTTGGATTACACCCGTGGGGGGTAGTTTTGCCTGCTACCCCTACAGTTTTTGTAATTTTTTTGTATTTAAACTTTTGCTTATAGTATAAAACTTTCTAGATATTTTACATTGCACATCATGTTCTTTCCATATTGTAATTAGGTCCAATCCACGTCACCTCATGTGTTTGTGTGGGTGAGGGGATTGGGTACTTTGCGTCTGGACTCTTGGATAATTTGTATTTCATTTTAGTTAATATTTTTGTGATATTAGTGTAATATTTTTTTGAAAATTTTGCATCTGCCCCCCCAACTTGGTATTAATTGTAGAAATATCCCTCTAGTATATATTATCGAAAATATTTGGAAAATTTGCATTTTTGATCTTGTACTTCTCTGATGTGTTCCGGTCTAGTATCTAAACTTTAAATATTTACATAAATGCCATGACAAACAATATTTATTTTTTTTGTTAAAATTAGTTCATATTTATTAAAAATTCGTAGAAAATTAGGATATACCTTATATATTATTCTACCACAAATAATTTTATTAAGGCATTTTATCTTATATTTCTATTTATTAAAAAGCAAATCTATTTTCCCTCTCTAGCTTATAAAAATACAAAAATTATGAAAATGTTTTGAAAAATTCCAAAAAATATATTTTGTTTATTATCCTATTTGCATCTACATATCAAAAATCTCTAAAAATAGAAAAAGAAAACACTAAAAATTTAGAAGCTACAAAATCCTAATAAACATTATAAAAAATTCTATAAAAATAAAAAAGTATTTATTTCTATTTCTTATGTTCGTTTATTTTATTTATTAAATATTAAAAATAGTTTTGAAAAAATTTGGGCTATTTAACTATTTTTAAATTCTAAAATAATTTGGTCTATTTATTCTAGTCATTATTTTGACCTTTTAATACAATTAAAAAAATAAAAAAACATAGGAAAATATAAAAAAGATAATTTTTTTATTTTGTAAATTTTGAGCATTTATAGCTATATCTATAAATATAGAATCTCTATACGTATACATATAGCTATATTTACATATATTAGTAATTATAATTTTATCAAAAAAATCAGAAAATTTTAAAAAAATAAAATAAAATTGGTAAAATTAAAAATAAAAAAATTTATAAAAACAAAAAAATATTTTTTTTAAATATTCTAAAAACCCACAAAAAGCTCAAAAATCCTAAAAAACCTAAAAACATTTATTTTTAGTCAATTATTGTTACCTATCCCCCGTTCTCCCTGTATTCGACACCCTACCATACTTGTCCACTATACACATTTTATTGTATAGTTATAATAAATTTTGATTCACACTTGCTTGCACTATTTTATCATTATATTGTATGGGTTGATTATTGATCGATTTCAACTTTAGTGAGTGGTCGCCTTAGCGACATTATATCGTCGCTTCTTGTGAGGATATTTTTAAACCCTCGCCAAAGTTGACTTCATTAGTTACCTTAGGTCAAATTTTTTTAATAGATGTTTCTAAAATTTCAAAAAAAGATGTTAAAATATAATCTTACCTACCTAATATTAATAATATATTAATGTATGAATGTTACTTTGGTATAATCTTATATGGTATATGGACAATAATTACGCAAAATAATTACTACTATAATTTTAATTTATAGTATTTAAACATGTTTTCTTATAAAATGATGGAAGGATCGTCTTCATAATAAAATTTCATAAAAATATAAGTATTTTTAGATTTTTAAAATTTATTCTAGCATATCTAATCCTAATTATATAAATAGTTGCTATAAGTTTTCCATAATAAATATATGAAATTCACATTGTTAACATATATATATATAATAAACAATAGGCATCATTTACGAAGTTAACTGAATGTCATGTCTACATTTTCCTAAACAAAATTCATGTTTACTTTACACATAATATTTATTATGATCCTGCAGCGTAGCCGGACAATATTTTCCAATCATGACCTAAAATGTTGACTCACTCTCATATCACTAATCCACCCAAGTTAGTGAAAATTTGGGGAAATGCACATTTAAAAAAGCACTTTGTATTTTGTCAATAAATAATATGTAAATACACATTTATTAAGTGTTAACAATTTTTTTCTATTTTCGGGAATCAAATAAGATCCTACACAAAATAACAAAACAAAAAAACCAATCGTCAACATTGTGCAAGATCCCTCTTCTTACGTTGAGAAGCTGACATAACAACAAATAAAATTTGATAATTGCTAGCATATTTAACGAAGAATATAACAAATTTGGTAATTGCTCAAAATTTATTGTTCTTTTTACCTGAGGGTGCGACTACATCTGGAGGAGGTTGGGAACCCCCACCTCCATCTAGCTCATCATGGATATCAGCTTGAGGAGGAATGGAGTTGTCTCCTAGAGGAACAATGTCCTTGTGCTCTTCAACTGGTTGATTATCATCGAGTCGGCTTTGTCTCGAGAAACATGTCTAAACCACCTACATTTATACAAGGTGAATTAAGTGATTGCAATTACATATAATACGTCTAAAGAAATTTCATTAAGAATCAATAGTGTAAAGAATCAATGACTAAAGGAAATTGCAATAAATTATAACAAATATTTTTACCATCTTCCATATCAAGGGGAAATAACACAACACTTACTCGGTATTGGCTTAGAGTTAGAGCCATCCACTTTGTCACAGTTGTATCTGGATAGATCACATTGGGGGCATGCATCTCTATCTTTGTAAGCATTACAGAACAAAACACAGTCATTTGGGCATGCATCAATCTTTTCGGACTTAAGGCCCAACTTTCGAAACTCTGTCTTTGCATCATGTCAACTATGAGGGAATCCATCCTTAACATGCAAAAGTTGTCTTATCAGGGAAAGCACATCGGTCATGCAAACTGTTGAAACCTTGTGCTGAGCCTTTATTTTAAATAATTCTGGTAAGAACTTCAATCGAGACATCTTATTTCTTAGAACTATTGGTTCATTCACGTCTTTCAAAAATGTGAAGAGCTGACCACTATCCCCAATTAACTCAACAAGCTCTTCATCAGATCAAGGCCGAGGCACTCAAATTGTGGGTCATCTACTTGTGGACCCGAACCGAAAGGAGGATTAATTTCCATTTGAGAAGGCTGCTCACCATGCACTGCCGAAGCAACATAGAAGTCCCACTATCTGTTACAGATGACATGCTCGAAAACAATATCTCTCTCGTAAGCATCCATTTACACACTTTTTGTACGGACAATGAATTCTCTCATGGTTCACTCTTCTTCTAAAAATTTTCCTTTCACCATCGAAAATCCACGACAATCATTGCAAAATACCTTCCTTGTAAGATTGATAGTTTGTCCAATGCTTTGTTAACCACGACTTACCCATGAATAGTGCCTTCACCATAAAAAGGTAATATTATTCAACCCAAACATTCAAACCACGATCTATCCATGACTACCGACCTATCCATGACCAAAGACTTCTAAGCTAAATCATAAATCGAACCCTTGATACATCGCGGGCCTAGACCTATTTCACCAAGGTTAGGAAAAGAGAGGAGACCTGTATTTATTAATGTTATCACTTGAGCCCATCCATAAAGATTTAATATCTAATATAACACGATCTTTGTCACATGTTAGTTATATATGAGTAAATTCCAGCAGCATACCCTGCATCCCCTCAACATATCTCATAAACCAACATGATCGACTCTTAAATATATCATCGAAGCGGCAATAATTAAAGCTGATCAAGATTGATTTGTTATACCAAGGAGGAGAAGAGTTACATTACTGAAATTTACACTCAAATATAATTTTTTTTGCATGTAATAAAGATCGCTTTATATTAAGGCTTGAATCTTTCCAGACCCCCTTAGTTCAGGACCTTCGAACTAGGGAAAACAATATAAATGTACCATTATACAAATACCTTGTGTCTCACAAATATGTGCTATGTACGAAAACAACAAGATGCCTGTAAAATAGCTAGTTATTTACGTTGACCAAGCATTTATGTAGATTTGGCTCGTTAACATGTCCCTAAATGTGTTCCTAATTAATATGACCTTATCTTACTGTTATATGAGCATGTACCTGCAAAAAAAGGACTTCCACTTGCGCACATCAAAATCCACGAACATTAGATAATCTCATCCCGAAGTAAGTCCAATAGTATTGTGAACAATAATAAAATATAACACAATTGAAAGTGATGAAATCTTTCAATGTGTTAGCACAAGCTACCCATCGTGCGGGGCCACACACTAACACATGTGGATGGGATAAACAATGTGTGAATTGTTTTGTGTGATTTATATATAGTTAATGTTTTAACTTAGTTTAAACTACCTAACTAGGAATTAATGCGACACATGTCACATTAGTTATGATTTTAACATGATAGCTTGGTTATCACAAATTGGCTCTTTAATGTGACACATATGGAAACATATGGTCACATGTGTATTTACATGCACATCCTAAAAGAACCTAGAGACATATATACTTATACTTAAATTCATACATATACATGTACATACATACATACATATGTATGCACGTACGTACACACATACACATACACATATAAACATAGATAAACACACACACACACACATACAGACATACTAATACATACACATATCCATACATAGACATTAAATATATAGATACTCATAGATACAAACATACATACATATATACACATATATACATACTAATAGTTGTACATATATTAATCACATAGATACATAAATACATATACATACACTAGATACATAGATGCACATACACATACATACATCAGATGCATAGATACACATAGACATACATAAATATACACATACACATACAAAAACATATGCATACACATACATACACATGGGTACACAAGATACATAGATACACATATCGATACATAAATATGCACATACACATACATAAACATATCCGTATACATACACTAGATACATAGATAGACATACACATACATACACTAGATACATAAATACATGTACACATGCATAAACATATATACACATACATACACACATATACATACACATACTATACAGATACACATACATAAATATACATAGATATACATACATATTATAAATAGATGCATCTACTTTTTTCTAATTGTACATAGTTACATGCATATATACATATACTATAAATTGCACATACATATACATGCATATACACATATGTCCTACTATAGTGTTTGAACAACTCCTCAAGTAAAGTTGCATACTACTTTCAACTAAGCAAATGTCTCCAAGATTGCATTTTTTTCTATGATCTTAGAAAAGACGGATTGCATTCCACTAGTACAACAAATATAACCCCATTTTAGAAGCACAATGTTCTACCACCATACAAACTCATATCACAAATAATATTTAACAATGTACTTGACATTTTAATGGGAAAACTAGTGTCACAATGTATTTAACAAAATTACAAACAAACATTCATTCATATCATAAATCTACAATCTAACACAAGGTAATAAGGAAAAAAATTCATAAGTAAAAAAGATGTTGAAAGTTATACATTTCCTTGGAAGGATTTTGAGAGAAAAAGACGAAGGAGACAACTGTCCTTTGGGGGATAGCGTCCTTGGAATGCTTGGGGAGGAGAAGCTCTTGAGGAGACTGTGGCCGTAGGGAGGAGCTGCGGCTGAGGTGGTGCTGGGAGGAGGAGGAGATGGGGAGGTAGAGGTGGGGTGAAGGGGAGGAGGAGGCAGAGATGAGGAGGGAGAGATGGGGCAGAGGTTGAGAGGAGGAGGTGGGGAAGATGAGGAGGCAAGGAGGAGGTCGCTGAAGGGGAAGAGGTCGAGCAAGGGATCGCTGGAGGGGAGGGTTGCGGAGGAGTTGCTAGAGGGGAAGGTTGTAGAGGAGTTGATGGAGGCGTGGGGATTGATTAGGTCACTAGAAGGGAAGGAGGAAAATGAAATGCTGGCATTGGAATTCAGGTTCAACATTTCCAATGGTCAAGAAACTCGTCGAAACATCTTTTACGTCGACATTTACGTTTTCGACGGTTCTGTAACCGCCGACTAAATATTTGTTGTATATTTCAAAAATTTAGGCCAAATTTTGAGTCGGTAACCACCGAAAAAGGCTTTTTTTCGGCGGCTCTCGCCGACTGCCGATAGTGGTACGATGTAGAAATTAAGTTTTCCAGTAGTGATGCCGACGAGATTCTAGGAAGCCATGGTACTTGGAAGCTTTCAATTTTGTCATATGCTCGACACCGATAAATTTCGCTAAAAATCTGTGTCATGCTAGATATGTTGATATTGTAATAAATATAAAACCACCGGTGGTCGCGACGGAATACACATAAAATACAAGTCCGGTTTATCGTAGATAAAGGAAAGAATCACAACTACAGACGACGAGAACGTGCTGGAAGATGATGCTCCCTATTATTATTTCACACATAGCCAGAGAGTTGGACAAAATCATGCTTTCAAGAGTTGTCAGCAAACAGAACGGGAGATCGTGCACCCCAAGCAATCATGGAGATTATTGCAACTACGGAAAAGTTGATCCTTCAGCTGGATGGATGAGGCAGACAGAAATGAGTAATCTGCAGGGTTGCAGATCCGTGATTGTTGGTTTTGGGTTACGGAATTTCGTAATATCTGAAATCTTTGATGTTTTGGGGTCTTCTGGTGTTTAAACTGCTAGTTGTTGTTCCTTTCCTGCTGTCCCTTCTGTTCTTACGCAGTTCTGCTATCTTGTTATCATCTTTAAATTGGGATGTTCGTTGGTTTTTCCTCGTTGACGATGTACTAACACCTTGCCGTCTTGTTTTGATGAATGAAAATTTGATCTTTTCTCGAAAAAAATTATGATACAACATATCACGTTGGAGGCAGTCGCGCCTCCTGCCTTGATCTCTCTTTGTATACATTTTAGTGAAACATATGTTATGTATACATCAAAAGATCAAGATCTGGTAAAGGAGAAGAACGGATTAGAAGATGACTAATGTTGAGTTACGATGAATGGAAGGTAGAGATGCAAACGGTTAAGGATATATCCGTATCCGATCTGTCGCTGTATCTGTTCTATATAGATTTTGACATCCGTATCCGTTTTAAAATGGATATAGATATGGATATCGTTTTGATATCCACAAACATCCGTATACGTATCAATATATCCATTTTCGTATATAAATATAGTCATACATTTATTTTCAATCATACATAACATAGTTCTATACCTTCATTTACCATATTTGTATAATTTCTATGATATGAACACATTTAATAAATTTATATCATGTATTTTCCATCCAATTCGTATATATTTAAGTCGATTCTATAACGTATTTCTAACATTACTCGTATGCGATCAATATCTGTTTACATCCGTATCCGTTTTTTAAGGATTGATAAGATAATTTTAATATCTATTAATATCTGTATCCACATCCGTATTCATATTCAAAAATGGATAAGGATGCGGTAATACCTATATCCGTATCCGTATTCATAAGAGACTGTATGATTTTGAAATCGGTGGTGTAATATTTGTGCATGTTGTTTAATGCACGAACCATACATGACTATTTAAGGATATCACTCAGTATACTAATAGTCTATGATCCATAACGAAGGATGTATGCTTTCTGTTTGTTAGTTGGAGTGAAATCTAATTGTAGCACGAGTATTTATGTAGGACATGCTAGTGAAATTGATAAGTTTCTTTATTTTTATTAGGTCTCTATATCAATATTTATTGTAATATTTCTAAAATTTATCGGATCATACTTAGGCACCTATAATCAATTAAAAAATGAGACCAAGTTGACTGTACTTTGACGAAATAAAGTTAATTTAACAAACCAAATAATTATTGAGAACCGATAGAAGTTGGATAAATTTCATTTTATTGATTACTAAAATTGAAGTTAATAAAAAATCAGTTGCCTATTAATTTGTTGTACAAAATATAATATTATTTGATGGAAAAAATGGGGATGCACCTAGGGGGCATGAAACATGGCTACCTAGCCTCATTTTTTCATGTTTTTTTTTATTTTTTTTTGCAAAATATCACCACACACACATATTCCTCATATATGTCATTCGAATTTCGTCAGAAACATAAACTCCTATACCGGGTATACGAGTTTATGTTTCTGACGAAATTCGAATGACATACATAAAGGATATATAGATGAATATACATGATGATACTTTTGAAAAAAACTCCAAAAATGCGGCGGGGGTTGCCCCATTTAACCCTTATTTGATTGGTTGATTTTGCAAATCAATTAAGCAAGTGAATTATTTTTAAAAGGACAATGCGGAAATAATTAGTTATTCAAGTAATTGAGATAGACAGATTTTAATCTCAAATTTATATTGAATTTCTAAATTAAGAAATTAGGAATATATAAAATGGAAATAACGTGGGGTATAATTAGGGTTATCAATTCCCTTCTATTTCTATGGTGGTATGTAAACATAAAATAGTTGAAATTTCAGAATTCTCTCTCTCAAAACACTTTTCTCCCATCCTCAGAGGATGTCTCCAAGTTGTGAGAAAAGGCTTGAACGTTCGGTGGTTCATCGTGGCACTCAAGGCAAAGGTGAATGGCAATATCCCTCCTCTTGCACTCTATTTTGCAAAATGTTTGAGCTATGATAGATCTTGATTAGTTCTCATCTATTTTTCGATCATCGAAATATTCTATGATTTTAAATCACGATTACTGCAGAAAATGTATATGTTGATTGTTGTGTTGTTTCATATAAAGTGCGGTCGCAACTTCATGGGAAAACTTTTATGTTTAAATCAAAATTATAAGTTGATAATGTTAAATATATGATTTTATGAGATACATAGTAAATTTGGAACGAATCAGATTTGACCGGATAAGGGCAATCGATAAGGAAACTGTTTTGAATTGGATGTTGTTGACGTATTAGAATCTATTCTGGAAGATCGATCATTGGATTTCAAATTCGAGACCATAGATCATCAAGACTTTTATATATGGATCAAATTTCACATCGATCGAATATTGTTTGATGAACCAAATATATGTTCCCATAGGAATGTGGGAAACCAAATCAATGTGGATTTTGGGGAGAATAATATTATAATACGGTTCCACCACCTACGTGTACAACATCCCAACTAGAGGGTGTCACATGGCATGTGCACCCAACAACCACGGGAGAAGAATTTGGTAGGTGGTCGTCTTTTTTTGGGTATTTTGTGCCTAGGCTCCTTCTCTTTTCACTTATTACACTTAATTGTAAAGACCATAATTAAATGGAGAATTTATAAGTACATCCAAAATAAAAAATAAATATAAAAATTACAAAGAATACCCACTCAACTCTTGAATATATACATATGTGTAATATTTTAATTAACTTGCAATGTTTGTAAAATTGCATAAACATCCCTAGATTTCTACTTTTTCATATATATTAGTGCTTCGAGGTCAATAAATTCCAGAAAAAAATTATAAAATCATAAAAAATATTGTTTGATTTTTTAACTTTTGAGATTTTTTTGAATATTTGAGACAAATTATGAAAATACCATTGTGTTCCAATTACTTATTTATGTTTGTAATAAATATCTTCTTTCAATTTGAATCATGAATTCGGTTATAAATCGTGTTTATCTTGTGATTTCAATATGAACATTGATATATAATTGAATTATTATGTGATGTTTGGGACCTCAAAATTGCCATTTTTTAAATATTGATTTCCTTATGAATGTTAGGCCTTTCTCTAACTTAATGATTGTGGCTACAACATTAAAGTTTATTATAATTAGCATGCTTATAATGATTAGTGTGAATCTAAATATATTTAACTTGGCAATCGCTTACAATGCTCTGTGATCCTCTTAATGCCTCAAATTTTCTAAGTAGCATGCTCAGATAGAATATGCATTTGTGATCTTGCCTTTTATTAAAGTTACATTACTACGTGAATATCACGTGTTTAGTTAAATATTTCAACTTAAATGCAGTCATTTAAATGCATGGAAGTAGATGCAAAAAACTTAAATGTGTTAAGATATTCACGAAGGACTCAAGGTAACTTAAGCCATATCACTTAAATTTAAGTTGTTTAAGATGCGTGCTAATTTTCCACTATATTTTGCAAAACTAACCAATAAGGAATATTTAGTGTTGCTGCAATTAAGTTGAGATATTCCACTTAAGTACATAGACTATATATGAAGATAATAACCCAAAGAGATTCATGAACCCAAGGAACTTTGGGTAGATTTCTTGGTGGCTCAACTTGAACTAAGAGGGAAGGAAAAGAGATAAGGTCGCACTATGGATGCCTAACTTTACATATATACATGTCGCACTCGCGGCGTCTTTCATGTGACAAAGATTGCTTATTTAGTCATGTGCGTAGCCTCGTAGTGACAAGAATAACCTTATAACCATATTGGTGATGAAAATAAGTTTAGTATTTCCTTTAGATTCTTGTTGCATCATGAATATGATTATATTTTCTTCTCTTGTATTTATTGACCAAAGTATGATTAATAACTTTGTATAAGAAGCTGAAATAGAAATGGGAGTTGATTTTTTTCTTATTGTCATATGTCAGTATGTTATGCTTACTGATACAATATAAATGCTTAATCTTTCAATGTTATGATTATGTTGTTGGTTACATGTTCATATACAACCTTTTGCAACTCTTTACTTGCAAAAGAAATTGGTTTAGATGCATGTCAACTCTTGATGAGATTGTGGTATAACTCTTGTTAGTCATTCATTAAATGGATATTCGTTGAAGTTGCTCATTACCTAACACTTTTCACCTTGGCATAGCCTTATATAAGAATACATTACTTAACTGAGCTACTTAACACATCTTTCTGTTTGTGACCCGGGTAAAAAGATGGTTCGGGAAGAGACACTTAGTGACTATATGGAGGACTAGTTACTTCTGATAAAGAGGTAGTCCACTGCTTCCACCTTTCCTAGTGCATTTTGCTTTTGTTATATTTAGAATGTATATTTGACATCATGTAATAAAAGCATTTAGAATACTCCTTTTCTTTTAAAATATTATTATACATCGTTATCATGTTTCATGGTGAATAAGTGGATATCTATCATTTGTGATGAAATTAGTTATGGTTGATCATATGGATGATTTGTATTTGATACTGGATGACTCGACTTTGGGTTGATTGATGAAATTAACTACCTACATGGGAACATTCTGAGAGGATCCAGATCGGCTCGGGACAATGATGTAACATAGAAGATATCAAAGCAAGGTCATCCCAATGAATACAAAAATCATGATAACGTATCTGATTGTTGTCTATATATGATCTTAGAAGATCAGACATGGCACATAACTTAATGCCCCGCTTGATTCATATTGAGCCGTAATCTTCTAATTCTTAATTGTATTTTAAATACAGACATGGCTCCACATACGAAGTCTATTGCACTGTCTTAGCAAGTATCAACTGATCATGGAGCTATGCCACAAGAGATTTATTAGTAGATGGTGGTTATAAAGTTCAAGGAGGCTGGGCCACATGGTGATGTTGAAGGGAGCTGCAAGGTTGATGACAAGGTTGGTGTTGGTAAGGACATGGAAGGCAAGGATGATGAATTAGAAGGTAACAAAAGTTGACATGTGGGTTGTCTGCTTCTAAGAAGCGACAATTGTATTTCCTTGTAATTTTTTGCGAGGACAAGTTTGTGCAATTTAAGGATGACGGTAAGTCATGTGATGATGAGGATGGGTTTGTTTAGGGTGAAGGTGTACTCGAGGTTGACGGTATTCCTGATGAGTTCCATGTGGTGTTTGCTAGAAATACATTGTCTGGAGTAGCTCAGAGGTGGTGGAAGGTCACCAAGGATCGTTGGGAGAAGCCTTGGAAGTGGACCAATTTTGTGATCTTGTTTAGTCGGCAGTATTACCCATGCCACTGGAGAGAAGTTAAGAGGAAGGTATCTCATCTATGAAGGAAGTTTAATATTTTGCATCACAGAAATGCGGATAATAGCAAACTATTTGGAATTTTAGAAAGACTTCATCTCATGAACTTACAATTTCAGCACAACAAATTGTACATTACGAAACCACATGATCAAGAAAATAGTTTTTCATAATCGTTTTACATATTTCATAGAATATAGGGAAGAGATAAAGGCTTCCTCTTGAAGCATGAGTTTCTAAACAAAGAAATCTCACAAATCAAGTCTGATCTGTAGATGCTTCTCTCATGGGTACGATGATGAATCAACAACTTCCCATGACCTTTGATATTGACTTCTTGAAGTTGTCCATGCAAGGATGAGATCAAGATGACCTCAATGTCCTAATTTTGTTGCACGGTCGATCCCTCTTTCACACATAAGAAGCACAAAGAAGAGGATGATCTTCTCTTCCACAAGACCGAGCCTATGAAGAGAAGAAGAGAGGCTTGATGGTAGATATGTAGGGTCTAGTTGGAGAAGAGTGTGGACGTGTATGAGAGATCTAAACTCTCAAAACTCTTCTCTTCTTCAACTCTCAAGGCAATAGAAGTGTTATGGAATAGAAGCATGCTCTTGGAGAAAGGCTATGCCCTCTCTTACATAGCACGAGAGGACGTCTATGAAGAGTCTTACTATTCATAGTAGACATCATCTCTCCCTACCCTTGGATGATAGATTAAAGGCAAGGATTAAATCCTTATCCGTCAAGAAAGAGGACTTGAATTATCTCTTTAATTACCATAAAAATAAAGCAAAAAAAAAAAGAGAGCCTAATCTCATTAGCACTCTCATGGTGGACATCTATGCTTCTCCAAGCAGGGATGCCCATCATGTCTTATTCGTTGTTGAAGTTGTTGCTTCATTATCATCATAATAATCTAATTTTCATTATTGATAATTTATGAGAGAACCCACATAATTTATGAATCGTATTCATAAATCCAAAAAAATGTAAATCCAATTTACATTTAAATTTCAATGTAAATCACATTCACGTAAGTGCCTTGAAATAATTATATGAATCAAATTCATATAAATACTAGTTATTATGAATCATTATTCATATTAATTAATGAATAATATTTGTGAATCATATTCATAAATATATACTTTTAGAAATTTAATTATGACTATGACAATTATTGTCTTAATTTTGACATCACATAGTACGAGTCCTAATGCAATTAGAACTCGTGAGTTACAATTGCAGATACTTGAAGATAATGTCGGGGAGATCATACTATCCACGTATAGTGACTTGAAATTCGGATAACTATCCAATTTTAGGGTTTATACCACTTTTAACAAAGTGTAGTGTGTAATATTTTTGAGCTTGAGATGAAATGATTCACACTCCATGTAAGCTCTAGGAAATGCATTGCCTTCTCCATGAACTCAATAAATGAGCATTTTGATGAACTCAACTTCTAACTCCATTTCTAATCATAGTCCAAACCATGTATAGCTTAGAAATGAGCTCAAGAAGCGTGCTCATTTCCATTTCCATTACCAAATCTCTTCCAACATTTGGACATTGAAATAGGAATAGGATATTGAAATCAAATGAAATAAGGATTAGTCCAATTAATTCTCATATAATTAAGACAAGAAATGGTCAGTAAAATCCATATGATTTCATCATTCCCTCATAATGGAAGTGTCTTGGTAGATGATTTATTAAGATAGATTTAACCCAAAGTATTTCCAATACTCATTTATCCTTTATACTTGAAGACTTTGATATAATTGAAGTTTAAACCTTAGTTTGGATCTCTTCTTCGAAACATATCAATAGTTTGACTCTCTTGAATCTGCATCTTATTTCATAAACAAGACGACTACTCGAAATTCTTTATGACCCCCAAAATATCTCGTGAGTGAGCTCTGTCTTCCAGTTCATCAAATATGAAGCTGTATGATTCCTTTGAGAGACCATACTTCTCATTTGCCCTCATATGCACACCATCTAGCTGGTATATGGACCTTGGTTAGGTCTTCAACCCAATGGTGTGTCTAATTGACAATTCGTTCGGATCCCCTTGTTAATTTGTCATTTTTATTGTAGCACGGAAATCTAACGATCAATCAAAAAACACACAAAATAATTATGCAATTAATTCTAATGTGGTAATTTATTTATTTTACTTGGACAAATCAAAGTTCAAACTCAGGGAGGTAATATGAGAACCTAGAGTCAATTTTCGTACAACTTAAAATTACATGTTTTAAAAGAAGGATTTATATAATTTTTTGCAAAACTTTATGGATTTTTAAATAAAAAAGATGCAATTATTTAAAGAAAATATGATGCATAAATTTTACAAATATATTTTGTTAAGAAAATAATGCCTTAAACTGTAATGCATTTTTATAGAATTTTAAATGATGAACAAAAATGAATGTGCAATGATAAATGCATGAACAAGCACCCACAAGCAATTCATTTTAATTCAATCCTCAAGCCCCCTTTAATTTCAGAGGATAAATGATCAATTGGACCCAAGCCCCAAATTAATTCTCCCAATTCCGCAATTTATAGAACAATAACGAATCAATCTTAGAGAATAATTGTGCTCAAAATAATCAAATAGTTCCTTAAATTTTTTGATGACAAGAAGAGTTTCAAAGTGAATAACTAAGTTTCTCAGATGATAAAGAATTAAACAAGCTTTAAAATGGCACTAAGTTCATAAAAATTGGACCTTAAGTGCTCAAGATACGTGTAAAACAATTCTGGTGGTATAAATGGAATAAAAAGATAAAAGTTTTGCAAAATGGACCTTTCTAGTGGCTGATCGAAAATTTACAAAACATGGAGAGGATTCCTATATAGTTTACCCCTATGCAGGTGTTCCCTGTAATATATAAAACCCAATGGTCCTTTTAAGTTTCCCAAGAGGCGGGGGCCTTCGTGTGAATTTTCAGAAGAAGTGGGGCTCATGCACAAATTCCCCTTACTCACATGAGAGAATTCAAGTGAGGGCTTTCTTTCCAATTCAGGAAACATGGGGGGGGGGGGTCAGTGAAGGATATGGGAAGATCCTTAAGCGCATCACGGTAGCGTGGAGATCACATCATATGCGATCGGGAGCGACTAGTTACACTAGTCGCTCGGGGCAGCGGAATTTAAAAAGCGGTGAAACCACATCATCCGAGAACACTTCTTGGATCGTTTCATCTAAACCACATGCATGTATTAATGTTACCTCTTGAAGCACGATTGTGATCTAGTCTCTAAACAAAGATACATCCTGTCTCAAGTCCGACCCAACGAAGGAGACGCTTGCGAGCTCGTTGATGAGACACATACTCCTCGTAATCCAAGTTGAAGATCCAATAGGCGAATCTCCTGATCTCTTGATACGAGATCCGATATCTTCTTCACGAGCAAGGTGCACCAAAGGAGATGGAGATCCACTAGCGGTCGAAGCGACGACACAAAGACGTGGCGTCGATGGTGACTCTCTCTAGGGCACAAGGTGGACGACACAAAGAGAAAGATGGGATATGTACAATGATAATCAGAGAGAGGGGGGGGGGAGAGTGATAGACTTGAAAAATTATTGTAAAAGAAGCGCTAGGGCTGCCTCTTCTTTTATAGTATTTTGGGAGTCCATGGATCACAATCCAAGTGGAACATAAAATGAATGGTTGAGATTGATTTATGTTTCTATTTAACAATGATGATTTTGTTGTAAAAATACAACAATAAATAATTAACTTAAATCAAATTAAATATAGAGATATAATCAATATAATTTAATTTGATTAAATCCATGATTAATCAAGGGATAAGGAAGGTGGCAACCAACCTTCCACATATGGTGGGGACAACCAACACCATCCACATATGAATGGTTGTTGCCCTTCCAACAAATAATTAACTTATGTGAGATTAATTTATCTCAAATAATCCCTTAATTATTTACAACAAAATTTATTGTAATTAATTCATAAAGATAATTCCAAATTAAATTTATGAATATTGCAATCATGCCATTAAATAAATGTGAATCATATTAACAATCCGAAATAAAAAAAATGTATTTTCAATTAATTTCCAATGTGAATCCAATTCACATTAATAATTAATTTGAAGATACTATTTACAAAAAGCTCTCTCTAGTATATCATAAATCACATTTATAATATATCTAAATAATATGGATAACACTATCCATATTATTCATATCCTTGATAATAAAATCACATTTAATTGTCTTGGATCATCATTTTCATGTGCCCAAATAACATGAATCACATTCACATCATTGATAATTAAATCAAATCTAATCATCTTAGATAACTCTCCTAATATGAATCAAACTCATATTATTCGTGATAATTAAATCACATTTAATTACAAATATGTCAATGCTCAAATATATAATTCAACAATGGAATTATTCTTGAGCTCTTTCAAGAACAATACACTTTCTCCGCAGATACTTGGAGATAAGGACATGGCGATTGTATGTTCCACATATAGTGACTTGGATATTGAGATCACATCTCAAATCCAGATCTCGAGGACCTCCCATAGATGTCTGGTTAAATCAAAGCCGTAAATCTAATCTTCTCATTGCATTTGAATCGCATTTAGATCTCCGTCCAACGTTTGGACCAAGATTAGATTACTTCTCTAGTGAGAGAGTCATTAAAATCCATACCTGTTTCATCACTCCCTCGGAATGGAAGTGTCATGGTTATACAATCGTTTACGATCACATCACATTCGAGTATTCTTAATACCCGTACATCCTACATACTAGAAGACCTAGAATAAACTCAAAGTTTTAGATCTATTTAGAATGTTTTCTTTAAGGTTTTATCATTAAGTTTTTCGTTTGATCATTGTGAGTCGATATCGATCATATACTTTCCAAAAACATATATCATGCCTAGGTATTGATCATATACTTTCCAAAAGTATATATCAAATCTACAAATTCAGTCAAGCTTTCAAAGCGAGACGACCATGCACATAATTTGATTCCCCATATTTCATGAATGAGCTCATGTCTTCCGGTTCAGTAAATGAACATGTATGATCCCTTTGAAATATCGTATTACTCATATGCCCTTGTATGCACACCAACGCACCGGTGTATAGACCTTGATTAGATCATCAACCTATCGGTCTTCCAAATGTAGGTCTTTATCGTGATAACATACGACATATGTCTTTGGTTGTCTCGATTATGTTAACTCAACTCTTTGACTTAATTTATCTAACACCTCTGAATCTCTATTAATATGAAAAGGACCTGCATTAAGAGGTCAGTCAGATATCAACCATAAGAGAAAGGATTGCCATCTCCTACTCAGGCTGGAGATCATCTCTTAATAATCATTTGACGGTACTTGATGAGTCCTCAATCTAACTCTTTAGATATTCAACCAAGCAAAAACCTCTATGATTCAACAATTGAATTAACATCTATATGATCATCAATATGGCCATGGTACATAACCCTAATTATACTGACCTATTATGAAAATTAATTATTCTTTATTTCAGATCAAGGAATAATATTTGCAATAACATTTATTGCATAATGACTCGTCGTGGGCTCGCATGTCCAACAATCTCCAACTAGCCCAAAGAGCCATTAATGGGCTAATCTTTAAACCCACACTCATGTGACAATCATAGGCTATTTAGAAAAATAACTAGGTAAGCTGATTAGTCACTCTATTCTCGAGACACTATGCCAAGTCCTTTTACGGTACTTGCATATCTCCTAGTAACAATGCTTGCATCCAACACGAATGTTGAATCTTATGCAACAAATACTCAATCTTGTTAAAGCAGTTATAGTGTCTTTGACACTACAACTCAATATTCATTATAACTAGTATGTAATTTTTATTATCCTTATCAGAATACCCTTATTCCTAGAGATCTTTATCTCCTAAGATATTTGCAGTTAAGACCATCTTAGATAACTATCTATAACATCTTAAGTTCTTGAAGATAAGACTTGGAGATCACTATCTCTAAAGTCTTGTCATCTTTGAAGGTATTGTTATTACTACAATTAAGTGTTTTATCTCCATAGTAGGATTAATAAAAACTTACTACTCCCATCGCATGGCAGACATCTGACTTTTGTACACATCTAGCATACACTGAGCTTTCCAAAGCTGATGCACTATGGTATGTAGCGTTGGTATTCACATCATCAACTCTTTGAGGTGTTATCCTTTTAGATAGGCCAGTAACATATCTTAAGGAAAAGAAGCTTTCCCTGGAGTTTTTCTAAAAAATGGAATATGTCCAAGGTGTATTACTAATGTGATGGTTCCAGTACCCTTTTCTCTTTGAATCTGAACATTTTCAAAACTAAGATATTAAGAGGTATCCTTGATATCATATCTCAAGGTATGGAACAACTAGATTATAAAACACTTATTATCATACTTATACCATTCTAAATGATTAGGATATCATCATAATTTAGCATGATAAACACAATGACACTCCCACTGAGATTCACACGGTTCATCAAGATTCTATCTGAAATCATAACATTTATAGTTTCATCAAATCCAATGTTCCAACTACAAGAAGCTTACTTGAGTCTATAGATGGAGTTTCTTAAGCTTTCACACCTTTCATTCCTCATCCATGAAGCCATGGGACTACTTCACATGAATATTATCGATGAGGAATTCATAGAGGAATGCAATCTTGACTTCCATCTTGAAGATATCATAGTCAAGTTGTATAGCTACAGTTAGCAACATTCTGATGAGTTTAAGTATGGTCACAAGAAAGCAAGTCTCATCGCAAGCGATGTCTTCTTTCTGTGTGTATCTTGAGGATAGGAGCCGTGCTTTGAAGGTCTCTACCTTCTCATCAGGTTCCATCTTTTTCTTGAAGATCCATTTACACCTAATGGGTCTTACCCGTATAGGTGAATCCTCGAGGGTCCATATACAACACTTGTACATGAAGTCTACTTTATACTTTATTGATAACATCCATCTAACCATGCCATGATCCTTGGAAGATTCTCATATGACGTCAAATCATTGTCAGACTTAATTGACACATGGAATACATCCTCAAACTTATTTGAAGAGGAATGCTTGTTTCATCTTTAATTGTCCTTTTAGTTTCCGATTTCGGGAGTCTCACATCTTCTCAAGATTAAATGAGTTCCTTCACTTCATTTTCATCTTGATTCTCAAGAGAGTCATCCTCTTAGATTCATATCCTTAGAGATGAAATCGTTTAAGAATCTCAAGGTCATAAAGTAGGTATCCAATACCATCCATTATATTCCTAATGAAGTAGCACTCTCTGGTGCTAGATTCCAACTTACTTGCATGGAATCTTATTAAGGATATATATTGTAGTCTCTATTACATATATACTTGGAAACTAAGAGGTAATTATGCTAATATTCATCATTGATGAAATCATATTACACATGATCCAATTGCATCTCCCTATAACTCTATTGAGTTTAAGTGTATTAGGAGGAGTGAGATAGGAATGATATTCCTGTCTCCGTAAGGTATTCATTGAATTAATCTAATAGGTACTTTCTACCTTGATTAGATCAAATTCTTTCATCTTTCTTCAAACTTTGGTTCTAAACCAAAATTGTGAAATCTTCGAACACTTCAACGCTTTCTACGGTGAAGGGAAGAAATCTCATATCACAAATAATCATTGAGTGACATCACATAACATCAATGTTTTTTATGATACATATGATCCACATACATCAACATGTATGAGATCTTGAATACCTTGATATCTTACACCATTCTTAGAGAAGGGTGCATTGGATATTTTTCTCTGAACACAATATTCACAAGTATGTAATATCTGAAATTTCAGACATTCTAAAGCTTCATCTCTTACCAGTCTATTGATCTCATCAATAGACATATGTCCACGGCTTGATGCCAGATCATTGTCAAATGATCTTCATCCTCTTATTGATCTTTTAAAGTTTAATTTTCAGTATTAGAAATGTTAATGAACCATCAATTAATTTTATAATTGAGTAGAGTCCTCCAGATGTCAGACTACTATCTGAAACATATCCATCATAACTCTTTATGATAGGTCTATTCCAGAATTCATTTTTATTTTCGACATTTAGAAATAAACAAAGAGCGCATTCTAATATCTAGGTCATAGAGACATTCTCTAATACTAGGCTCTCCCACTAAAATTATGAAGTTTATCTATCCAATTGAGATTGTTGCAACAATTACATCAATATCAATGTGGATGACTCTTAGACCTTAAGATCAAATTTTCTAGTCTTCTAAAACATGTGCAACCAATTGCAAGTATTATTAGAAGAATGAGATACGATTAGTATATAATAAGTAAGTCAATTTCAATGATTATATGTAGATGTACAATATTCCGATGCACTACTCAAATACTTTTATAAGGATCTTAGATAGTCTAGATAATCATATTATCTATACATCGGCTTGTTGCAATATTTGTATTATCCAACTCTTTGGATGTCATATGTGTGGAAATCATAGAAGTACAATCAACTCTTTGACTTTCCTTCTTATTTGGGTCAACCCATGCTTCCACTGCACTCCCTTCATCTATAAACACTGATTGCTTATGACAAATAAACTCTTATGTTGAACTCATAAGATTTCAATATAAGAGCATTTCAATACTTATACATGCTTCATTTAATTCATACAATATGAATATTATGAAGCTTTATGAATGACTAGAGTATATAGTATAATGATGACACTCAACATATCTACATCCATCTTAACTCAAAAACTTTGGTTCAGGCAGGTACTCAAATATTTTGAGTACACCATCTCTTATCGAGCCATCATTCTGCATAATATAGTGAACCATGTCATTCATGATTAAATGTAGAGAGCACATATGTATGCCAAAACATCTTCTTAGATTTTATAAGGATTATTTCACAATTACGATCATCATCAACATGATACTTCCAAAGCACATTCGATGAGAGATCAAGACTATAGAGACACACAAACTCTCGGTTGTTGTCCTATTATCTATTTAATTGTCATTCCTCATTATTATGAGGAAACTTGCACATTGCAACCACATACATTATGTGTCCAACTGCAAGAATAACATTTTGATCATGAATCCAATTCATGATATTTTACTGGTTATTATTGAGTATAGTATTGAGCGAGTTTAATGAGGACTATCTGAAATAATATATTTGCATACATAAATATATATTACTTTGATTTAAGAATTTTTATATCAAAGTTGTCCTGTCTTGTCAACACTGAAAGTTCATTCCCTTATTCACTTTCAATGTAAGAGATATACTTACCATTATATCTCAAGCAATGTCTGGGATCTCCTTTCTTATTATTGTTACATCCCAATAATATGAGAACTTGCAACTCAGAGAAAAGAAGTGGGAACTCATTCTTGCAAGTCCAACTTGCATTCCCAATTCGGTCTTTAACACCCGAGTCCACCACCCTTAAGGTGATGTTGACCCGTCGTTAATTGAACCAACCATCAACATGATTATAACTCATTACGCGCAATCCAATATCGCTCCAATGATACGAGGACTTGTTATTGGGGTCACTATGCATACGGCCTTACTCTTTCGAGAAGCAAAGAGCCAGATCCAGATGCATTTGTATGCATGAGTTGTCACTTTGGACATGCATCTCCTATATACAATCTCTGGCGACGGAACTCGTCACCTTGATGGAAGACCATCAATGTCACTTATGTGATCCTCCATATCATGTTCAAAGTTTAATTAATTATTATGAATAATATTCACATAATTAATTATTCTAAGGAAAATACAACTCTATTCATAATAAAGTGAATTATTGGATTTAACTCATTTAATCATATTAAATCAATTATTAATCCAATCAATCAACCAACAAATAATTTTGAGTATTACATGAAGGAATGTATAATCTCAAAATACATATTATTCGAATTTTAGTAATTAGAAAAATACATCATGATCATTTCAAGCATTATCCTTTCCTTATCCGTTGTCATGACCGGTACCGACGGGAATGTGACAGACAGTTCATGGAGCAACCTACTACCCCATCGATCCCTGAATAGACACCATATCTGCCTCAGATCAGGATAATGCGATTTGATCATTTTGTATTTGAGATCATAATAGGTCTTTCAACTGAAATTATACCATATAATATTTATCAAAATATTTTTGATTAATATTATAAGGAGATTTTCCAAACAAACCCCCAATCCTGTTCAAGCAACTATGTTTGTTGGAATTGATGCAATCAATTATGATCAAGATCAATTATCATATCAAGTTGGTTATGACAATGTCATTCAAGGAAATGATCATCATCATTAAATATTTCACAAATATTCATCAATAATTATTTTAATAAATTAACCATTAATTTCTATTAATTTAATTGAATGACAATCACAAAGTTCATGATCAAGTATGTAATTTCCAGCAGTGATCCATACTTACTAAAATTAGCATAACTCGATCAAATAAAATCCAAATTACGCAAATTAAGTTTCTTTGATTTGCCAACTTGATTGGTACTGAACTCAAGTGATAGACACACATTTCTAGATGAACTAAAATCATAATTAGCTCTTTAATTACGTCAATATTCGCCATCCCCGAAATAATAGATTTGTGTTCACTAAAGTGATCATAACTTGAGCAAATAGATTTCAAATCACGCAAACTCAAGTCCCATGATTTTATTATTTAATGGGGAACATAATACAAATAAATTCATGTTTTAAGGTATTTAAACAGGGCGAAAAAATCACACAAAACAAGGTTGCGTGAATAAAATGCATTGAAACTTCACACAACTTAAAATGCTCGTGTCATCTTAGGTTTACGATCATATCCAAAACCTCTAACCTATGACTCTGATACAACTTGAAGGATATGGGAAGATCCTTAATCTCATCACGGAAGTGTGGAGATCACATCACATGCGATCGGTTGTTCAAGGCAGCAACATCTAAAAAAATTGAAGCAATGAAACCGCATAATCCGAGAACACTTCTCGGATCGTTTCATCTAAACCATGTGCATGTATTAAGTTTACCTCTTAAATCATGGTTACGATTGAGTCTCTAAATGAAGAGACCTCCTGTCTCAAATTTGATCCAACAGAGGAGACGCTTGCGAGCGCGTTGATGAGACACATGCTCCTCGCAGTCAAGCGATGAATCTCCTCCCGTCACATGAGATCGATGTGTTCTTCACGAGAAAGGTGCACCGAAGGAGACATAGATCTACTAGCGGTCGAAGCAACGACACAATGGCGTGGCGTCGACGACGACTCTCTCTAGGGCACAAGGTGAACGGCCACAAAGAGAGAAAGAGAGAGAGATGGGGCGTGTACAATGAGAATTGGAGAGAGAGAGAGAGATAGACTTGCAAAATTGTTGTAAAAGAAGAGCTAGGGTTGTCTCTTCTTTCATAGTATTTTTGGAGTCCATGGATCCTAATCCATGTGAAACACAAAATTAATGATTGAGATTGATTTGTGTTTCTATTTAATGATCATGATTTTACTATAAAAATACAACAACAAATAATTAATTTAAATCAAGTTAAATATAGAGATATAATCAATATAATTTAATTTAATTAAATCAATAATTAATCAAGAGAAAAGTGGCAACCCACCTTCCACATATGGTGGGGATGGCCACTTGACGAAGTCAAGGTGGCCGTCCACCATCCACATAAGGAAGGTAGTTGCCCTTCCAATTATGTGAGATTAGTTTATCTCACACAATCCCTTAATTATTTACAACAACATTTTGTTTAAATTAATTCACAAAAATAATTCCAAATTAATTTTGTGAATATTGCAATCATGCCATTAAATAAATGTGAATCATATTGACAATCAAAAATAAAAATGTAAATTGTATTTCCAATTAATTTTCAATATGAATCCAATTCAGATCAACAATTAGTTTGAAGATACTATTTACAAAAGCTCTCTCTAATATATTATAAATCACATTTATAATATATATAAATAATATGGATAACACTATCCACATTATTCATATCCTTGATAATAAAATCACATTTAATTATCTTAGATCATCATTCTCATGTGCCCAAATAACATGAATCACATTCACATTATTCACATATTTGATAATTAAATCACATTTAATCATCTTAGATAACTCTCCTAATATGAATCAAACTCATATTATTCATGATAATTAAATCACATTTAATCATCAATATCTCACTGCTCAGATACATAATTCAATAATGGAATTATTCTTGAACTCTTTCAAGAACAATGTGCTTTCTCTGCGGATACTTGGAGATAAGGATATGATGTTCCACGTATAGTGACTTGGATATTGAGATCACATCTCAAATCTAGATCTCGAGGACCTCCCATAGATGTTTGATTAAATCAAAGCCGTAAATCTAATCTTCTCATTGCATCTGAATCAAATTCAAATCGCTGTCCTACATTTGGATCAAGGTTTGATTACTTCTCTAGTGAGAGGAGTCACTAAAATCCAGACATGTTTCATCACTCCCTCAGAATGGAAGTGTCATGGTTATACAATCATTTATGATCACATCACCCTCGATTATTCTTAATAACCATACATCCTGCATATTGGAAGACCTAGAATAAACCCGAAGATTTAGATCTAGTTAGACTCTCTTCTTTAGGGTTTTATCATTAAATTTCTCATTTGATCATTGGGAGTCGATATCGATCATATACTTTCCAAAAGAAAGTATATATCATACCTATGTATTGATCATATACTTTCCAAAAGTATATATCAAACTTACAATTCAGTTAAGCTTCCAAAGTGAGACGACCGTGCACGAAATTTGATTTTCAATATCTCATAAGTGAGGTCATGTCTTCCAGTTCAGTAAATGAACTAGTATGATCCCTTTGAGAGATCGTATTATTCATATGCCCTTGTATGCATACCAGTGCGTCTGTGTATAGACCTTGATTAGATTATCAACCTATCGGTCTGCCAAATGTACATACTCAAACATATAGTAACACATCTATCTCCGATCAGAGGATGCGTGCCTATATCGTGATAGCATACGACATCGGTCTTTGGTTATCTCAATCTTGTTAAGTCAACTCTTTGAGCTAACTTATCTAACCCCCGAAACTCTATTCCTATGCAGAGGACCTACATCAAGAGGTCGGTCATATATCAACCAAAAGAGAAAGGATTGCCATCTCCTACTCTGACTGGAGTTCATCTCTTAATAATTATTTGACAGTGCTTGATGAATTCTCAATCCAACTCTTTAGATATTCATCCAAGCACCATCCTCTATTATTCAACAATTGAATCAACAACTGTATGATCATCAAGATGGCCATCGTACATAATCCTAATTGTACTAAGGGACCTATTATGTAAAATAATTATTCTTCATTTCAGATCAGCGAATGATATTTGCAATAACATTTATTGTATAATGGCTCACCGTGGGCTCGCATGTCCAACAATCAATGTTAATCAACCAAGCCTTATGCATGAAGCACGTAAGGTGCCTAGGTTTGGGTGTCGAGGATTCACATTACTGATTTTGGTTGCTATGGATCCACCCGAGACTGGGATGCTCGGATGGTCTATCGATGGTGCAGATGATGGAGAGCTCGAGATCGACGGTTGAGATTTAGGCAATAATATTCATCTACGATCAAAGCTGGTGATTGATCCATGATTGGGAATCTGCGATGATCTTTCCCCTCTGATCTTGATCGAAGGGCAACTGTAGATCGCCTCTTCCTTAAATGTTCTTCGTCTCCAACAATGATGGAGTTGACTCAATGGTTGCCGCAGGTAACCATGATGGATCCCCAACAAGAGCTTGAATCACGGAGGGCTTGAGGATGTCCTGGAGATATTGCTTGATGCTCCTTCAGGTGTTACTTCTACAAACGGTTATGAAGCTCGAGGTTGGGACTTATCTTGGATGTTACAACACAAAGAAGGGAGGTGAGTGGAGGCACTCTTGTGGCATTCACAGAGAAGGGAGGTGGAGCTCCAACAACGATTCATCGGAGATGGGAGGTTGTGATGGATAGAATCAGAAGGAAGGGGAAGAAAATGAGGGCGATGGTCGATGTCGAATCTAGTTGATGAGAAAGGGGTCGTTCGAGCGAATGGTAGAGATATGCGATGGTGAGGATGAAGAAAAGTTGAGAATGAAAAGAAGAAGAAAAAGAAGAAAGATATTACCTGGAGGATGTCATCCACGCATGTGTTGGAGGAGGTTTATCTCAATTCAAGTTATCGCCTCTGCCGTGACCGGTTAGCGAAGCTTCACAACACTTGAAAACACGACAACAATGGCTAAGAACCCACTAGATCATGCCTGAGAGAAGATGTCCTGGCCATGGATGGATTCTCGTTGCCATGACCAATGCTCGGATCCCATCTCTCTCTCTGTGTGTCCATAGACAAAGGCGGATGATCTTGATGGTCAGACTTATGGTTTTTTTATAGAGGAGCGACATAAGTTATGGGATTGGATTGCTTAGAGGGTTTGGGGATAGAGTCTGGACGAGGCGTATGTGTTCATGGGTTCCAATGATTGGGGAAAGAGGAGTACTAGGCGATAAATTATGACTTTTTTATGGTGATATTCTATATACATAAAATACCATTCTTTTAGGTTTGTAATTTTTATTTGATTTTTTTTATAGATGAATAATGTATGCAAAAGTCAAACAAACAAATTTTTTTTTGGATTTTATAAGTTACGGAAGGTCGGAATAAATTAGTGAAATAAGTTATTTACAACTGAATAGGTCAAAATGCACAAGTCATGATCTCTCTTTTTTACGGCCTTTCTGATATTTTTGGATTGCTATTTTATATAATTAGTTAAATCATGAGATGAAATAAAGAAATAAAAAGAAATAAATAAAAAGAGTCAAATATGTACATGAAATAATAAGGCGAAGATCAACAAGTATGTACAAGATACAATTAGCTCCTAAAACCCGCATTTCACAAATGAACTCAGATTCTTTTGAATTTGATCTTGATTTGTAGATAATTGAATGTACATTAATTTAAAAGTGAATAGAGTCAATTGGACAATGTATGGGAGAGATGTCAACATTTATGACTTTTTTATCTTCAAAGTAGGGTTGGATTTCTTTCAAAAATATACAAATTATATATTTTTTAAGGATTTTTCATTGATTGATGTTAGTGATTTGTACACAATGGAATTGATTTCATGTCAATTAGATTTAGTATTAACTAATAAAAATGTATGAAATTAGGTGCATAGTTATTAATGACTATGAATGCAGAATGAAACGCTAATTTATGTAAATTATTCAAAAGTGCATGATTGTTAATTATGAGATATAAATACATATGCATCTAATTACTCAGGATGAAGCTCTATTTTCATCTTATTAATGTGATAAATCACAGATTCGTGACTAATGTGCATACTCAGGCATATAGATGTGTATTTGTCTCCGATCAAAGGATGTGTGCCTGATCGTGATAGTTACAATTCATGTCTTAGTTTATCTCGATCTCACCGAGTCAACTCTTTGACTTTACTATTCCGACACCTCTGAATCACTATTCTTGTGCAGAGGATCTGCATCAAGAAATCGGTCGGAAACCAGTCTATAAAGAAAGATTGCTATCTCTTTATCAGACTGGATATCATTATTAAATATGAATGATATTCAATATGACCATGATACATAATCCTGATTGTAAAAATGGACCTTAATTTAAGCGCATTCACAAAAATTTATTTCAAATAGACATGAGAACACAATAATTTTATTACATAATTGAGTCACCAAGGGCTTACAAGACCAACAATATAGAGTAAGGATCGATGACAATAGAGGAGTATTGGCAGAAGTTTGTAGATCTAGTTCTCTTTCATAGCTCTACTCTCGTGCCCAAAGTGGATCAGATTGTCAGGTTTCGAGTTGGCTTGAGATGCATACTACGAGATCTTGTTTGTAGCCATACTATAACCATGTTTGAGCAAATGCCAGACTTGGAAAACGTTGATTAAGCAGGAGATTTGGGAGAGCCTTATAACATCTTGAAGGGCAATGTCAGACAGAGGACAAGGCTGCAAGGATAGGAGATACAATCCTATGAGGACAGCTTCGATTGCTTCACATATTATGGATCCTGGACCGTTAATCACATAGCTCTCTCAAAGAGTTCGTTTCAAGTGTCATCAACTGGGACATTTCAATAAGGATTACCATCTACTCGTTTGAAACATGTTCAGAGCCAGAGCGATACACAAACCCACATGGTGACTGCGAGACTAGCAAAGCCTTCTCAGAGCACAATACTGAGAGGTTATGGCAAAGACATGATCATGGACAAGGATTACATCAGCCATCTCAGACTATTGGATCATGCTTTCAGAGGGATGCTAAGCTGAATATGGCATCAACTAATGAAACACGAGCATCCACCTTGATCGTTACAAGTACTCTCTTGATAGATAGTTTTTCAATGCATATTTTTTTGATACAAGAATAACTGATTCTTTTATCTCCACCAACTTTTCTTGCACTTTGGCTAGATACTTGGCACAATTAATCGTTACTTTCCGTATTAAGGAGGATGGGAATAATGCATTTGTTTCATCTCAGATTCACCAAGGATGTAGAGTCCTAATCAGAGGACACGAGTTACCGGCATACTTGATCGTGATACAAATGCAAGTTTTTGATGCGAATTGAGCATGGATTGGATGACTCAATATTGAGCATTTATTATCTATTACGATAGGGAAGTGGAGTTTCACCCTTATCGGGGTTACAAAATCTGAATTTATGGGCTTGATTGATAAATAGGAGATCAAGTTTATTTCGACATATCGAAGAAAGTGTTTGTTGGATGGAGGTCGTAAATTATATAATCTACATCACATCAGCTGATCAAAAGGTGGAGAAGACTATTACAGAGGTGCCGGTCGTTCAGGACTTATCGAATGTCTTCCTGGAGGAGTTTACAGGGGACTCAACCCATTTGGATGGCCTCGTACCTAAAGCTACCAGAAAAGTAGTGAGAGCTGAAAACTCAACTCTAAGAGTTGCTAGATAAGGGGTATATCTGACCCAACACTTCTCCATGGGGAGCCCCGGTCCTTTTTGTGAAGAAAAAGGATGGGTTGATGCCAAATGTGTATTGACTCCTGATAGCTCAATAAGGTGATGGTATACTACAACTATCCATTGCTAAGGATCGATGGCATGTTCGATCAACTTCAGGGGGGCAATATTTTTCCAATATTGACTTGACGTCCAGCTACTGTCAACTTCGGATTCAAAATGAGTATGTTCCGAAGAGTGCATTCAAGATGAGATACAAACAATATGAGTATTAATGATGCAATTTTGATTGACGAATGCGCCCGTAGCTTTCATGACCTTGATTATCGAGTCTTGCAATCCTTTTTAGATCATTTTGTTGTAGCTTTCATCGACAATATATTGATTTATTCTTGATATGTGACTCAACACAAGAAGCATCTCAGACTGGTGTTAGATACTCTGAGGAAACATCAGCTCTTTGCCAAATTTAGAAAACACAAGTTCTGGTTGGAGCGTGTCTCACTTCTCGGGCACGTTGTTTCTGGACAGGGAATATCTGTAGATCTGGCCAAGATGGAAGTCATTCTAAGATGGGAGCAACCCAAGATAGTATTCAAGATCAGGAGCTTTCTCGAATGTGCTGATTATTATCATCATTTTATGGAGGGTTTCTCGAAGATAGCTTTACTCCTCTCACTAAGAACGATGTACAGTAGAAAAGGACCGAGGATTGGGAGCAGAGCTTTAATATTCTCAAGGAGAAGTTGACCTCCTTATTAGTGTTTGTTATCCCTCTTGGATCTGGGGGATTTGTTGTCTACTTGATGAAATTGTGTTTCATGCATCTTAGAGCAAAAAATTGAGTCAAAAACCATAGAAAAACATGCATTTTCATCTTTATTTGATATTCTTATCATTCGCGTATCTGTATGTAAGAATCACTTTTTAGCATTTTAAAACCAACTAAAAATATTAAAATAGAACCGAAAAGAGAAATAAGAGAGAGTACACTTGTATAGAAAACCAAGTCAGAATCTTATGATTTCATGTTCAAAAATATATATTTTAATCTAGACCCATTTGATTGTTTTTTAAATATTATATTAACTAACTATAAAAGAAACATCCTCCTCCCATGCAACATCCTTGAGTAAGGGGCATATGGATCATCACCAACTCCACTCCACTACCTCCTCCCAAGGACACCATTGCTCTTATCCCTATGTTCTCGTTCACGATCTCGCTCCCAATTCCCACTACCCTCGAGCACTCCTACATGAATTCAAGCCCTCTCTCACTCTCTCCCCTTCTGTTCACCAACAACCACCCTTCGTAATCTCCTCTTCTCCACCCGCTCATGCTCCCTCACACACGCCTCTTGCCTCTCACTTTATCGTATTTCTATCCTTATTCCTTACATCCTGCTCCATATATTTGCTTGATCTTCTAATCTAGATTCCTTTCCTTATCATGCAACGCATTATTTTGATTAGTCCAAACCATGCCACCGTATTAGTGGATCAACCTGTTCAATAACGAACTACCTGCAGGAGTTCACTGATATAGAATGGTAGATTTCTAGTCAATTAAATGATGATATTTTTTTAATAAAAAAACATATATAGACCTCTACAACCATTAGGTACCAACAGAGATGCAGGCCCATACAACGAAACCATCATCCGCTTCCATGATGTGTATCTTTTTTTAAAGAAGATATCTATCTTTTACATGTAAATAATTCTATACTTTCAAACCAAATAATCATGTGGCTTTCTCCTCACATCTCAGGTTTCTCAGTGCAACACCTCATTCACAATTCCCACCTCTAGTGGACGCGCCCCTCCCATATATATATATATATATATATATATATATATATAGGATTTTTATCCAGAGAGCACTGTGCCCATTTGGTACGAGATGAGCCTCTAATTCCAGCCGTGAGATTTGTATCTCTCAATCCCTTAAAAATAGGAACCGTAACTACAATGGAAGGAAAGCTAATTGGAAATATTTAGCAATTCTATAATTAGTATACGTTTATGGAAACCTCTCGTTGAGAGATCAACGAGAGGAGATTGATCTGACATTTTTTGATCTAGCGATTTGCAAAGTGGGGCGATCAATCGTGAAAACAGAGGGGAACGTTTGTATCTATTGAAAGGTTATGCATTTCGATTAGATTTTTATTTTTCGTATTTTGATTTGAATATGATAGTATGTAGAAAGAATTGATTTTTTTGTCATTTTGATTTGAATCTGACTGATTATAGACCAGATTTTGATTTTTTTGTTATGTTTCTGGATCATGAGAAAGTGTGATTTACAAAGATGAATTACGGTGTATGATTTCTCTTTGGATTTCAATTTCAAATGAGATGGATGACTTGCGATTGAGTTTATATCATGAAATCTCAGAAGGAATGATGATCAATGATTTGCGTTTGGATATTGAGATTTAATCTGAGAACGTTTAAAAAAATAGTAAGGATACTGATATTGTATCAAAGTTACTGGAGTAATTTACTTATGAGATATTTTATGTTACTAATGCTAACACAATTGTTACTTGTCATATAACAAACGTTACTAACAATTCATTGCAAGTTACTTGTCATTGAATGAACAAGTTACTTGTCATTGAATGATTCTTACTGAAGCAAGTATATTGCTGAGTTACTAACAATTCATTACTTGTTACTTATCATATAACAAATGTTACTAACAATTCATTTTAAGTTACTTGTCATTGAATGATTCTTACTGAAGAGAGTATATTGCTGAGTTACTAACAATTCATTACAAGTTACTTGTCATATAACAAATGTTACTAACAATTCATTACAAGTTACTTGTCATTGAATGATTCTTACTGAAAAGAGTATATTTCTGAGTTACTTTTTTTTATACAATTCTCACTATTCACGGATATAAATTAACTTAGTGTTTCTTGCAGAACAATGCAACAATTTGGTGTCTTGAAGAAGCTGTTGTTATGCTGAGGAGCGAGAGCAAAACAACATCATCTAAATGAACTAGAAGACAGTTGAAATTTGGATGTTCACCATATAACTTTAATTAAGTAATTTATGTGTGAATTTCAGTAATACTTGACGTATTACAAGAATTAAAGAGGCTACATAAGTAAAGAAGGTGTGATTCGATCAGTATGTCAAAATAAAGAATAAAACAAGTAAGATATGTAGAAGCATCGGTAACATGTTATAAATTGTAAGTAAAAGAAGGTAATGGAATAAGTAAGTTGGAATAAGTATAAAAAACCACGTAACCAATAACTTATGTATTGCTATCAGTAACACTCAGTACATTATAAGTAATTAAAAATGTTATATAAGTAAATAAGAGGTGCTTCAGTAAGACTCAAAGTATTAAGTAACTATAACATTACTAACAATCAAAATGACTTCAGTAAAATGGACATTTGTAATCAGTACTTATTGTATGTACATTAGTAATTCACATACTTAGTTACTGATCTCACAACAATAGTTACTTGAGAACTGAATATGTATTACTTGAGTAACATGGATGAATTACTGATCTCTATACAATGTAATATTACAAATGTAAAATAACTATAAATTCAGTAACAATCATAATACGTTCAGTAATATGCATATTTGTAATCGGTAATTATTGTATGGACATTAGTAATTGACGTAATCAATAATTATTATCAGTAATTTATATTTTCTAATCCATACGTGGAATGATCATTCCATAAATACACTATATGCTGGCAATAATTTAAATGTGTATTTTTTATCTTACTAAAACCGACCACCTATTTTTAAGGAAATGATTTAATTCGAATTCTTATTATGTTAATAATGCATGCACATTGTTATTGCCAAAACCGTCCCCTTCCAAATAGAACCAACACATACACGTGACGAGCCCACATTTGGTGCTCACCACAACTAGGGCTGCTAATCGAATCGAACTGTAACGAACGTACCTATGTTCGAGTTTGGTTCGATAAGGAAGTTCGAAAGTTCGAGTTCGAGTTCGGTTCGATAAATGTTCGATAGGATATGTTCGAGTTCGAGTTCGTTTAGAAAACGAACGTTTGAGTTCGGTTCGATAACTGTTCGTTAACAATTCAACTTAACTAAAACTTGTTTATATGAACAAGTTCGAAATCGGAGTTCGATAACAAGGTTCGATAAGCAGTAAAAATAAGAAATTATTCAAATTAAAGTGGTACAAAGTGCAATAAATACTACAATTTCTTTAACCTCAAAATTTTCTAAGTGTATAAATACTAAGTTATACATACAAATACACACACATATACATATATCGAACTCGAACTTTTATCGAACGAACATATGTTGTTCATGTTCGATTCGTTAAGCTATCGAACTAAAATTTGGAGTTCATGTTCAGTTCATTTAGAAACAAACGAACATTTTTCGAACTATTATCGAACGAACTCTAATCGAATACGAACATGTTCAGTTCGATTAGCAGCCCTAACCACAACCCAAATGGGCACATGGCTCTCTGGATAAACCCTCTCTCTATCTCTCTCTCCATATATATATGTATATATATGGCCGATCCTGTGAGAGCTAAAATTGGTAAGAGCATGAGAGGAGTGATTCTGGACCACAAGATTCTATCTTCTCTCTCCTGGTCTTCTCTCTCCTGGTTGAATCTTATGGTCCAAAATCACTCCTCTCATGCTCTCACCAATTTTGGCTCTCACAGGATCGCCCCCCCTCTCTCTATATATATATGAATTCTTTCAAATAGGACTTGGTCCTTCCTGGGTTCAGGAAGGTCAACCCCTTTTTTGTAGAAAACATGATGACTTTATACGCATACAAATTGCAATGTGCAGTTTTAATGTTTGTATTATAATATGCAGGTTTGTATTTATAATATGCAGTTATAATACAAACTGCATACACATTCTACTAAAGTGCTCGTGTTTTCTACAAAAAGATGGTGGCCTTCCTGAAGTCAGGATGGATGCATCATATAGACACACACACACACATACACACACACACGAGGGCTGATTATATGAGAGCCAAAACTTGTAAGAGCATGAGAGCAGCGATTTTGGACTAGTAGATTCAACCAGGAGAGAGAAGACTAGGAGAGAGAAGATATAATCTAATGGTCCAGAATCACTGCTCTCATCACTCATTCTCTCACAGTTTTTCTCTCATATGATCACTCATCGTATATATATATATATATATATGTAGAGAGAGAGAGAGAGAAATGGGGCTGCTCCCTGGGAGCCAACGGGCTGCTCCCACCCCCATTTTCCCCTAATTTTTTTATTTTTTTTGAAAAATAAAAATTTGTATATTCATCACTATATCCCTCTAAGATTCTATTAAAATTTTGTCAGAAACAGAGACTACTACGGCCTCCATCCAAACAGGGTCGATTTAAAAAAATCCTGCGACCGTTAAAAAAATGACGTCTGGATGGAGAGCCTAGGAGTCTCTGTTTCTGACGAAATTTTAATAGAATCTTAGAGGGATATAGTGATGAATATATAAATTTTTATTTTCCAAAGAAATAAAAAATGAGGGAAAATAGGGGTGGGAGTAGCCATGTTGGCTACTCCCAGGGAGCAGCCCCATTTTTCCCATATATATATATTTATATATAGAGGATAGGGAGTATGCACCCAGGTGCATGTAATTCTACATGCACCCGGGTCTATAACTCCCAAAATTTTTTACTTTTCTGAAAAATACCGCCATGTATATTCATCTATATATCCCTCATGTATGTCATTCCAATTTCGTCAGAAACAGAGACCCCTATGTCCTCCATCCAGAATAGGTCGATTACAACAATTCTAAGACCGTTAAAATAATGTGTTCTAGATGGAGGATGTAGGGGTCTCTATTTCTGACGAAATTAGAATGATATACATGAGGAATATATAGATGAATATACATGACGGTATTTTTCAGAAAAGTAAAAAAAAATTGAGAGTTATAGGCCCGGGTGCATACTCCATATCCTCATATATATATATATATATATATATATATGAGGGCTTATCCTGCGAGAGCATGAGAGCAATGATTCTAGACTAGATTCAACTAGGAGAGAGAAGACCATAAGAGAGAAGATAGAATCCAGTGGTCCAGAATCACTGCTCTCATACTCTCACAGGATC
The DNA here is from genome assembly GCA_037367405.1 of Ottelia alismoides. Lineage (NCBI taxonomy): Eukaryota > Viridiplantae > Streptophyta > Magnoliopsida > Alismatales > Hydrocharitaceae > Ottelia > Ottelia alismoides. Next base: position 469,552 of record JAZKJV010004163.1, on the reverse strand, counting down.
ACTCCTCTCTCTATATATATGTATATAGATAGAGGGCTGATCTTGTGAGAGACAAAAACTGTAAGAGCATGAGAGCGATGATTCTGGACTACTAGACTCTGCTAATTGATTGGAGGAGAGAGATGAGCAGAATCTAGTAGTCCAAAACCACTGCTCTCATGCTCTCACAGTTTTTGGCTTTCACAAGATCAACCCTCACACACACGCACGCACGTACCTCTCACAGTTTTTGGCTTTCACAAGATCAACCCTCACACACACGCACACGCACACGCACGCACGCGCGCGCACACACGCGCACACACGCACGCCCGCACGCGCACGCCCGCACGCACACACACACGCACACACACACACACACACACAATTTTTGGCTTTCACAAGATCAACCCTCACACACACACAACACACACATGCACACACACGCACACACAACACACAACACACACACGCACACGCACACACACGCGCGCGCGCGCACGCGCACCCCTCTCACAGTTTTTGGCTTTCACAAGATCAACCCTCACACACACACACACACACCCCACACACACACACACGCACACACGCACACACACGCACACACGCACACACCCGCACACGCACGGCCACACGCGCACCACACACACACACACACGCGCGCGCGCGCACCACACGCACCACACACCGCACACGCACGCACCCGCACACCCATGCACGCACACACACACCCACACCCGCCCGGCCGCACGCACGCACCCCCCCCCCCCCCCCCACACACACACACACAATTAGTTAGTTTTACACATGTATTACTTGAAGGGTGAAATAAAGAAAATATGAATTCCTTTAGAAATTATATCTTGCAAGAGAACCAGGCTCTAAATGACCAAATTTTGAAAACAATTTCAGAACTATACCAAGGAATCTTCTTTGGCAGATGCTTACCCCTCTAGTCAAGCTGCAAGGACAGAAGAACCTTCCTCAGTGGAAGTGTTATCATCAAGGGCAGCAGATCTCAGTGGCGTGGTGGACACATTAATTCTGCCCCTTACCCAGGACTTGGGAGCCATTGGATTCTGATCCCATAACCATGCATAAGCACTACCAATATTTGAGAATTATTCTCCATCTCGACTTGGAGCACCACAGAAAGATGGACAGGATTATGTAAAAAGAAAACAAGAAGCTTTTAACAAGAAAGGTACCATCCAAAAACCATGTATAATTTAAATGATAATTAAGTCATTCTATCATGCTCTCAACATCCTGCTCCTTTTGTTACACATCGTACAACTTGTCACTCTCAAGGAGTGTCATCTTTAAGTTGAGAACCTTGCATAAAACAAAAGATGAGCTTTAAATTCTTACATATGCCGTAAGGTAATGGAAAGGATTTAGTATAAGGGGGATGCCACCATGTAACGCAAATATATACAACCATTAGATGTGAAGGACCTGACAGCTCACGAGGTCTGCTGCACCAAAGTTCTTAGAGGCAATTATCTTCCACATCTCCTTTTCTCCACTATATGGAGGATCTGATCTCTGCGTCGATGATCCAACAAGAGAGGGACAAGAAGAGGGGCAACATCCATTCCCCGGAAAGTCAGCCTGAAATATTGTGGTGTCTCCACTAGACTCTTTCATAATAGTATGAAGCTTCCCATGGATACCAACAAGCAGATAAGGGGATTCAGAGTTGGCGAAAACAGGAACTGGAACCTCTGCAATGGCAACTTTCCATGCATCCTCTTGGGGGTCATAAACTTTAATTGCCCCGCTGTTTGGGGAACTTGACGGATCCAAAGCATACAAGACCCCATTCACCACAGCACTCAACTTTGTCCCAGCTTGCCTAGCAGGCCATCCCTCTCCCATTCCCGCAGGCATTTCAGACCAAGAATTAGTCTTGGGATCGTATATTTCACCTCCAACATCAACGAAAAATGGCCAGGTGTATAAACTCTGAGGGACACATAACTGACCCCTGTAGGAAGTCATTCCGGTAGCAATAGGCTTAATTATGTCAGCAAAAAGTGCAGCTGGCAGAACATTAGCCTTGGAGAATGTCATGCTAGGGACTTGAGTCCATATCCCAGAATACGGATCAAACACTTCAGCAGAATGAAGAGGAGTCAGCCCTCCTCTGATCCTATGCACGCCGCCGACAGCATAAAGCTTGCCATTCAACATTGCTGTCTTACAGTAAGCCCTAGCGCAAGACATGGAATTCACTTCAGACCAAGCATTTAGTTGCGGATCATATTTCAAAACACATCGTATAGCTGAAGATCCCACAAACCCACCAAGAACATAAATACATCCATCAACAGAACCAACTGCACAACCACAGAGTGAGAGTTGATCCATGGCATCCTTGTGCTGGATCCAAGATTTGAGAGTGTCAGCCAACCTGATGGTAGAACCAATTAGACTCCATATCCCAAAAATAGATGTGTCGCTCCTAGATTCGTCCTTATCCACAATAACAGGCATAGGTGGCAACCTTTGCCATCTACCAGAATTGGGGTCTAATGCATACCAAAAGTGCCCACCGTCTCCCACTTTCTTCAAAACATACAGCCACTCCTCTGTCGTCCGGAGCTCTTTTCTCAGTTGAAATAGTTCCCCGCTGGTGATGGCTGCTTTCCAGCTCCTAGAGACCAACTTTACATCCAAATAGTAGATTCTAGGGAGCCTTGCTAGTATTTGGAAAGAAATCTCATCAGGCAAGCTAGGAATCAATCTCACGTTATTGTTTCCACAGTCAAACACAATCCTCTGCCTTTTACGCGTACCATGCTGAGAGTGCTCGTCGCATTCCGCATTCCTGATCCTTTCTCCATGCAAACTCAAGAACGAACCCATATGAAACTCTCGCCTGCTCCAGAAGAGAATACAAACTCAGCCATTTCGGCTGGCCTCCATTTTCAGCAATCTCACTGCAAATATAAGATATTACAAAATTTCAGTCCGCAAACCCCAAGTAACGAATCTGGTTTAACTCAAGCACACTCAAAAGATTACATAACATGCTTGGAATTCAATAATCTATCTGCGAAGATTTTTTTAAAAAAATCAAGTTCAAGTTTTTTTTACAAAATAATAACCCAGAAGAAATCGTGCTTGATGAGAACAACTTAAACAGATTCAGATGGGTAATTAAACACTCTTCTTGGTCCAAATAACCAAGTATTAATCGGTATCTTCGTTCAGCACCAAGTTCAGAAAAGAAGGTACTAGCAATTACCCAACTATCACAACTGCAATACTCTCAGCATAGCTTCAAAATCACAGATAAAGAAAGAGTAGAGTAGCTTGCTCAAGATTTCGAATTCAGGATTCTATGTAAGACTTAATCGGTACCTCACATGGACCCGATGTCTGGAAAAACCGTTCAATTATGTGGCTATGCAGGCCTATACACAGAGCACGCAATTTCACGATCTTCCAAATTCGAAAGATAAACCAACAGTTCAATTATGAAAATTTTCATCAGTATAATTTTTTTTGTTCCGGATAATGGAAAATTATTACTGGGCAGCAAACAGCACGACCGAGCAAGCAAATGTACGTACCAATGCTTAAAATCGATGGCAAGGTCGTAAGCAGTGACGTCCAGATGCGATACTGCGATGCAAAAATGTATTGGAAGGGTTTGCGAAAAGACCGATGGTGAGGACGGAGACGATCGCAATGGAGGCAATTCTCTCCACAGTCGCAGCGAATCCGATCCGATTTGGGAAAGAGATCGAGTGGGAGGAGACCTAAAGACGATTTGGGGAAGAAGAATCTGAAGATCTTTTCGATGGGCTCTGTGGGCAATTCCCCCCACAATCGCTCCTTCAGCATTACTATATTATGTACCCCTTTGAGCACAACTGTGGGTTAATTTATGCTGAGTCCCTTCAAAATTTGGATGTAATTTCACTATAGTCCTTAGCTTTATTGAACGTTATTTATACTATAAATCTTATCGAAAATATCGAATCGGATTAGATCATATAATTAAATCGATTCAATTGAATGACTAATCGTAATTGTTATGATAGTTGGACCATAATTTGGGTCGCATATTGGTTTGATAAACACAATTTCAAAGTTCGCTGCTGGATGCTTTCATTGAGATCCTACTAACCATCACACACTCGATCAAGGTCCGTGAGATTCATGAGATCCTTCAAAGAGGGCTGATCCCGTAAGAGCCTCATATTGTAAGAGCATGAAAATAGTGAGTCTGAACCATTAGATTATGCTCACCACACACTGCTTGATTGAATGAGGAGAGATATGAGCAGAATCTAATGGTTCAAACTCACTGCTCTCTCACAAGATCAACCCTCTCATTCGGATTATTATCTTTATATTTAATACAACTTACATCCTATAAAATTTCAACCATCTTGTCACTGATAGTAAAATTATTTAATCATGTATTATACAATATGACAAGCTCCTCATAACATCTAATATTTAAAGTCAATGTATTTTTTTTACATATCAATCATCAAAACAATGACTAATCATACATATTTAAGTGTAATGACACATGCTCATTCATGCATATGGCAAACAAGTCATATTTAGATAAATTTGGTTCCATACTTAGGAAATTCTTTTTTTACAGCAATTTGGTTAGGATTTAGTGGTTTATATTATATATCTATCTTATTTTCTTCAATTGTAAGGTTTGTGAACGACAATAGTAGGCAAAATTTCTATGGATTGAATACATAAATTATAGTTTTCTCTTTGGGACTAATCATAAGACCAATCACAAAAAAAACTCTAATTCAAATTGCCACAATCGCAAATCAAAGGTGATGCCAAAAATGTCACATTAACTAAAGTGGACCCTTCGGAGAGAAAACACTTAAGAAAGACCTACTAGATTATAAATATAATTTTAGAGGACCAACTTGGGGATTCTCAAACCAAAGAAACAAGGCTATGATCTAAGCATAATATTTAAATTTTGTACAACATGTTGCCAATTATCTATTCCTTAATCATTAGGTTTCCCCGCGTCACATTGTCTCATTTGGTTCTCTTCCAACTTGCAAAATAAATATAAAAATTGGAGATAAGAGCAAGACAAAAATCTTGATTGAATCCAATTTTTTAGATCATCATGCATATCATTAATCCTCTAGTTTTTTTAATGAACTCTACAAGATTTATTAAACTTAGTTTTACAATCGCCCAATTTGCATAAAGGTCCTCATACTCCTCTTTATTGCATTTGCAATGTCTTCATTATATTAGTAAGGACCTCTTGTATTACATCTAAAAAAAAGTTTCTTGTTGGTATTAATACACTTTATTTACCATGGATAGTTGGTAAAAGATTTGAACTCTAATTCTTTTTAAGACGAAATCAGACATATCATTTAAATAGATTATCCGTAAATGATATTAGTTTATCATTTAAATCGATTATCTATAAGTGATATTAGTTTATCAACGAGATTCCACACATTCCTCTTCCTATGCGTTATCATTTTTTTTATTTCAAGATGAAAAAAATACATATAGTTGAAATCTCATGGAAAATCTTATTAAAAGCATACACGGTCCTCTTTTCAATGATTTTTTTACAAAAGGGGACGTCGAATCGTGGTAGTTCAAAGATGATCCGATGGTCATCGTTCTCCTTCCATAAACTGTTCATCAAAGTAGTGTTTTAAATGCTAAAAAACCAAACACTATTAAAGGTAAAAGATGACCGTTGGATCTCCAATATGCAACTCAGACATCATCCGATGCAACTCCAACATCTTAATCACAACAAAGATGGATTTCAAAAATGGATTCCCATCCCATGTACCAATTGCTATTTAATCCATAAAGATGCTTATATACCTAAGGTTTCTCACTTTTCTTAGATTTATGGAAGAATTTTGCTGTTGAAATTAAAGCACCTCAAATTGAATGATAGACCTACACCATGATCCAATTTTCGCCAATACTAATATTGAAATTGTGAAAATTTCTTACAAGTATAAACTACAGTAGAGCTTCCCATGCTACTGAAAGCATGTATAGATTCCACAAAATACATGATGCGAGCTTCTTCTTCCTTTTCTTATTGGCGTTTGCCGATTTTCATTTCTCGCATCATACTTTACCAGAATATAAAAAAGGAAGATATCGATTATTTTGGTACAAATACTCTGTATAACAATTATGCTCTAGCGCCAATTTCTTACAAAAATACGAGATGGATGTTAATGACTTCTTTCTTGAATGACGAGTTCTCAGAAGAGATGCATTCAGAGAAACCTCATAAAATCTGAAAATATGTAAAGAAATTGCAAGCTTGTCAAGTCACTCTATGGTTTCAAACATGTAGCTAGACAATAGCAGGACAAATTCGATGCAGTTATTTTGTCAATTAGTTTTAAAGATGATAATAAAATGGTGAAGCCTTCTCCCGCTTTAAGTAGGGTTGTATACATGGATTCTTGCTCAAATCCATGTTGAAAGATCTGACTATTTTTTACCCTGGTTGTCAGATACCTAACACAACCCCTACAAGTAGGGATTTGAACACTGATCTTTTATATGGTAGGCACACTACACTACCATCAGACCATTGAAGTGGGTAACAAAAATTATTCTATTCATCCTCCAAAGCATGGTGCAATTATTATGTTTATACCTTGATAGCATGTTGCTTTTTAGTTACAAAAGGATAGATAAATGAGACAAAGTTAGGGCTGTAAATGGATCGAATACGAGCGAATATAGAATTTTTAGGTTCAATTCATCCATTTAGTTGGCCTAGGTTTGGTCCGTTTATTTTTTATCAGAATATGAATCAAATCTTTTTTAATCGAATCGAATCTAAGAAAATATTGAACTTTAGAATTTTTCTTACGAGAGGGAGTGAAAAGAAATGAAAATTGAACGTACATATATAGAATAAATATTCACTCAAATTTTCTACCCAACTCTTCTTTACCTTTTGAAAAAAATCCCGATTAATAAGTATCATTTTCCCTGAAAAATATAATTGTAATTTATTTATATAACCATTTGGATGAGAGACGAGGAACAAGATGGTACGATGGATAAATGAGGTTTATACTTGTTCTATTGATATCGAGGATAAGGAAGGAAAAGTTCTAGACAAAGATATAATGGATGTAACCACAATGTGATAATTTATCTTGAGATAAAGTCTACTCATCATGTAATATTTACTTATCTTTTGATAAAGTCCACTTATCCTAGAAAAAAATCCACTTATCTTGAAATAAGGTCGACATATCCCGAATAAGGATTTGTAAGTATTTGTATATTTGTATGTATCAAACTTTTAAAAAATCGAACTTAAGCAGACCTGTGAGTTTTAGACCCGATTCAATTATTTAATCGAGTCAATTTGTGTTTAAGTTTGATTCATTTATTTTCGAACCGAATCTGAAACAAACTTTTATGGGATGTTCGGTTTGGGAATAAGCAGGAATAAGGATGGGGGATAAGGAGAATAATGGTCTATTCTCTGTTTGTCTGGAAAGATAAGAATAAGAAGAATAAGGCGGAATAAGGATAGGAAGGAGGAATAAAGATACTGATGGAATAAAGTGAAATAATGTGATGTGTATGAGAATAACCGCACTTTTGTGAACCTCTACGGACGGAGAATTGACCCCTTATTTCAGTACTTATTCTCCAAACGAACATGGCTAACGAATTGAATCTGAACGAATATTGAACTTTTGAATTTTCTGACAGTACTATTCGCAATGGAGCTGTTCATTTCTTAAAATTTCTAAAAAAAATCGAGTTCGAGTAGAACATAGTGGGAGATAGCAATTGGTTGTATAGCATAACATTGTACTATACCTAAAGAAGGGAAAGAAAGAGAGTGTGATATAGAGAGAGGGACCCGATGCATGAATTAAAGGAATAGCTTGTATTAATCAAACTTTATTTTATTTTGAATCTAAATAATCGATTTAATGGTTTATTAGATCAATGGATGCGCCTCCATTTAGCCACCAAAAGAAGAGTCCAATCGATTGAGGATTATAAAACTTAATCTCCACGTATGCTGTATCTATTAGGAAGACACAGAGTAGATTTTATTGTATCTTGGGGATTACATTGCCTTGTTAAGTATGTTATATCAATGTTGTCCACAGTCTTTATAATATTTGGAAAGTCATCAACAAAGAAAAGAATAATAACCTGATCATTTGGACTTTTGAACAGGAATGCAAAAATATGGATAGATATATGAGTGTTATTACATCCTTACCCATTTTAAAATATGAAACGAATAAGAATACACATATTGATGGATATTAAAACTTTATCTCTATATCCTTAAATAATAGATACTGAAGTAAAATGGACATCGATCAAACATGGGCAATATTAGAAATACTCAACAGATTAGTTTAAGTATACATATATTAGATGAAATACACATTATATAAATACATTACATGTATTTGTCTTAAAAATTATACCAATTATGATGAAAGAAGATATAAAATTACTTTAAGTATGGTTAAAAATAAATCTATAATTATATCTATATATGAAACCATATATACAAATATGGATACAGATGTTTGTGAATATCGAAGTGATATCCATATCTGTATCCATTATAAAATGGATACATAAATATATGTCAAAATTTGTATAAAACAAATACGACGACGGATTGGATATAATTATATCCATAAATACTCCTTTGTCTTTTCTTCTTCTTATTACATGTTTCCATATAACAATTCAATAGTTCCAACCCTTAGACTTCGAGAGCACGCATGTTAATGACTCAATATTGTGCCTCTCTTCCTCCCATACGAGCATCACCTGCCCCTTCCTACATTGTGCATGATGTCATCCCCTTCTGTTAGTAACAAATGATACTTCCACGTAAAGAAGTTGTCATAGTCACACTATAAGAAGCAATAAGTTAGCAACACTTACCATCAATTAGAGTTTAAATAATTTTAAAATTGTTAATTTAAACATCATGTAATGTATTTATACGAATTTAACAAAATATATCTATCTTTCCCTTTCAAGTTTTCTTAGTAAAATATTGCATCCCTATCATTTTTTGCAATTACACTTGTGACCTTATATTCTTACAAGATTCATAATATCACCCTTATGTTGTGCCAGGTAAGGTATTAAAAACTGAACCGAACCGGCCGATTCAACCGGTTAAATCAAGAATCGAAAGAAAAAACGATCAAACCATCCAGTTTTTATTTATAAAATAAAAATAAGGCAAAACCGATCAAAACCCGTTTGGACCGCTTAAACTCAATTGAACCAAACCACTGGTTCAACCATTCATTTTTGGCAAAAAATAATGTCTAATAATGTATTAAAATGCAAACTTTTAAAAACAGTTCATAATATAGTCTCATTCTAATACATAATATAGCACTCATTTATCCCTTCTCCTTCCACCTGTGCCAATGACCCATTATCGTCATTCCCTTCCTGTCATATGATCATTGCCTCTCTTTCCAATTGCATATGAGGTTGTCTACTTCCAACAACAAAAAAATGAAGAAGACATTATCATAGTCATACTTTGAGAAGCTATAAACTAGCAACACTTATCTTGGATTAGAGTTTAAATAGTTTTAAAATTGTTAATATTATACATCACATGTATGTATTTATATGATTTTTACAAAATATGGTATTATGCTCTTTTAAGTTTTTCTAATAATATTTATTGAAGGGAGGCGATATTGTCTCGTGCATCATGGAAGCGTGGAGATCGTATCGCATATGAATAATTCCCATGTTGTTTCATCATGATCACACGAGTATAAGGTTTACCTTTTGAAACGTGACCGCGATCTCAAGGCCTCTAAAGGAAGAGACCTCCTGTCTCAAGTCCGATCTAACAAGAGAGCACTTGTGGGCACGTGGATGAGACTTGTGCTTCCCACAATCAAAGGCAACGATACGAGCGGGGAATCTCCTAATTTCGTCTCACGAAATTCGACATTATCTTCAATAGCACACAACATCAAAAAGAGGAAGATCCACGAGCAATCAGTCTGGCAACATGATGGAGACACGATGGCGATCACACTCTCAACAAACCCTAAGTGGACGGCCACAAGAGATTGAGAAAGAGAGGTAACACATAGAGAGAGAGAGAGTTGTTGCAACAATTCCTTCACCATAATTCAATTCAATCTAGGGTTAGCCTCTCTTTTATAGAATAATGGATGGTGGAGATGCACTCCTAGTTAATAATCAACGGTTGAGATTAAAAGATTTTACTTGTTCTCTAAGCACAATAGAATTTAGAATAAATAAATAAATTATTAAATCATTACTCCCAAATTTAATCTCAAAATAAATATCACTATCATGAATACATAAGAAAGAAGAGAGCAACCTTTCAAGAATGCGGAAAGGAGAGAGCCTCCTTCCTCATTAGGAGGGTGGACGTCCACTATGAGATATGGGGAGAGATTTTCACTCTCCAGTCTCTTTTAATGCAATCTCATTACATTAAATCTTATTCGTAGAATTATTTAGCAATAGAATGTCAACAAATAATTTGCAAATTATTTGTCACAATTTCAAATATACCATTGATATTTATGAATTATGTTCATCTATCCAAAATTAAATGTAAATTATATTTACATTAATTTATTCATTGTGAATCCAATTCACATTAATATTTAAATTGTGAATCCCATTCACAATTAATTCTCGCTATCATATTGTGAATCACATTCACATTATCCATGATTATTGTGGATAGTGATATGCTATCCACATTAATATCATCTATGATAATTAAATCCAATATAATTATTCAAGATGTCTCTCTATACATGTCTAAATAATATGAATCATATTCGCATTATTAATGATAACTAAAACTGATTTAATTATCAATATTTCTCTTTAATTTTCAAGGCTCAGATATCATCTAATGGGACTATTCTTGAACTCTTTCAAGGATAGCATACCTTCTCCCCGAATACTTAGAGATATGAACATAACAATTGTATATTCTATGTATAGTGACTTGGATAGTGATATCTAATCTCACATCAATATCTAGGAGATCTAACCGAGATGTCTGACATAATACCCAATCTTCTCATTGCATCAGAATCATATTCAAATCAATGTTCAACATTTGGACTAAGATCTGATAACTAGTCAACTGAGTGGAGTCATTAAAATCAAAACATGTTTTATCACTCAAGATGGAAGTGTCATGATTATACAACCGATTAAGATCACATCACCATCGAGTATTCCTAATACCCGTACATCATGCATATTGGAAGACCTAGAATAGACCTGAAGTTCTGATCTTATTTGAATTGTCTCCTTTAGAGTTTTATTGTTAAGTTTCTCATTTGATCATTGTGAGTTGGTATCAATCATATGCTTTCCAAAAGCACATATCATACCTTCAAATCATGTCGTGTTTCCAAAACAAGGCGACCATAGTTGGAATTTGATTTATCCCAATATCTTATGAGTGAGTTCATGTCTTCCGGTTCAATAGTGAACATATATGATTCCTTGGAGATATCGTATTACCCATATGCCCTCGTATGCACACCAGCTCGTTGGTATATAAACCTTGATTAGGTCATCAATCTAATGATCCTCCTAATGTACATACTTAGACATATAGTAATACATCTGTCTCCGATCAGAGGATGCATGCCTATATGTGACAACATACGATATAGGTCTTAGTTATCTCGACCTCGCAAAGTCAATTCTTTGACTTAGCTCATCCAACACTCTAAATCTCTATTTTATGCAAAGGACATGCATCAAGGGATCGATCAGATGTTAGACTTTGAAGTAAGGATTGTCATCTCCTTCTCAGGCTGGAGTCCCTTCTTGATAATCAATTGACAATGCAATTGAGTCCTCAATCTAACTCTTTAGATATTCAACCCTATACCTGCCTCTATGATCTAATCTTTGGATTAAAAGTCACATGATATCAAGATGACCATGGTACATAACCTAATTATACCAAGGGACCTATTATACAAATTAGTTATTCTTCATTTCAGATTAAGGAATGATATGCAATAACTTTTATATCACCTTGGGCTCAATTGTCCAACAATACTCCTAACGTTTACCAATTTCACTTGTGCTCCTCTATTCTTAAAAAATTCACAATATTATCCTTATGTTGGTGAAATATAGGAGCTCAATTATACTAATAAAAGGTCACTACTATGTATTTTATAAAAATATAGAGGCACACTGATAATTCTAAAAATAGGAGTATAAGCATTATTGGTAAAAATTAGAAGTAGACCTGTGCAAACCCTCGAAAGATATGATGTCACATTTTTCATATTTATTTATATTATATACTCCCGGTTGAACCATACGAAATAAACCAATGGTTCGATCTTTTCTTGTTTTTATAAACTACTGACGTCATCACCGGTTCGACCGACCAATCCCATTGGTCAGACAATAAAAAAAAGCAACACTTCCTCGATTTGATGTCTGATTGATTTTTAAAGGAATTTTTACACCCATAACCATGAGTAATTTCGCAATAATATTCATAACCCTGCATAATCGCAAATTACGCTTAGGACCCTGAATAAGTGTGTCGTCTTACATCCATAACCCTCCGTTACTTTAATTCATTAAGTCAACCAGATGCTTGAGTTAATCTAACCAATCCAAGATCCGACAGCTAGAATTAACCAAGAAGAGAAGAAAAAAAATCCTCCCTTCTTCCTCGCTTCCCCTCCAACTGCACCGCCTCTTCCATCTCTCCTCCCTTGATGGGGAAACTGGCCTGAAGGTGGTAGGTGTGGAGGATCAGGCTTCCATAGGCGGAGGGGGCTTCTAGAGACTGTCGGCTTCCAGGGGGAGGCAACTCGACCTGGGCTAGAGGAGGTCTCTTCCGAGGAGGAGCAAGACCTGGGAGGTAGGCGCGAGGCTCGGGGGAGTAGGGGGCTTCCAGCAGGGGAGGCGATAGGGGACTTCGAAGGGGGGGGGGGGGGGCTTGGGTTCCGAGGAGGAGCAGGACCTGGGCGCTAGGTGCGGGGCTTGGGGGAGGGGGGCCTTTGAGTAGGAGAGGCGGCAGGGGGCTTCTAGAAGGAGGGGGAGGGGGGCTTCCAGGAGGAACTCGACTGGGAACGAGGGGTTCCGACGAAGAGCAGGACCTGGCTGCCAGGCTCGGGGGAGGAGCGGGCTTCCAACAGGGGAGGCGGCGGGGGGCTTCGGGGGGAGGGGGTTCCGAGGAGGAGCAGGACCTGAGCGGCAGGCGTGGGGCTCGGGGGAGGGGGGATCTTTGAGCAAGGGAGGCGGCAAGGGGCTTTGAGAAGGAGGGGGGCTTCCAGGAGGAACTCGACGGGGGATGGGGGTGGGGTTTCCGAGGAGGAGCAGGACCTGGGCGCCAGGCGCGGGGCTCGGGGGAACATGGGAGCAGGAGCTGGGTGGGGCTTCAAAGAGGAGCGCTGCTCGGGGACGGCACCACAGGGGGTGGGTGGGGAGGGGGAGCTCGACGACAGGGGGCTTCGAGCAGGGGCGGTGGTGGGGGGAGGGAGGGGCTTCGAGAAGGAGCTGGGCTCGGGGGAGGGGGTGTGTTCCAGGAGGAGCTCGGCGACGGGGAGCTTCGAGCAGGGACGGGCGTGGAGGGCTTCCAGGAGGAACTCAGGTCGGGGGGGGGGAGTGTTCCAGGAGGAGCACGACGACGGAGGGGGCTTCGAGCAGGGGCATGCGTGGAGAACTCGCCGGAGGGTGGGATTCCTATGGCATATTATTTTAAATAAGAATGAACCTTAGGGGCATTTTTGTTATTTTCAACGGAAACTGTCAAATATAACAGGTATCCCAAACGGAATATGATACATGATTATGTCATGCAAGAGTTAACCATTACTTGAGGTTTCTCATGTATTTCAAGATTATGTAAAGTTACGAATGTTATTGCGAAATTACTCAGGGTTATGGGTGTAAAAATCCCATTTTTAAGACCTTGGTATCATGAATACAAACATATATGGATATATTCATATTCGATCTCCCACCATATCTGTTTTATAAAGATTTTTACGTACATTTTAAAATGGATACAAATATGGATATTACTTTGATCCGAAAGCATACATATTAGTATATTGATATATATAAATATAATTGTAGATTTATTTTAACAGTATTTAACATAATTTTATACATTCTTTCACCATATTTGATATAATTATTATAATATAAACACATTTAGTATATTTATATCATGGGTATTCTATCTAATACATGCAAGTTTAAGCTATCTATAGGGTATTTCTAATATTACTCGAACATCATCTGTATTAGTTTTGCATATGTATTCGCATTCATATTCATATTTAAAAACGTATAAAGATATGATAACACTTATATCCATATTCATCTATTTGCATATCTAAATATAAGAGCACATGTACTAATAAAAGCCCACTACCATGAATTTCGTAAAAATAATGGCAACATGAAATTACGAAATACAAATGTAAAAATCACTTATGTGTATGATGTAACATTATCCATATTTATTTGTTTGAAATATATACATACCCCAATTGAATCATACAAACCAAAACAACAATACAACGATTCATTTGTTTTCAAATTTTTACGAAATCCGAATATTATCCTTGATTCGACCAAACATGTTTGTTCCACCATAAAAATCCGAAATCGATACCTCATCAATTTGATGTTCGATTCAACTTTTAAAAGCATACTACTAAATACATTGGTGTTGAATATATGGACTCATCAAGAGATTTCATACTTGAGACAACTATCTGGTATGGTGATAACGTAGTGTGCCTACATCTTAAAGGATCAGGGTTCGAATCCCAAGAGAATGCTTCGGACCCCCTAAATTAACAAGCATGCTATTAGAAAAATTATCTAGTTTCATCATATTTGGTGTAAGGGGCGACATCCTCAAAACATCAGTCAATATCATGATCCTATTTGTATTAGGATTAGTAGACACACCCATTTAGAAGAGTGCATCTATAAAAAAATAGATAAACCCCTAGGGATAGAGCTTTATATACCTTCTATACTACTATTCTGCAAACTGTCAACGTCATAAATCCTACGATGTGAATGTTTCATGCTTATTTGGTTTGATTAATTACTACACATTCTACGTATGCTACAAAAACTTATACAATACTATTAACATGGCCTATTTGTCTATCCCTTTTTGTTATATAGCAAGCTTTCGTTAATATCCTCCTGCTATTTTTTTGGCTTTCATGTGGAAAGGGAGATATGAAGTTTTCCTTGAAGAAAAAAAAACAATCGCAAAGTCATGTTATTATAGATCGTGAATGGGGGATGAATCAAATATTCGTTTAGAGATAAGACGCTTTCATGCTATTTCCCTCCCATCAATCTATCAATTTTTGTTGCCTTTTCTCCATAGAAAAAACCATCTCATCAATTCGAAGATTATAAGCTTCTCAATTATTCAGAGAACCTTAGATTAAAACAGCACTTTACCAAAAATAACAAAAAAGCCATTCCAACCAACTAAATATCTCGATTTCGAAAGCAACCATGGATGGCAGTTCCAGACCACAAAATCAGATCTCAATGCACATTTCTTAGCAAACAATTTGAAGATTCAAAGAAACATCATATAATGTTCTGGACAGAATCAGATCGACCAAATATTATACCTGCCACCAGCGAGCCGTTACAATTGGTCGCAACCAAGCTGCAAAAACTCTCACGAGCAGCCACCACAAACATCCATACCACAATAACTTCAGAAATGTAAGATATAATCCTATCTTTGGCATTCTCATACAAGAACATTGTGAAGTTAGCGATTGACTTGCAGCATTTTTCAACTCCCAACCGCCCGCAGCACCGCTTGTTATATAGGTAAAGTGACTCAAACTATTAGCCTTTACAACAAGGTATATTGCAGTACAATTAACACTACAAACTCAACAAACTCACCTCTCTTGACGTTGAGCTCGTAATTTCATGCTAAGGACCAAGATATAAATCTTACCCGTATAAGTTACTACCTACTGCTCCAAAAGCATGATTCCTAAGTGGCCCAGAATCTACGACATCAAATCAGAATACATGTTGGAGATCCAGCTTACGGATTCGTACATCTGATTATACAAAAGTATAATGTTCCAAGAAGAATGAACAACCGCTAGTTCTCGCCTCTCAAACGTACAGACCGATATCAAAACTAGTTTCGAAATAAGAAAACCCGATGTCGAAATGGAAATAATTACAATCTTGCATGCAGGGAGCTGTGGCATGCCTCCATCTACAGATGCCCTTTCTTAGAAGTATAAAAATTTGACTATGCACGGTAACTAGTAGCTAATCAGATATCTGATTATCATAAGTTGGCAAGGAATTAATTAAAAGGGAAAATGGTTGAAGAAATAAGAGCTCGTAAATGACATGAAGCGTTCATCAAGAAAATGTGACAATTTGATGATCTAGGCAAAGCAGGTGAAATAATTCATAGATTGCTAGATAGGATCTGCAGCGACAAGGCCTCCCTTTTTTCAAGGTACTAAAAAATAGAGGTACCTGGGAGAGTATGAAGCTGAACAATACTGTAGCTTGAATGCAGGCACTAGTTCTTTGCCATTTGAATAAATCATAGGGGAAGAGCATTTCTCGATAATAGGGATCCTTCCTTGAACTCAATTCAACAAAACAGGCGTGAAGGCCACAGAAAAAGAAGCTTTCCTCGAAATAATGCGCAGTTTTCTTGATGTCCAAGGCCATAAGTTTAGAGAAGTATTAAAATACAAACTTCTGGAATCAGCAGCAGCTTCTGCGAAAATAATATGACTAAGAGAACAAGGATAACATCAACAAAAAGCTCGAGAAACTTGCACAACTCAACAAAATACTATAGGAAAATCATCATTAACAAGGTTCAGGAATGTGGCTGCACAAACCGCACATGTCAGGTAGGTGGACCAAGTCATATTCTCCATGCATAATCAGTCTGCATTCTAGGTAGAGTTGATATAAAATTTAGACTTCAATTGTTATCTGGGAACTTGTTTGCTTTTTTTAGTAATATTTATTCCCCTTGCCTAAGGGTGAAAAAAGTTCTATTTCTGATACTGTTTGTTACTATTATCCTATACACCCACCATACCAAACATATACCGACTTTCGACTTGAACCAGAAAAAATCAAAGGTGAGTGAAAGACCAAAGGCGAATTTCATCCACCGCGAGCATTTTCACTTGTATAAAGAAGATTAATGCTTACAGTTAAGCCATGTGTACGTGATTTTATTAATACATTAAAATCTGTATGCTTACATCGGAATTTATTATGTAATATTGGGAAATGCCTAGAAAAACAAATCATTACTAAAGAGTTTTCAATTATCCTAAAAGGCAAAACAATAGATAATTACATTTTCTCTGCAAACTGCATAGCTGCATGCGATTGACTTGTCGAAATGAATCTGCTTAACATATTTCTGAAATCCCAAGCAGTATATGAGGTTTAGCTGCATGCTCCTAGCAGTCTAAGCTCATTCCACATCTTTGCCAATGTCGAAGTTCCAAGAGGGCCATAAACCGTGGAGACCAAAAAAAAAGAACCCATCCAAGCTCCTTCTAAACAGAACAAGACATAACCCTATAGGCACAAACTGAGTCCATAAACTCCAACAAATCACCACTCCAACCGATTGTCATGCCACTTGAGCACTCGCCGATGGAAGCTCCCTAAATTCAGAGGACCAGGATCCTGCCACCTCGTGAAAAAGGAATCTCTCTCACAGCTCCAACATTGTCTCTTATAGACACACAACATCTGCCTTCCATGCTTCGAAACAGTTCAACTGCCATCCTTTTGTTCTGCTGCCCCCTGCCCCGAACATTCCGAGAGACAATCTTCATCTATCACTTTACGAGTTTCGAGATCGCCATGACGATTGCCATGCTCCGAGAAAAGGGATCCAATGAAATAGATCTTCACAACGTTCCCACCCAAGATTACATGTAGTATGAGAGTACCCACGAAACCACACAAGTCCCAATACAAAGCAACATGAGACTAATCAAGAAAGTAGTAACTGAATCTTGGAGAAGATCCAATTAGCTATCTGACTTTATACATAACTCAAACAAGACAAAATAAAACAAAAGAAGAAACGCCGGACACTCCATATACGAGGAAAGACAATAATACGGAAGTTACCAAAGCGTGCAGGGAGGATCTAGAAGTCGAATATGATGATGCTACAAGTGAAGATAAAAGAAATGCTTTACACCTTTCTTCATTAAAAAACTAGTACAAGTATCAATTGACTCAAAGATTAGGCTATTGGAATTATCATCTATTAAGTCTACAATTTACTATTATAAACATAGGTATGGTTTGGAGCAGTTGGGGCTGATAAAGCACACAGATCTTACTAGAAGGGTGATCCTGAAAAATCAGGCCATTCATTATTAGTACTATATATGCTACATAAATAAAAACAATTATCTTCAAGGTATTACTTTGACAATTAACTTCTATAGGATTTCTTATACATATACTATTTTAGGTAGGTGCATGTTCCTGTATCTTTATTGTGATAATGAATCATTTAACAATTCAATATTAAAAATAGTATAGAGCCGACTTTAAGTTCCAACAGAATATTACATCTCTGGTTGAAAAACTAGACAGATGTAAACACTCTGGATGTCATGTTTCCTCCGCTGTCTTGTACATCACAAGAGAGACTGTCCATAATAACAGAAACCAAGTTGATGGAAAAAGCTTCTAAAGGAGAATGCTACTATATGATGGGTAATCAGTGGCCAATTTCCAGGGTGATGAAAGTGAAGATGACGAGATTGAACAGTTATTGAGATCAATTATAAATTCATTTATATCATAATAGCAGTGGCTAAGTCTTAGCTAGTAGAGTACTGTAAGATGGACAGGTGAGGACGATGGAGTGCAAATATAGGAAGCTTGGTCTCCTATGAAAATGTGAAGTTTGACGTGGTTATTAAAGAGAAAACTACCAATAAAAGTACACGTGCAGAACAGAAGGTGGTAAATAATAAAGAGATCGGAGATTCTGGAAACAAATATGAGCAGTTATTGTGGCTGACAGGGATCTAGATCAAGTTGCAGCAAACGAAACACGATGGCTATAAACATAACGCTGTCAACAAAAATTGGTTGCTAGATTCTTAGCGGTGCATCAGTACTGCAAAAAGGACGAGAGGATTTCTATGCAAGATGGGGAGCTCACTCGAAAGGTTGAAGTTTTAAGCTCTGCGATATTGGAAACAATAAAGTACTGTAATATGGTGTAGTAGTTGAAGCAGAGTGGTGGCATGTGAATAGTTAACGCCATGCCATGCCTAACTTTTAACAAGCCAAAATTTGGCAAGTTGTGTCGACAAGAATAATGGCTAATGCAAAGGCCATGACTCGGCAAGTTGTGTTTCAGTAGAGATTGGTGTATCTAAACAGAAACTGAGAAATGTGAAATGTGAACATATGATGCATGACCAAATGGAAAGGGATTGTGGCACTCCTCATTTGGAGACTATGGACAGAGCCTTGCTCCCTAAGTAGATGACTAGGATCTGGGCAGTGAGGACCCATGTTGCAGGTTAATCCATGTCATCTAAGGAATTCAGGCGAAGTGATCCCTCAGTAACCATCTGCAGTTTTTCCTTTCTGCTTGCTGGAAAGGAATCAACACCGTCCTCCCACAGTTACCTCTGCTTTTCCGCCAAATCCTCGAAGACGATTGCTCGTTTGCCTTTTGGACAGATGCAGGGACGTTGACAACTCGTTTCCTCCAACTCAGCGCACTTCCGGAAAACTGTGATGCCTTGGTTTCTGAGAATTGGGTGGCCGGTGCGTAGCTGCCAACCTTTCAGTTCGATATCTCTGATCAACGCATGCAAGACTTTATGCATCTCTTGGAGGCAATTAGCGGCTTGGCATGGCCCACAGGTGGCTTGATATGGAGAGCTGGAGATTTCACTG
This sequence comes from Ottelia alismoides, assembly GCA_037367405.1. Taxonomy (NCBI): domain Eukaryota; kingdom Viridiplantae; phylum Streptophyta; class Magnoliopsida; order Alismatales; family Hydrocharitaceae; genus Ottelia; species Ottelia alismoides. Next base: position 449,539 of record JAZKJV010004163.1, on the reverse strand, counting down.
TGAAAAGAGCATATGGAGTTATTAACAACCAGCCAAATCCTATCTATGCAGAATTAATCCGAGACTGCAGTTTTGTCTGGAATCTGAAAATCACAGCACGTATTGAGATTTTTCTTTGATTGCTGAGGCGTGGGAGAATCATTACCAAAAAGGGGTAGTTCAGGCTCTTTCAGGGCTTCAATCATAGTTGCTCACTTCGTGGAAGTGAGATGGAGACGATTGGCCACCTCTTCTTTCTTTGCAACAAAGCACCTCTTCTATCTTTGCAACAAAGGCAAAGAAATTTAGGATGAGTTGGGAGCAGATTGGTTTGACTTAGGAAATTCCACGGTTTTCTGGAACTACCTCTTTAGCGCAGGATTCCCAAACAGCGCGACTCTTACTACATGTTGCGCCAGTGTGAGCAATTTGGTTGTCGTGTAATGGGGTTCTCTTTCGGAGTTTTACTATGTAGAAAATGTGGTTATTTCATCTAAGACACCTTGAGTCATGACAATCATCTAAGACACACCTTGAGTCATGTTACTTGTTATCTGGTTTGTTCCTTTTTTGATCAATCCATCTGGGGCAGGCACCTTCGCGTGTTTCCCCTTTTTGCATTAAAAAAACTATTTCAAGCCATGCTTACAAACTAAGCATAAGATTATAAAAGCAACTATTATTCTAGCAATGACAATTCAATTAGTAGTTTACCTTTAGAAATACACATGAAGGCACTTAAATAATTTTTGAGGAATTCTCGGCAAGCATCTGTTCTCTCACTAGCAATAGTATACATATAAATTAGACTGCCCCAACTTTGGCCAAAAGCCAAATTTGAGGAATATTTTGTACTTGATTTTTTTGAAACCATATTATGGTGATTAAGATGTGAAACATGATGGAAAATAGGATAAGCGTTTATATTTTAAGAACGTCTTTTTAGCAATATTTTCAATCAACATTCAGCTATTGATGATCATTATTAATTAAGTGAATGTCTTGTTGCCAAGAAAGTAACATAAGTAGGACATGCTTGCACAAGAACAAACAACAACAAAACATTTTCCCACATTAAGTAGGGTCAGCTACATGTGTTCTTTGCCTCCATTCAGATCTATCTCGAGTCATTCTCGAGCATAGATCCAAATAACTTAGACCTCTTCAGATAGTCTCATTTCAACACTTCTTGGCCTTCCTCGCCCTCTCTTAGCCGGCTCAACATTCCAAATCTCACATCTTCTAACTGGGGTGCATCAACTGACCTTTGAAAATGGTCAAACAATCTTAAGCGATTTTCTCTCATCTTATCCTTTATCGGAGCTACACCAACATTCCTTATGATCGTATCATTCCGAATCCTATCTTTTCATGCACAACCACACATCCACCTTAGCATTTAATTTTTGCTAATGTCATTCTCTGCACATGTCCACGGTTCACAGGCCAACATTCAGATCCAAGAGCATAAAAGGTCTCACGGCTGTTTTGTAATATTTCCTTTGATTTTTCAAATGAATTTTCGTATCACATAGAACAATATAGGCTCCATTCCACTTTAGCCAACCTGCATTTATTCTATGAGTAACATCTCCATCGATTTCCCCATCATGTTGCAAAATAGATCCCAAGTATCTAACTTAGAAGGACCACTGTGGCATTTACTTGTAGGACATGCTAGCAAGTACATTGTTATGTGTATTTATTGTAGAAGGATTATTGTGGCATTAACTTAGAAAATACCTTAACTATTTGAGTTATCTAATTCATGAGCAAAATATACATCCTGTTTGAATAGAAATTGAAATACTAACGGACATAGTCCAGAAAATATATCAACGTACCTTAAAGTTACACTCCAAAATTCCCATAAAAGAGCTTTGCGTTTTTCATATCTGCTGCATGAGTCCGTGGGGGAGGTGCATTCACAGTAATAGGAAGAAACCAGTCTCCCTTTTCTCTCTGTTCTACAAGAAGAGGATGCTCATACCTAGCATAATGGAAACAGTAATAAAAAGCTTTATGACCAATCTTTTTGAAATGGTTTATGAGTATCCATTTATTTCACAAGGACAAGGTTGTGATAAAAAACTTAGCAAAGTAATTCAAACATTAGAGTAACCACTCCAGTAACAATCTGACAGTCATGAATAACAAAATAATCACACAAAAGAACAAATTTTCTCTGTCAAACCATAAATACTAGCATGATATGTAATCAATTTAGTGTGATAAACACAAAATAATCAAACAACCTTAAAGGTACTATGATCATTACAAACTTAAATTAGCATATTAGCAGCCCATTTGTTTGGCCCCTTTTATTATCCGATGATGGATCCAAAAAAGAGAAGCCATCATGCATATAAAAGAATAAGGAGATGCAAACATTGCAATATGTATGCAATGCATGAATGTAGAGATTTCGTGAATAACGATCAATTGAAGTGAGTGCAGCATCAGTCTAGTTGAAATGTTATCACTACCCACTTCCATGAAACATAAATTATTCAAAGTATGTGAAATGAGATTATCAAATTGCAAAAAATATTTTATACAATAAATGGACATACAGATAATTATATGGAAAGAATATATACTCATTAACGTACTGTGCATTACCTCGACCAGTTGACATTTTTTGGTGTCGTAAAAAATTCGAAGTGAAGAGACCAGCTAACAGATATACGTGGCGTTGAAAAAGACATGGGCCCATCCATAGGAAGAGAAAAAAGAAAACTTGTTTGAGCCAAATCAGCCACAACCTCATAGTGATCACATTGAATCTGCGGATAAATCATAATCAGGAGGTATCCAGCATGGTAGAAATTTGAAAGTTTGAAACATGAACAAAAGTAAACATTCGTTATACAGAAAATGTCTGCATTTTCCAAACAAATCGTATTGACACCATTCCACTATACCCTTCCAGCCTTTACACCAACTTCTGAATCCTCTTTATTCCCCCTTTACACCCGCATACAAAAAAGGGAAATGTGCTGATGTGAAAAATCTCAAAGCTTCAACATATTTATGAGCTATGAGTGTTGGCATTGGAGATCTGACATTCTGAAGATGTCATGTTAGGAGCAATCTTCTACAGTGTTATGTGGTATGTGGATGTAGAAAAATGGTGTGGTCCATCAATGCTTCGACAGGGGAGGTTTTGCCAAGAAAGTATCACATAGTGCTGATACATTGCACTCTCCTAGGATGTATTTATGCACTAGACGGGAGTGAGTCATAATCACTTGTACAACAACAATGAATCAAACCTTTTCCCAATTTAAAGTGGAGCTTGATATATTGATCTTCACTCCAAAACATATTTAATTTGGGTCTACCTCAACTTATATTCAAAAGCCATATTCTTTGTAGTAGTCCCCTTCAAACATTAATTTTATTCCTCCTTCAAACATTTCCTATGTCTTCCCAGCCCCTCTTACAAGATTCCCCGTCTAATTTCTTACACCTTCGATCTGGAGCACTAGATGACCTTTGAACATGTCCAAACCACCTTACCCGCATTCCTCTCATTTTATCTTTTATCGGCCCCATACAAATTCATATCTAATACTCCTGCCGTGAATTCAATCCTTATTTTGTTCCCACATCAGAACATCTTCATTTTTGCTACAAACATTCTCATTTAACACTTTATCATAAAGCATAATTGGACCTATTGCAGCTTTATGAAATTTTCCTTTGAACTTCAAGGTATCTTCTTATCACAAAAAACAACTTAGCTCCTGTGAGTCCTCTCTACTTCACCCACCCTGCACCATGATAGTTCCTCCGCCAATTTCAAAGGAAAAAGTTAAGCAATTAAATGAAACCTCCTTTCAAACGAAACGTGTCCGAAGCTTTAACATTGTCACACCTTTAACTACTCACTGAACTCACATTGTATATACTCCATCTCTGTACTACTTAGTAGGGAATCCTTAGACTCTGTTTGGATTGAGGGTTAAGTTATGAAGAATAAATTTTTGGGCTTGAATTCACCTATGAGTTATTCCAAGAGTCAGTCTACCTGGATTAAATTGGAGTATGGTTGCTAGTAAAATATTAGCGATGCGATATTTGATTGCAAGTAAATGAATAGAAAAATAATAATAAATGAGGTTGGTGAGATAAGTTAAAAGTTTTATTGATCTCAAAAGCAAGCGATATTAAAGAAGGTACCAATATGAGACTTGACGGATAATGAATGATTGAAATATAACATAAAGAAAGTAGTGGAGATTAAGTAAACTTGTAGTTAACCCACCCTTTAGTTATTTAGGAGTTAACCCTCAAATCCTGAGAGCCTTGGAATCCAAAGCCTACCAGCAAAGATCAAAGCTTTTGTTGATGCCATCTCTTGTTTCATCCACTAAATGTGAAGGCACAAAACGATGCCCACCTCCTTCATGGCAAGTTCCTTTGCTAGAAAGGACGAAGCACCCGTCGTCATTATATCACCACCAAACATCCCATGAATAGTTGTCAACACATAATCATGCACCACCTTTAGACAGACACCCTCCACCAAAGCCAACCCCACCACGTAAGCTGCAAGGTGAGAGGTTTGCCTTACTTGATATCGAAGCAAGACTCCTTCACGACACCTCCTCATCGAAGCACAATCTTCAAATACTGATGACACAAACCTCTACACCAGAAGCATACCATCGGGTTCTAACATTCTCTCACAAAGTGTTCAAATCCCCTCACACTGGAAGCATATCTGGTTGTGCCAACCCAATTGTCATCCCATACCAAGAGCCCCTTAGCAGAACAATACTTAAGCCCTGTTATGCACCACAAACCGTCATGCCTTACCAATACCCGCTTCACAACTTAGACCATGTCCCCTATTTATACCCATCACCACCACTCCCCACTCCATCCCTCCACCTAAAAAAGGGTACACCACTAATTGGGTTTGATCTTTTTTTAATCGTAGTTCAGATTCGAAAAATAGAATCAATATCTTTTATTTCGCAAAGGTGCATGACCTTCATCTAATGCTTCAAAATAAGAGAGTATTTTGTCACATATAGGAATGATTTAGCCGGAATAATAGCTCATATATGGACAAGGTCATTCCATGTGAGGCCATAAAGATGATAAATACAATTTTTTTATATAAGAAAGGACCTACGTAAAATTTTTATTGATTTGAAGAAAACATGTAGACCAAGATAATGATGGGATAAAATTATTAAGAGCGATTTATGTAAATTTCCTTTAAAAAGGCTTGTTTAGATTTATAAAACCATGCATGATCCAATGTCTAGGAAAGAAATAGCATGGCGGTTGTTTTTTTGTATACAGTAATTGTTGAAACATATTGAGCCATTTTTCACGATTTTCCTTGTTTCAGCAACATGTATGTCTCAGTCGAAACAATATCCCAGCAAAGACCATCTTCCGGACCTGACACAATGCGATATCAACATCAAATGATGGCCACAGATAAAATAAATAAGCAGCTACTCTCAAAGGTTTATAATTTTTTCCTTCAGGAGGTCGATGCAAAAACTCAATTAGGGGTTTTTTAAAATGGCATACGCCTGAAAATCTTACCTTATACCAGTGTGCACATACCCCAACCCCCTCCAAACCCCTTCCCACATCATAAAACTAGAAAATGAATGCCGGCGATAATTCAAAAAGATGTCAGACTAATTACACATGCTTAATATTTCTTTAGGATTACAAGATGACATTGAAAATTATACTAGTGCAATCGAACTTACAAAATTCACACGATGGGCTTTTTAGGGCAAGTAATATGTACCTTTGTTATTGTAGGTGAACTTCTCCGAGACGGATGAACAAATCGCGGGGTAATCGTTTCGGAAATCTCCAGAGTTATCAACACCTGAGATTATCATCAAATAGAACCCCATCTCAATACAAAGGCAATCCAACAAAGTCATTGTCTAGTATCATGCCGTAAACGATAATGATCATGATAAAAACTGACTGCGGTAGGGCACTTAAGAAGGTACTGTACACCCAAAGTTAGCAAACACTGTACTGTAGTTTGTTGGTGCCGAAATACATACCCCATGTCATTTTCGCCTCGTAAATTCGAAATTGATTTGTGCTATACAAATTGTCCATATAAATTATATTCCTGAATCCTCTTATAAAAAAATTATATTCCAGAGTCCTACGAACTTAAACAATCACGTGCAAATACACATTTTTGCAACCATCTCAGTTCCGTTGGTGTTGAAATATTATTTTTTTTCATAGTTTTATGTATTTTATTTCTTTCCGTCTATATATATTATGTAATTTGCTCAAACAAGTTTCTCCTTTATATAAGAGAACTCTAGAGCCTCAAGAATAAGCAATTCATTCGTTTCTTTCAACATGGTATTAGAGACCGGAGTTCTCGTCCCTACGCCCTACCCCACCAGTCGTCCACATCTTCGACGTGCCATTGACCCCCAAGGAGACCCACATGCCACCACTGAGCCTCCAAGGGCACGCTAGTGCCGCCGCAAGGTCCAACTAGGACCCCAGTGCCACCTCAGCCCTCCCACCACCATGACGTGGCCACCTCGCACCGCAGGTGGTCCCAGGTGGACCCAACACGACTGTCCAGCACCCCTTCGTCACTTGATGGTGTTCTAGCATCGCCGGTGGCCCCTGCATTGCAGCCCAGCTACCGTTGAGCCCTCCTCATCGTCGCCCAACATCGCCAAGGCCCTCTAAGGCCCCCAACGTCATCCAACGTATCCATTGTGATTCTGTTAAGTGTGTTTTCCGTGTTCCAATGCTTTTTTTCAGATTTTGACTGGAGAAGGTTGATTTCAGACTTCTACATCACATCACAGACCCCCACATGGATCCAACATTGAAGCGGATGGTTGTATAAATCTACACATACAATCAATCGTCTCTAATCGTGTAGACTCGCTCGGATCGATCTACTACCCCAGTCAAGCTCCGTTTCAACCCTCTTCTTCATCATGTCATAGAGCAATCCAGTGCCTTCAAGAACCTGGCTCTCATCGTCAAGATAGCCGTAACCAACTATGAGTTGTGCTCTATGCAATTTCTGACCTTATGCAGTGCAATAACAAGGAGCACATTCTGACACAACCGGGGCCCGGAGTCGATGGATAAGACGAGAGAGAATGCATCATGGAAGAAAGATGACACATATGCGCGTATCTGGCTCTCTGGGACTCTCATCACGAAGATAACCAATGATATCATGAACCAACACACTACTAAGATGATGCGGGATATCATGGCAACCACATAATCAATCGAAGAATGAGGCCAAGATTCTTCAGTTGTAGTTTGACATCTTCATGGCCAGCAAAATGGCCATCCTCTGCATGACTTCAACTCCACTTTCTGGCATGTTCGAGAAGCTTCACAGCTTCATACCCGTGATCACATCTACTGAGCAACAGATGGTATACAGGAGCGCTACAATGGTTGGAGTGTTCTTGCTTGCTCTAGATCCTGAGTACGAGGAAACACGCACCCAACTTCTTACCGATGTGGCTATTCCTCCCACGAAGGAGGCACATAGTCGTCTCAACAGGATCACTATTCCACTCCCTGCTACCACACATACCTCCTCAATGATGGGTGCGTCTCGCGGCAGAGGAGGTACTACACTGCTCAGAGGGTGTGATCCTCGTGGCGAAGGAGGTGGACGTCAGCACGGTCCATGCACCTATTGACGTCGTCCTGGTCATTCGGAGGAGACACGCTATCTAAAGCATGGATATCTCGCTTCTGCTCGTGTAGCCAAGCAATCAGAGCCTCCAGACAATTCGACCCTTATATAAATTCATGATTAAATGTTATTGTCTTCCGTATAAGGGAGATAACGACTCTTGCTGATGGCACTACTACATGTGCTTTAGATGTTGCAGCCTCTGCCATGACATCTTCGAGCTCCTCGGATATAGTCTACGCTTTTACCAATTATAGCAAGACAGATATGACAGATATGTACCCCTTGGCAGATCAACTATCATTGTGAATGCGACTCATTTATCTCTTATAGGACATGAGGATGTTCATTTGACGCCATCTATGTGCATGCAGAATGTGTTACATGCATGGCCTCAAATTTCAACGAAATTCCACCAAATTTCTCCGAAATTTCTATTTCTCTAGGTCACCGAAATCGAAACGTTACCATATTTCCTTTTCTAGGATTTCAACGAAATATCACCAAAATGTCAACGGAATTTCATCAAAATTGCATGCCGTTTCGACGAAACAATAAGAATGAGGGAATCTACCCATCGCTTTCATCGATCATATATTAATGAATTTTCACTTATTTATTCGTTGGTGTATTGAGTTGTTAGAGTATTTATGTTATTTGAAGAAGTTTCTTTAGTTAGTTTCTAAATTTAGATCTAAATCCAAATCAACCACAAGATCTAAGAGTTAAATTCAAGTTTTTAACGGAAGAGCCTTATTTTTTGTTATTTCTTTATTTTAATATATATATATATATAAATATTTTGATTAGTAGTCATTATATATGTCATCTCATTCTCATTGACAAGGTGATTATCATGGTGTTTGCTTCCATTTTAGCATACAATTCTAACTATAGGCAACACGTTGCTCTACATATCAACATGTGTGATGATTATGACAATAATAATACTTCAAAACTTATATTTACAATTATATTTTACAAATAAGTATGCATTTTTCTTTTATTTATTGATATAGGAATACTAAAAACCTAAAGTACAGTATAGAGACATTTCGAAGATTTTCGACGATTTCACCAAAATTCTCCGAAATTTCTTTTTCCAGACATGACAAAATGAAATCGAAATCCAAAATTTAAGGCTTTGTTTTCTTGTAGCTTCTCTATACTACAAGAAGTGTGTATGGTTGTGTGAGGGCTAGGTTGTTAGCAACCTTCAAAATCTTGTGATTGTAAGTATTTGCCTACTTTCAGCTTGGATATAGATTATCCTTGTGAATTTACAAAGTTTCTTGGTATTAGTTGATTTGTTTGTGTCTTCTATAGCATGTATTTTATGATCACAAGCTATACAACTCATCTTTTGGACGTAAATGTTACAAATATTTGTGTTTGTGAGTGTATGTTTGTGCCTTGTTTTACTCCTAAAAGTAAATATTTTCTATGTTGAAAGCATTTCGGTTAGATACAAGTTCGAAGCAATTGTTTCAATATTTAATTTCTTACATAAGATATCATTATGCTAGTACTCTTTGTTAGCCTATGTTTTTCTCTATTATTACTGCACGTGTCACCATTCTCTTCATATTCAAGAGGTGAAACTAATGGCTTCAAATTTCGGTTCCAAATCCAATTTTGGATTTTGTACAAATACTACTTTTTTTACCAATGGAGCGATTGGATGAAAAATTAATGTAACATATCATGTTAATATCTTACTAAAAGCAAAAGGTTGCGTATTTCTATCTCATTTATTGAGTTAAAGAATGTTATAAATCTTAATTTTAGAAAAAAATGAGTTTCAAATAATTTCTCCAATTTCTGATTATTTTCACCAAAATTCCACCGAAATTCAGTCAGATTTGTCTTTCCAAGCTTGTACCAAACAAAACCGAAATCCGACATTTAAGGTCTTGGTTACATGCACCAGATTTTGAGATGAATTACTTTCTATTAGTCATGAATTTACTTTCTATTAGTCAAATCACTAAGGACTTGCATTTATGCTAGAGCTTCTTCTGTTCCCAATTGATCAGTCTCACCATACATGTGACATCTTCTATTTGGTTACATTCCTTTGCAAAAGATGTGTCATGTCCTTCGACAGATATCCATTCTGACATTTGGGGTCCTAGTCTTGTTCTCGATCACCAAGTACACATGTTTTGCCTTTTAGTTATCGATGGTTTATCTATACTATTTGATTTTTCTTTTGAAAAATAAGTTTGGAGTTAGGTATGTTATTAAATCTTTCATTATTAAAATAATGAATATTTTTGAAGTTATTGCTAAGTTTGTTCACTTTGACAATGCCTTAAAGTTACGCACATTACAACCTCCTGAGTTCTTCAGGCCTCTTGCCAACGTACACCAGACCTCATGTGCTTACACTTATCAACAGAATGGTATTGCTGAATGCAAACACCGTCACTTACTTGATATGATTAGGACACTTTTGATTCAGAGTCGTGCTCCACTTGTGTTTCTCGAGGACATGTTCTCTCTTACACTCCATGCGTTTGGCTATGTGGTATTTGTTCACCATTTGACTCCTGGTCGTGACAAGCTCTCCCCTAGAGTTGTCAAGTGTGTCTTTGTAGGCTACTCTCATACCCAGAAGGGGTACCATTGCTTCGACCCTCTTTAGTCGGAAGTACCACGTCAGTGCTAATGTCATCTTTTTTGAGTTTGTCATGTATTTTCCTCCAACATGTGATATGTTCACTTTGTGTGACTCCGAAAAGGAGGTATATGTGTCTCCTACAATGGCACCACCACCTCCATCCCACCAACACCTCCATCACCATTGTGGAAAATGATGAAAGAACAAAATTGCATGCTTTGATATAGAGAGCTCAATGCTGGGAAAAATACATAAGTATCCTTGAAGGGATTACAATGAATAAACTAGAACTGTAACAATATATTACTAACACCCCCCTCAAGTTGGAGCATATCTATCAGTCATGCCCAACTTGGAAATTATCCACGAGAGACACTTCTTCGATAAAGCCTTTGTGAATACATCTGCAAGCTGAAGATCAGTTGTGATGTGAGGAGTCAGGATGGCGTCACGAACAAAATGGCAATCAATCTCTATATGCTTGGTTCGCTCATGGAACACATGATTCGTGGCAATGTATATAGCTGATTTTTGTCGCAATATAGTGGTATAGGAGTGATAGACAACAATGTCGAGTTCTTGTAGAAAAGACAATAGCCACGTGATCTCACATGTATCCTAGGCCATTGCCCTATGCTCTGCTTCTGCACTGGATCTGAATCCAACAGTTTGTTTCTTACTTCTCCAAGTAACAAGGTTTCCTCTAACCATCATAGAATATCCAGTGATGGAGCGACGATTCTCTGATGAACTTGCATAATCAACATCAGCATAGGCGATAACATCGGTATAGCCGTTTGCCCCATAAAAGAGGCGTTGTCCTGGTGATTTCTTCAAGTATCATTGAATCTGGAGGACATCCTGCCAGTGATTATAACAAGGTTGGTCCATGTATTGGATCTCTCTGCTCACTACATAAGAAATATCCAGCATGGTGAAAGTGGGATAAAGAAGTTTGCCAACCATGCTTCTGTATCGAGTAACACCTTCAAAGACAGGATCATAGGATGTGGAGTGTTACTTCGGATATGCAGGAATACCAGATGGCTTGCATCCAAGTAATCCAGCTTCAGTAAGGATATCCATACAGTATTTCCTCTGTGAGAGATAAAGCCCCTCTGTAGTGCCCAGTACTTCTATGCCCAAGAAATAGGATAGTGGACCAAGGCCCTTGGTGACGGGCACCTTTTGGAGAAAGGCCTTGGTCTCTAGTACCACATTATCATCATATCATGTAACAACTATATCATCCACATAAACAACAAGTATAACAATACTAGTTGTTCGTCTTCTGATAAATACAAAATAGTCAGCGGTTGTTCTCTGAAAATCGAGAGTGCTAATTCCGCAGTAAGCATGTCAAACCACACCTTTGGGCTCTTCTTCAGACAATATATTGCCTTGTAAAGTCCATATAACACTGCCCCTCGACTTTGTAACCTGAAGGTTGCATCATGTACACCTCCTCATCGAGATCCTCATATAAAAAAGTGTTTTTCACATCGGCTGGAAGATAGGTCAGGCCTTGTTGGCTGCTACAGAAAGAATGGTCCTTATAGAGCCCATTCGTGCAACCGGTGGGAACGTCTTGAAGTAATCAATTCAACCCCATAAGTCCGTGTAAAGCCTTTGGCCACAAGATAGACTTTCAATCTGTCAATAGACCCGTTAGGCGATTGCTTGATTGTGAATATCCATCTGCATGCGACAGGTATAGTCCCCTTGGGACATTGTACCAGATCCCATGTTCCTCAGGAAATAAATGCATCCATCTCATCATCCAAGGCATGTCGCCATCCTGAATCCTGTAAAGCACTATAGTGGTCTCTCGGAATAGAAATAGTCATGAGACCACATATCTTCTGTCAGTGGATGACAAACTAGCAATAGAAGTAAAGACACGGGATGAAAAGTACATTGCCTCTTGGTTTTGCGCATAGCAATGGGAAGCTTCCGAGGACTATTCGGGACAACAGTGGAGGAGACACTTGAAGAAGGCGTATCATTCTTCAAAAAAGAAACAGGTAGAAGAACATCTGGTGGTGGAGATGTTTGCTTTTGCTTATAGACAATGAGTGGAGGTAGTAGATCCAGAGGAATATCAGTAACGGTCTGAGAGAAGAAATTGGTCTGCTCAAAGAAGGTTACATCTGCAGAGATGTATTAGTGATGCCCAGTAGGATCATAACACTTGTAACCTTTTTGAGTGCGAGAATAACCAAGAAACACACACTTGATTGCATGAAGTGAAATTTGTCTGCAGTGTGAAAATTATGAACAAAGGCCACACACTCAAAGATTCTCAGGGGTAGAGGGAAGAGTGACTCAGATGAGTATAACATGGAGAATGGGATGGAACCATGGAGAGAGATGGAGGGTACTCTGTTGATTAGATGGACGACGGTGTTAGAAACAACAAAATGCAGAAGCGTATCAGAGAAATAGATAAAAAGATTATAAAAACGTGAGATTTTAACGTGGAACCCTACTCCATAAGGAGCGGGATGAAACAACAGGAGAAGGCTCAAAGGACCATATGTTTTATTGAACTTTCTCACTGGATACATGGGGTGTAGGGCTTCTTATATAGCCCTCATTGAGTCTCCACATCCTACAGACGGTAGATGTGGACTAAACACTCCGCGGTACCGCGCCGCGCTCGCGGCCCCGCATCGCATCTGCCGGGCACGCGCAACCCCTGAAGGCCCTGCGCAGCACCTGAAGGGCCCGCACTGCACCTCCCAACGGCCCTAGCGACATCGTGTCGCACTCCGGCGGGTCACAGGTGTCTTCACAGCCACTGCAGGTCTAGCCAACCTCTCCCGGAGGCACAGAACTAGGGTTGGCGCTTCAACAAGTCCTAGGGATGGTTGTATGAGTCTACACATACAACCTTCCCCTCATATGATTCTGTAGACCGCCTACTTGGTTATCTACGTCGGTCTTAGGCGCTTCATCAATCATGTCAGACAACAAGGGTGACGTGTTTACATCCTCGGGTGCCTTCAAAGTCCCAGCCCCTATAATCAAGATGGATGGGACCAACTATGAACTATGGTCTATGCAATTCCGCACCCTTATGCAGTACCACAACAAGGAGCACATTCTGACAGAATTCGAGCCGGAGGACAAGACTGGAACAAATGCGACATGGAAGCAAGATGATGCAGATGCCCGTATTTGGCTATCTGGGACGCTGACTACGGAGATTGAAAATGATATTGTGAACCAACCCACAGCTAAGGCTATGTGGGATATCCTAGCTGCGACATATGGGCAGTCCAAGAATGAGAACAAGATTCTCCAGTTACAGTTTGCCATCTTCTCTACGAAACAGAATGGGAAGCCATTACATGCACATTTCTCTCATCTACAGGGCATGTTTGAGAGATTGCATAGCTTCATGCCGATCACTGCCAGTACGGAACAACAGCAGGCTTACAGGAATGCTACGATGACTGGTGTATTTCTGTCCTCCCTTGATCCAGAGTACGATGCTGCTTGTACTCAACTTCTGACTGATGAGTCCATTCCACCAATGGAGGAGGTATATAAGAGCTTGAGTAGGATTACTACTGCATCGACATCTACAACCCAGCCTACCCCTACAGCTATGGCAGCTACTCGTGGCAGAGGAGGAGCGTCACATTCTCAGGGTCGTGGACCTCGTGGTAGAGGGGGAGGCAGACACCGTGGCCCCTGTACTCACTGCCACCGACCAGGCCACTCTGAGGAGACGTGCTTTCACAAGCATGGGTATCCAGCCTCTGCACGGGTTGCAGAGCAGACTGAGGCTACAGCTGCACCTCTTCCAGGTACTCGCTTTGATGATCTCGTCTCACGACTTCGTGATATGATCAGTACACCCTCGTCTTCATCTCCAGGTTCAACGGATGTTGCAGCTTCGGCCAGAGCGTCTTCTAGCTCATCAGGTACACCTTATGCACTTACCAGTACTATTTGCTCGGACCTAACAGATTGGATTATGGATTCCGGAGCCTCTCATCATATGTTCGGCGACAGACGGCAATTTACTACCTACAGAGCGCTTGCCCCAGGACGATCTGTGGTCATTACCAATGGAGTCCGATTACCCATTGTTGGTCAGGGGGAGATCACTCTGACATCTTCTTTGAGTCTTCAGAATGTCTTACATGCACTAGACTTTCAGATGAACATGTTATCAATTAGCCAACTTACAAAAGATTTACATTGTCGTGCCATCTTTGACCCCTCTACTTTTGTGTTTCAGGACATACTGACTGGCAGGATGATTGGAAGTGGTCGTGAGCAGAAATGCTTGTATAAGCTTGCTATGTCATCATGTGCTGGTGCCGCTACTATTCCCTCAGGATCCATTTCTCCATTCCTTTGGCATCTCCGATTTGGCCATCTGCCTCTGCAGAAGATGTGTCATGTCTTGTCGCAGATATCTACCCGTACCGCATTGGATTGTGAAGCATGTCAGCTTGGGAAACACCATAGGTCTTCGTTTCCAGTTCGTCCGAGTCGTCATAGTTTTCGATCTTTTGAACTGTTTCACTTTGATATTTGGGGTTTGAGTCGTGTACCTGATCTTCAGGAACATCGGTATTATATGGTTGCTGTTGATGATTTTTCCAGATTATCTTGGGTATTCTCGTTAAAACAAAAGTCTGGAGCTGGTGCTATTATTCAATAATTTATTCTGGAAGTTAATAACATCTTCTCTACCAATATCAAAGTCATTCGGACGGATAATGCTTTAGAATTTTCAACATTACATTTGTCCGATTTCCTCAGCTCATAGGGAATTATTCATCAAACTTCTTGCAGTACACTTCGCAACAAAATGGTGTGACGGAACGCAAACATCGCCACATTCTTGATGTCACTCGGACATTGTTGATCCATAGTCGTGCCCCTCATTCTTTTTGGGGGGATGCGGTTCTCACTGCATGCTACTTGGTCGATCGTATGCCGTCTACAGTTCTAGGAGAGAAGGTCCCCTTCTTGATTGCGTTTCTCGAGAATGACCTTTTCTCCCTCACACCTCGTGTCCTTGGGTCTGTTGCTTTTGTGCATAATTGTAACCCTGGTCGTGATAAGCTCTCTCCAAGGGCTATCAAATGTGTGTTTGTTGGGTACTCTCGTACTCAAAAAGGGTATCGTTGTTATGATCCGACGAGTAGGAGATACTAAGTGAGTGCGGATGTCACTTTCTTCGAGTCTATCATGTATTTTTCTCCTACAGGTGACATGTTATTCAATGACAATGCAAACGATATTGTTGTTCCTCCACCTCCATCTATCACATCAGCCGAACCAGAACGTCAAACTCTACCGCCACCACCGCCTCCACCACCACCACCACCGCCTCAATCGAAATTTTTACCCATTGTTTACACTCGCAGGTCTTCTACTAGCACTTCTGCTCATCAGCCGTCCACATCTTCCAGCACGCCTAAGGTATGTCATGATAACATTGTTTCTACTGATGGCACTGGAGTTTTACAGGATGACTCTGCTGTAGAGGACACTGAGGAGGATGATTTGGATATTCCTATTGCGTTGAGGAAGCAACGTCGTCAATGTGCCAAATATCCACTTGCGGCACATGTCTCTTTGGATCATCTTTCAGATGAGTACAAGAAGTTTGTTGTTGGTCTTTCCGGGGTTACTATACCCAGAACATATATGAAGGCATTACAGGACAGCAGGTGGCGTCATGCGATGAAGAAGAAATGGCAGCCTTAAAAGCTCGCGGGACATGGTCTATTGTCCCTCCTCCACAAGGTGCTTCGATAGTAAGCTGCAAATGGTTATTTTCTATTAAGCATAATGTGGATGGGAGTGTGGATCGCTACAAGGCAAGGTTGGTGGCCCGTGGCTTCACCCAGACATATGGGGTGGATTATCAAGACACGTTCTCTCCAGTAGCGAGATGCTCGACGCTCCGGATTTTACTAGCAATTGTTATTTCACGTGATTGGTCGTTAATTCAGCTTGATGTGAAGAATGCATTTCTATATGGGGACCTTCACGAGGAAGTGTACATGCAGCAACCACCAGGGTTTACTGCTGAGGAGGAGTCACAGAAGGTATGCAGGCTACATAAGGCCATATATGGACTAAAGCAGAGTCCTAGAGCTTGGTATCAAAAGCTGTCAGAATTGATTGAGCAACAGGGATTTAAGAGGTCCACTGCGGACCACTCTCTATTTGTTCAGAAGACACAGCGAGGTACGGTTGCCATTCTTGTCTATGTAGATGACATTATTGTAACAGGAGATGATGCTCAAGGCATTCACGTAGCCAAGAAGTTCCTAGGTAAAGACTTTGTGACCAAGGATCTTGGCACCCTTCGTTACTTCATGGGGTTAGAAGTTGCCAGGAATCATCGGAGTCTAGTAATGACCCAGAGGAAGTTTGTCATGGATCTCCTTTCTGAGACAGGTATGACTGGGTGCAAGCCAGCTATGACGCCTATGGATCCAAATGTGAAATTGTATGATGATGACACTGAAGAAGTTGATAGCAGGAGGTACAGGGAACTTGTGGAGAAGCTCCTATATGTGACTATCACCAGGCCAGATATTATGTTTGCAGTAAGCAAGGTTAGCCAATTTATGGAGTGTCCCAGAAAGACTCATATGGATGCTATCTATATGATCTTGAAATATCTGAAGAACTCACCTGGTTCAAGACTCCTATTCAGTAGGGGCAGTTCATTGGAGGTAAAATCGTGTGCAGACGCTGACTATGCAGGATGCCCCACGGACAGGAAGTCTACTTCAGGGTTTGCCGTTTTTGTTGGTCACGCACTTGTCTCATGGAAAAGCAAGAAGCAGACTGTGGTTGCCAGATCAAGTGCAGAATCTGAATACAGAGCCATGGCCCAAGGGAGTACAGAGATGATGTGGGTTAGATCGGTGTTGACTGATCTTTCCATAGATGTTCCTCTTCCTATGCAGCTATTATGAGATAATCAAGCTGCATTATTCATTGCAAATAATCCTGCTTTCCATGAACGAACGAAGCATACTGAGGTGGATTGTCATTACACTCGAGATCTGATCCAGAAGGGACTCATATCTACATCTCATGTGTCTACAGGAGATCAGACAGCAGATATCTTCACCAAGGCTCTAGCACAAAGTCCGTTTCAGAAGTGTTGGTCCAAGCTGAGCATGATAGATATATATGCTCCAGCTTGAGGGGGAGTGTTAAGTTAAAATATTGTATAATGTGTGTCTTATTCTAATTTCTTTTTCTCAGTGTACTTATCATGTAATTAACTCAGGGCTATTCTCCTATATAAGAGAGCCCTCAGGTACGTCAAATGAATCGACTTCGTTTCTCCCATCAGCAAAGATTCCAGTCTTCCTCATATCAACATGCATCCTTGCTACTGAAATCCGTCACTATCTTGAACCGTGCATGAGATGATTCTTCTGGTGCTGAAATATGTCAGTATCTTGAAGCATGCATGAGATGTTTTTTTTCTGAAGCCCCTCCAATGGCAATACAAAAGGTATACACCTTGTTAGATGAAATATTGTCACCTTCTCCCCTTTGATAATGGCAGTCTTGGGGTTCATACCCTAAAGGAAATTACCAAATACCTTCTCAAAAGGGCAACTTAGTTAGCAGGAAATGGTGAGAATCTAGCGTGTTGCCTAATTTATGTAGTTAACAATATTCAGTTTCGATCACCCCACCCCAACAGTTACTTCAGTCACCTAGGGCGTTTTGGAAAGGAATATATTTTATGATTGATTAGATCCCCACATATATATGCATCGTGCTAGGTGATGGGGCCTCTTTTTGCATCTGGACGAACGATTTGACGGGAGAGGGAACATTGAGCAACATGTATCCTCGCTTCTTCATATCGGCTACAAACCGCAATGAATACGTGTGTGGCGTTTGGACTAACAACCAATGGATAACAAACTTTACTCTGGGTTTCTCTAACCAGTGGCTCATAGAATTCATCTAGCTTACTGACTTCATGTCCAAATTTGCGGGCCCATCTCTAGATCATGATCACTGGTTATGGTGCAATGGCTACTTCTCTATCAGAAAGGTATATTGTGCCCTCACTGATAGGGGTATAGGGGATGTGATTGCAAGTTGATTTGATCTTTGAGGATCCCCATGAAGATTAAGGACTTTGTAACATCCGGATCTGAATGAACTGAAGCTCCTGTCAAGAAAAGGATGTTGTAAGCAAGTTTGGATCTCCAAAGTGGAGGTATTCAAAGGTACATATCTCTCTCCTCTTTGTTCTCATTAAAGTCAATGCTGAAGTTTCTAATTCAGTTTTTTTTTATGTTGCTATCCATCAGGTATTTTATCTATTGTTGTATGTTGGATAAAGCCACAAATCCTTCCAAACTTAGAGGATCAAAGGTACAATCTTTCTCCCTCCTCTTGCTGCCTTCCATGCATGATTTAGCCTATAAAATTTTTATTACAAAAGCCTTATAGGTACCTAGGGTTGGGACATAAAAATCTCCTAACTGAAATTATCTTATAAGAAAGTATTGGTCATATCAAACTCACAAATAAGCCAACTTTTGGTTCACCTGGACTTCATACTGGTTAATAGAGAAAAGGCTTTGATGTAATCAACTCCATACGTATAAGAGAGTTCTTTTACTGAAAGCCCCTCTTTAAGCCAATCAAGCTTACCATCAAGTGTATGCTCTATAGGAAATAACCATCGACAGGAAACAAGAGTGCCATTCAAAATAAAGGGCATGAGGTTAGAGGAGCATTCTTCTTATCATTCATAACCTGACTTCAGTTAGAATTTTGTAATATATCAATATAATATCTTAGAATCAATACAATTAACAGTACATCAATGGATTGCATTCGGGATCAGATAAGTCATTACTCGTAATAATTAGAGATAGAATGGTGAACACATGATCTCAAGAATGGTGAACACATGATCTCACCCCTTCACATAGGGAAACCAACTGAGGTAAAGAAGCATCTTGAGCAATATTTGATAAAGGGCTAGATTTGGATTGTTTATGAATTATGATTATGCTGCACTATTGAAAGTTCACATTCCCACCACATGTAGAAATCTTAATCACGTTTATCTATATCATTGTAACTTTGTGTAAACCAAGGATGCAAAAATCGGTTCAGGCGGCTGTTTAAAGTCCTCGACCGACTGTATAACCTTTAATCGGCTATGTAAACGGTCAGACCGTTTAAACGGGTGTAATCGGTCGTTTACACGCCGTTTAAACGGCCGCGTTTTGCATTAAGGTTACATAAACCCTATGTTGATTATGCTATCTACTTTGACATGTCACATTTGGATGAAGAAGTCATTGAAATTGACAATATCTGATCAAAATTGTGGATATGTGATTATATTTTTAAAGTTCATTTATACTTTTTTATTAAATATATATATGTAATATTTTTTATTAATTTAAAAATGTAAAACCGCATAGACCGTTTAGTTTCCGTTTAAACTCCCGCATACCGTTTAAACAGTAATCAGTGACCCTACCGACTGTATACCGCATACCGTTTTTTGCAACCTTGGTGTAAACTAGGTTGGGGGAGTGATACCTTCTGAACAGATTTTTGGATAGAAGTTCGAAATTAGATGCATATGCTCATTGGCTACAATTGCTCGAAATCAAAATCTGCTGAGGATTGTTAATTTGTGAAACTCTTGCTTCACAAATGAACATTGTAAGCCTTACAACATATGACCATGCTGCCACATTTTTTTATAAAAGACTATGGATGGCCTTATTATGATCGACTTCTATCTACCTATGAGACACTGCTCGAATAAGAGGGCTTAATCATCATAGGCAATCTCCTTGATGCCACTGGTTAATTTCACATGTACAAACATTGATCGGATTTAATATCTTACTTATATAGGAGCAAATATGATGATCTTCTGAGAATTCATCTTTTAAAATATTAGAACTCTTCTCTCAAAGTCAATAAATGATTTCTCAAGATCTTTACGAATAAAAAACCATCAATCAATTGATCATTATGTATAGTCTACTATTCATACAATCTATTATATATATAGGATGTTATGGAAAATGATCAGAAAACACCCCTCTTTTGATGTCTCAACTGGAACTGGTACAATTGAGACATAATTCTTGTTTAGGTACCATATAAAACAAATTGATAAAGACTAGCTAGATCCATATCCAAAGCGTAGATGGTGATCTTATGATTCTAGAAATAATAAGATGTGACCACAAAGACCGATCATCTTCATAAATTAATCTTTTAGGTATACTCTACTATTTATACATATCATCAAAGATAGGTAGTGACAAAATATCTAGAATTTTAAAGTCGACCATTGAAGAGATTGAGAAATGATGGGGTAGATGAATAAGTGAAATCAATGTTGAATCGTTATATCAATAAGATCGTTGATAAAAAAGACCTAGATCTGTACAATCAACCACATAAAGGATTAAGAAAGGATGAGGGATCAAGTCATTGATTACTGATAATTAAGATTGCCAGTCATGGTGACCTTTACGCCTGACTGTGCGAGGGTGCGGTGACCCTCAGCTGGGCGGGAGATTAGGAAGCCCAGTTAGGGCAGTGACCGCTTGGTGCGCGGGTCTAGGATCCCAGTCTTTTTCTCGGTTTTCTCGCGAGCGCTCGCACTTTTTACGCCTCTCTGGGATCCACAGGTTTTCTTTTAAAGACCAGTTTCGCTGACCCTTGTTCTCTACGGTACATAGGCTGGAGGACCCTTGGTTTTAGTTTTTCGAGCTCGTTAGCCCGTACCGGTCGGGCCGGATTTTTCTTTTAGAGCGACTTTTCTGAAAGTCTCTCTCACCCGTCTTAGTGGCGTAGTTTTGGAGTAGACCTATCCCTCTATTGGACCGTCTTCCAATTAAAGGGCGAGACGGAAGAGCCTTTTGTAGGCTACTTCACCGCTTGAGTTTTGTTTATTTTTCGCCAGCAGACTTGGCGATGTTACATCCGAATCATCCATGTATACATCTGAATCCTCTATGGCTACATATGAATCAGTTACAGTTGAATTTGGAAAAGTTACATTTGAGATTGGATTGAGTCACAAATGAGTTTGGCTAAAGTTGAGATGAATTACAGTTGAGTTGGTTTCATGTAAGCTTGGTTACAGTTAAGTTGGCTGTAGTTGTGCTAGTTACTTTTCCGCCAGTAATTCTTGATGAAGAGAAAAGATCAGTTTATGAAAATCATCCTTATCAGATTTCGATCTACTACCACAGCCGTTCGAAATAGCTAGTGGACGTGTTGGGAACTTAGTTAGGATGCATTTTACTCCACCGCATGCCTACGGAGGCACCCCAACCCTAAGGCTTCTTTACCGCCTTAGAGTCATAGTGTGAGGTCTTATCTAGACCAAGACCACAGACTATCCACTAAGCTTGAGAAATTCAATATGAAAGAATTAAAACATCAGACTCATCATCTACACTTACTATGGTCTAACCTCATGACTCACAAACATCAAAAGAGACCCGAATCATCTCGACCATGTCAATCATTAAATACTCAAGATATCATGATCAATTCAATCATGATAGCCATTGAATAAATCATTGGAACATGAAATTGATGGGGAAGAATGGAAATCATATACAGTTTTATACTGGAGTCACATCTTAGAATCATAATATGAGGTCACACTCAGATCAAGATCCCAGATTGTCCGCCAAATTTGATTGATTGGATAAAAAACAAGAACAAAGACTCAACATCCACATCTCAAGATCCATTAAACATGATTTATAATTAATTAAAAGGTGACAGTTTAAATATGGATCTTCTAATCTTTGTATAAAAAATGATTAATATGGGTAATTAATGTAGGATGAGTAGAATGGGGTTTTACATACCAAACAACTTGAAAGCATGTTTCAATGCAAGTAGCTCTAAAAATTTTATTGTCAAAGCCCCTTTTACTTGCTTTCTTTTGGAGCCACTAAATTTCCTGTTATTTTTAATTAATTAAGATTTACTCAATATTTGTTGATGTTCTTTTCTCCCTATTCCATGGATTGCAGGCATAATACATGCACCGTTGTATTGGGAGAGTTGAATGTCAGTTTCTGAAGCAAAACATACCAGGTATGTATGTTATAATTTTGTTCAAGGATATTATAAATGCTTTTATTTCTCTTCTGATAAAATTGGGATGCATGTACATAATGCAATTTCTGTTGTTACATGTTAACTGCTATGGAATTTATGCAATATAAGTGTGACATGTTATAGTTCTGTGGTTTATTGGTTAATTTGTGAATGCCATTTAAAAAAAATTCCCCTAATTTTCAGTACTCTAATGTGGTCCTTAACGAACATGATACTACGTCTGATATGTAAACGGGTTTCCCAGATCCGAGAAGGAGCGGGCCATACAGACTTCCTTTGGATTCAACGTTTGGAGAGAATTTGACCAAAATGTACATGGCTACTTTGTCCAGGGGATGGTGACGCCAGTGTTCTTTGCAATTCGACAGAGGATCTCACACACCCTTTTTACATTCCCATGTTCTCACCAATATGAGAGGTGGCGAACATTTCCTGGATTGATACCTCTTGTCACTTAGCCTTCTGGAGTAGCCTGGTTGCTAATCAGGTCAGATCACCTATTGAGGTGTGGAGGCCAATAGCCACCTTATGGGTTACCACTTGGCTAACCCCTAATCCCTCGAGATGTTTTTTGTAATTAATCCACTTTAATATATTCGAGCGTGCAATTAGCGTGTTTCCTCCTTTTTTGATTAAAAAAACATCGTGTACCACCCCTAAAAAACTAGTTGCACATTGGCTCATTACAAGCTTTCTGTGGGTGTAATAGCAAGAAAGAGAGTGGAAGAAAAAAGCAAGTAGCTCCCATAGGCTATTGATGAAGGGGAGAAAAAAGAACGCAGTTAGCTAACATCTAGTTGGCATACAAGCATTGTAGAGCCCGGAGGAAGCTCCCTGTCAAAGGTTCCATGCAACCAAAGAAGGATCTATAACCTCTATTCAAGATGTTTATGTACCTGCAGATGATTTAACCGACCCTGCTCCTGCCACGACATTTAGTTGATAGAGTATAAGAGCTCAGCCCCTTGCTCTGTTTAACAATCTTATTAAGTAGCTCCCATAGGCTATTGATGAAGGGGAGAAGAAATGACGCATTTAGCTAACATCTAATTGGCATACAAGCATTGTAGAGCCCTGGGGAAGCTCCCTATCAAAGCTTCCAAGCAACCAAAGAAGGATCTATAACCTCTATTCAAGATGTTTATGTACTTGCAGATGATTTAACCGACCCCGTTCCTGCCACAACATTTAGTTGATAGAGTATAAGAGCTCATCCCCTTGCTTTGTTTAACAACCTTATTACGAAAGATATGAGACTTAAAAGATTTTGATGGATAGAACAATTTCTTCACATTCAGATACGGCTTCAGAAACAGCCTAGTGCTTGCCTCTTTTGTTGACTTCCCTTCCACTGGTCAGTATTCATTTTTTTTCAGGAGGTCAAGAATGCATGTTCATGTGGGTGAAATTGCAAGTAAGCTTCAGGTAGTGGAAAATTGTAGAGTTTGTCAGCTGAATGGTGAAGATCAGAGAGATGTGGACACCAACTGGAAAATAATCGCAGATTATACCTGCTAAAAAATGAACCGAACAACTAACATAGGAAAAGGACAACTCCAAGATATTAATATCATCTTTCCTTTATGAAGATGGGTCAATTTTTGGCATCTAGCTTGGATTGAGATCCTTAGTAGTCCCTTACCTCGCAGATTGGCGGTGCTGAAACTCTAGACTTCAAGAGATGGGGAGAAAAATAGAGATCAAGAGAAGGGCAAAAGCTGCATTCAAGATCCTAGGAGACGGTTAAATAGAAGTATGGAAACAAATTTACCCTCTATTGCAAGTAAAGATTCACAAGGACACTTCCAACACTTTTTAATTCTCTACCAAACACCTCTTCCATAGATGTTTTCACCATCATCAGGACAACTGCTCAGGATGTGAAACAAAGAACTTGGCATACTTCTTTTTGATAAAAACGGGACTTCATTCAACCTATGACTATCAACTGGGCTTCTTGGCTTGATTCTAATACAGATGTCTTTAGAGACAGACAACCTTATATTAAGAATATGTATCATTATAATGGCGATGATGGATTATGGATGGATATGCTAAATTTTGACATGACCACTTGCATGAAATTTCAAGGAATGACACTGACTCATTGGTAGATGATGAATCTCCACTATTAGTACAGCATGTGACTAACATTAGCATGCCAAAATCTTTTTGGTGACTGACTTCATTGATTGTTCCATCTTGTAATCTTTCACAATTTATAGAGATTGCAGATATTTGCTCGAGAAGTAATGCCTTTATGCATCTAGATGATGAAGACTCAGACATAATGCTCTTTCATTCATTCTTCAGCCTACGAAATGAAGGCATAATACCTTTGTAATGTCAAGTTCACTTTGCATATGCCTTATTTGCAGATCGATCTTCCATTGCGATTGATCATAGACTTTTCAGTAGAAAATTGAAGAAAGCAGATATAACCATGGATGTCGCTTCAAATCATCAAATGAAGCTCCTTTTGCCCATTTATTTTCCAATGGGGTTCTCACTTTCTACATAACTCCCAGCAGAAGAATACATGGACAATCACTAGAAGGAACGAATGTTTAACCACTGATGACAGGATAAGGTCAAGATATTTTGTTCGCAAACACTATCAAGGTATTCAAGTTGACAATTTTGGACATGAATCATGGGGGTACGTGGACTGAATACCATGATGCTTGATAAGAATCCCATGTTTCTTCATTAAACTTGAGCTCCGATAATTAGAGATAATGCAAATTTAAGAAAAAGGGGGTACCGGTACCTGATATCACCTAACAGTAAGAGGGTGATAACAAAGTTGAGTACTAATAGTGAGGCAAGTGAAATGTTTGAAATTGTCTTAGCAAGCATGCAAGTCAAGTGGCTTCAAATTTTGTTGGATGAAATCTCTGCTGCAAGAGTATGCCAACAGATATCATTTTTCTGACAGTATGTGATGAACCTTTTGATTGATATCTTTAGCGGAAAATAGATTTTTATTCCAATAGGTGAACGGGAAGCATTGCACTTACCTTCTAATTCAAGTCACTAAGAAAGGAACCATCATTTAATTTGCGAGTCAATCATGTATGATGAAATCATCAAAGATTTGCTCAAGAAACAAACAGACGATGCATACAAAGAACAGAAAAAGGATTCAGTGAAAATCTCAAACATGTATTCATCTAAGACATGCCCAATAAATAGAAGGGTAACTCGTTATCTTGATGGACCACTTTTCAGACATAAAGAGATTCTGTAAACGCTTGTTCAGAAAATATTGATTGGATGTGTTGAACAGATTAAACAGATATGTTCTCTAGGCGATCATGGGCAGAGAAAACCACCATTGGCAGTTCCACGAGCTGCAGAACCAATTCTAAGTCTCAAGGAGGACCAAGTTGCTCTTCAATTCAAGGCCATAAATATCGATTCCCGTCACCATATCAGATAGGACGAGACGACCGGTGCTTCAATCAGCAGCCCTAAAGGCAGAAATTCCGACCATCTTAGTTGAATTTCGGTCACATGTCGAAACCGGAATTCGGTCAAAACTCAATCAAATTTCAGCGAAATTTGATGTCATGCTGCAATGTAAGCATGGAAAGAGGAGGATGAACACGTGACGTTGGCATCATATACCTGATGGTTTCTTGTATATGTCTCCACAGTGCCATCTTATGTTAGTTTAGTTGAACGACTACTATTTATAGTAATCATCCCTTGGCTTTTTGAAGAAAAAATGAGAGAAATGAGAAGGCTAGTTTTTGAGAGGAACGGAGAAGGTAAAAGTGACATAATGTGAAGACATAATAAGATTTACGATATTAATATACCGTATTATGTTCAATTTGTAAATATTTTTTTATTCTTTGGCATGAAGCCTACCATAAGAGTGCAACATATCCTCCCTCCCTTGAGCTTCAACAGACCCTCATCCCTACACCCCCAAAAAGAGGAAAGGGGCCCAACATATCTTCTGTTTTTTGTTCCAGCTCTCTTCTGTTGTTTGAGGCCGTATAATCATATATCATGGCAGAGACGAATACAATGGACTTTGCAAAGAATGCAAGTTTTTTCCTTTCTTTTCAGAAGAAAAAAGTAGCTCCTGATTTGAGATAAATGCATGTCTTGAGAACAACCAAGTAAACTTGGAACATAAATATCAAATGAAATAAGTAGGGGTACAAATTGCATCTTTAAGGATTTCAGCTTCATGTAATGATCATAAGTACCTCAAGGCATCTCCTTGCACCTTCACTGTGAAAAAATGTAAGAGTGCCTCCTATCTGTTATAAAATTAAAGATAACTATTTAACAATTCCCAAGCATTGCACAAAGAGAAGAATAAGATGATGAACCAACCAAATCACCAAAAAAATAGTTTGAATCAGAGTTTCTAGGGGAGAATCGAAGCAAAATCTGATCATCTATTCTTATGTTGTATGATCTTCCTCGAATGACGCCTTCTGCTGCAGAAAATGTTTGCAGCATGTTAGCTTATCAACAATTATTCTGTAGAGGTTCACGACCATATGCAAAATGCATTCAATCAAGAAGAAAGTTATTACATGTTCCAGTTTCTACAGATTTTGGTGCTGCTAGTCCTACATTATCGCTGGATGATGAGGAATTTTGAACTGCATCCTGATGAGACTGTGCAATGATTGGATCATCCAGAAGATCCTTTTCAGAGACTGAAATATCCAATTGCAGAAAAATGTCAACAATCATGAAATGCAGGGACAAGTTAAAAAGAATAACTTCTAGTTTCCTTTAATGAAGCGATAAAGGAGGTCATTATGGGGAAACAAAAAATTGGAGAAATTGTAAACAAATCATACCTACACTTGACTCATCTGCAACCTCAGATATAGAAAGCTGAGAAAGCAACGGATATGAAGGGAAACTTGAAGGTTCTCCCTGTGAATATCGAGACTCGTTGACTGAGAACCTTGAAGCAAGAGAGTGCATGGAGGGAGAATTTCTGAAGCTGGTGTCAGCGCCTTTCATTAGGTTGTAGGATGAAACAGACGAAATATCATCCCTCGAACTATCATAGCCCTCTTCCATTCCATCTGGCACATCACTTGCTCTAATCTGCCGTAAGCATGGATAATCTCCAATAGTTACGACATAACACCAAAAAACCTTCACACATTTAAACTATGGCCTTTAAATTCGAAGAAACTTTTATCCATGTGACCCTGCCTTTTAAGAACCACAATTGTTGAAAGAAGACCATTAAATTAACACAAGTAGTTGAGGAAATAAAACTTACAAGGACATTGGAGATTTTTTTAACGTGTCTAGACAATAGCTCATTAACATAACAAAGTTGTATCATTTTCCAACTTCAATACATCAGCGCCAATTTTTTCCAATGGAAATATATGGGAATCAATCCTTTCAGCAAGAGACACTTATAACAACTGCATATGCTCCACACTTGCACCGAGAATGAGAAAAGGCAACACTTCGATCAAACTAGCAATCCAGAGAACAGGGGTGAAGAAGGAAGATGAGATGAGGGAGAAAATGATGTGAGGTAACATTTTTCAACAAATTTCTTTTGAATGATTCTCAGACACAAATTTGATCAAGTTACGCTGAGTTGGATGTTTTATGCTGAGTTCGATGTCTCATTAACTAGAACTTATGGAAACAAGAAAACCAAATTAGAGCAGATTCAAACTTCAAACTAACCTAATAGATCTTTACTTGAAACCTAATAATAACGTAATACGGAAATATAGAGGACCCCAAACAAAGTAATGAAGCTGTGGAAAAGGACTGTGCATCATTACATCATGCACAATTGCCATAACACAACCATTCTGAATCAGGATGATGTAAATACCTTACAACGTACCCATCTTGAATGGTATCACTGCATTATGTAATTGCCTTGAGAAAAAAAACCATACAGAATTAGCAACACATAATTACCTTTACAACTTACCCATTCTGAATCTGCATCCCTTTCCTTCCAGTACGCATCCATTCGCACAGATGTTGCTGGTGAGCACTCTACAAATGAAAAATTAATTAATCCATCTCCAAACACAAATTTGGAGTTGGGAAGTATTGAGGAGGTAGTAACTAGTAAGTTAAGAAAATAACTTCTGGAAAAAAAGTGGTTCTATCTATGGACACATTTTGGAAATGCAGAAATAACGAAGAGAGAGTGCATGACAATACCCGTCCAGCATAAATGAACGGGATAGGTCTCAGTTTTGATTTTGCATTTGATTAAGTGTTCTCCTTTTTAAGCCAAAAATGGGGGAAAGCGATCAGCAGGGAAGATAACACTGTTACGTGCCAACCACAACACCCATTCAACAGCCACAAGCAAAAACATCTTGGCGTTGGGGCGACAATGAGAGTTTCTTTGAAAAGGTGACGGGGAAGCCCGAGTTGGGACCCATCTGGAATGTATTAATTAAAAATACGTGTGCAGATGACCAAGCTAATACAAGAGCTTTGCTGTGTTTAACCATGTTCTCAGAATAAATCTCTGGCCATGGAAAATGAGTTCATTCTAGGCGCACCAATCACCCAAAGAAGAGCGAACAACACAGAGAAGTCTTCTTGGGAGTAGCCGCAAACTGAGCGGATGGTGCTCCAGAAGTACACTACTTCCTCCAAGTCATGAGATGCCGATGCTCTCCCAAATCCTAGCCGAGTAAATGCAGCCAAAAAAGAGATGCTCCAGAACCTCCAACTCGTCCCCACACCTTGGGCACCCCGTGTCTCCCGTCATCAAGATCTATCTTCGTATGCTTTTGTCAATATACGCTCGTGCCTTACAGGACATAAAATACCTCGATGCGCCTTGGGATCCTGCTCTTCCATATCAGGCATTAATCAAGTCGTAAGATCATCTTGCACCCGCTCTTTAGATACCTTAATGCTATGTAAGCTTTCTTCACCAAAAAAGGTCCATCTACGCATCTCCAACGGTTTCTTCCTCCAGAAGATCTTCCACATCCTCCAACTCATGGCACATCTCTAAGAACTCCTCAACACGTTGATCCGAGAAATCCGCCAACGTCCCATCGGATGAAACCTACACCAGCCGGTGTCATGGTCCCTCATTAGAGCAAACAATCTAGGTTACCCGATCACAGAGTGCACCTTCACTAGTACAATCATCTAACCAGAATCTGGAAAGCTTGTTGCCTACGACCAACTACAAGAATCTAGACAAACTAGGAAGAAGACCATATATATTGTGCCACAATAAAGAAGGGGGACTAGGTGTCCCCACACCTAGTCCCCACAGTCTAGCAATGCCCGTCCCAACATTATAGATATTGCACATCAGTCGGATGATCAAGTCATCGTTCTCCACCCAAATCTTGATAATCCATTTGGCCAAGAGTGCCTTATTCATCTGCTTAATTCTCAAGACGTCAAAACCACCCTCAAGCTTCAACTTGGTTACCGTATCCCAGTCAAGTAGATGTATGTCTCCTTTGTTATGCTTGGAATCCGCCCAAAAGAAGCCTCACATCAACAATTCAATCTTCTTCCTCACGCCAACTAGAAGCAATCTTATGGAGCAAAAAAATGGGGATGGTTAAAAGGGCATGCTTGAGTAATATGAACCGACCACCTTTATAAAGCAATGCCGCATTCAACCCCGCTAGCTTCCTCTCTGGTCTCTCAATCAGAGGATGCCAATCCGAACTGCGAATTTTTTCCGACACAAGAGAAAGGCCCATGTTGTTGGACATGCAAGCCCACAGTGAGCCATTATGCAATAAATGTTATTGCGAATATCATTCCCTAATCTGAAATGAAGAATAGATAATTTGCATAATAGGTCCCTTAGTACAATTAGGGTTATTTACCATGGCCATCTTGATGATCATACAGGTGTTGATTCAAATATTGAATCATAGAGGTTGGTATTTGGATGAACATCTAAAGAGTTAGATTGAGGACTCATCAAGCACCGTCAAATGATTGTTGAGAGATGATCTCCAGCCTGAGTAGGAGATGGCAATCCTTTCTCATTTAGGTTGATATCTGACCGACCTCTTGATGCAGGTCCTCTGCATGGGAATAGAGATTCAGAGGTGTTAGATTAGTTAGGTCAAAGAGTTGACTTAATGAGATCGAGATAACCACAGTCCTATGTCGTATGCCGTCATGATATAGGCACGCATCCTCTGACCATAGACATATGTGTTACTATATGTCTGAGTATGTACATTTGGCAGACCAATAGGTTGATGACCTAATCAAGGTCTATACACCGGCGCGTTGGTGTGCATATAAGGGCATATGAGTAATACGATCTCTCAAAGGGATCATACAGGTTCATTACTGAACCGGAAGACATGAGCTCACTTATGAGATATTGGGAAGAATCAAATTCCGTGCACGGTCGTCTCGCTTTGGAAGCTTGACTGAATTTGTAGGTTTGATATATACTTTTGGAAAGTATAAGATCAACGCCTGGGTATGATATATGCTTTTGGAAAGTATATGATCGATACCAACTCCCAATAGTCAGATGAGAAACTTAATGATAAATCCCTAAAGTAGACAGTGTAAAATTGATCTTATACTTCGGGATTATTCTGGGTCTTCCAGTATGCAGGATGTACAGGTGTTGGGAATACCTGAGGGTGATGTGATCATAAACTGTTGTATAACCATGATGCTTCCATTCCTAGCGAGTGATAAACCGGGTCTGGATTTTAGTGAATCCTCTCAGTAGAGAAGTAATCTAATCTTAGTCCAAATGTTGGACATTGATCTGAATATGATTAAGATGCAATGAGAAGATTAGATTTGCGGTCTTGATTTAATCAAGTATCTATGGGAGGCCCGAGATCTGGATTTGAGATGTGATCTCAATATCCAAGTCACTATACGTGGAACAATACAATCGTCATGTTCTTATCTCCACGTATTCGCGGAGAAAGCACATTATCCTTGAAAGAGTTCAGGATAATTTCATTGTTGATATAAGTATCCAAGCATTGAGAAAATGGATAATTAAATGTGATATAATTATCATGATTAATATAAATTCGATTCATATTATAAAGAGAGCTATCGTAGATAATTAAATGAGATGTGATTATCAAAGATGTAAATAATGCGAATGTGATTCATATTCACATGAGAATAGAGATCCAAAATGATTAAATATGATTTAATTATCATGGATATTGAATAATGTGGATAGCATTATCCATATTAATCACATATATTATAAATGTGATTTATAATATATAAGAGAGAGCTATTTGTAATTTACATTTGTTAATTAAATATTGTTGTGATTTGGATTCACATTGAACATTAAAGTGAAAATGTAACTTACATTTTATTTTGGGTTATGAATATGATTCACAAATTTTTTCAATGGCAAGATTGCAATGTATACAAAATAATTGTGAATTATTTTTGTAGAACAATTTGCAACAAAAGTTGTTGCATAATCTTGGAGATTATGTTATAGAGATGAGAGCCACCTTCCATATACATGGAGTGGACGGCCACCATTCCTATTAGGAATGTGTGGTCATCCCCTCTTTCCAACATGGAAGGAGGCACTCTCTCTCCTATGATTTCCATGAGATCCTGATTTAATTTGGTGATTGAATTATATTGATTTATCAATATATAATTAATCTAAATTAAATTAATTGTTGTTGGTTTTTACCAACACAAATCTTGGTCATTAAAAGAAACACAAATCAATGTGAGCCATTAGATTTGTGTTGTCCATGGAATGAGATCCATGGATCCCAAAATATTATAAAAGGAGAGGCACCGCTTTGCTCTTCTTTACACATAATGAGGACATAAGTCTCTATCTTTCTTTCTCTCTCTACACGCCCTCTCTTATTCTCTCATGGTGTGAACCCCTCAGGATCCGGGTACCCGTTAATCACACAATCGCACTATTATTCACATGAGATCGCATGAAATTACCAAAAAGCAGGAAAATTTTTCGCGCGGCTAATTATCCACATGACATTCACATTCACAACATAACCACAAAGTAAAAGAGATACAATTGGCACCAAAATTCTTTTTTCATTAATATTCATATTCATTTACAACTTGTACAAGCATATTCCACATTACAACATATATCCCAAGTGATACAAAAGAGATAGCATATACATCCCCAACTAGACAAAAACTGAGACAAAGTACTTCATACCGTCTAGTATAAACTCTGTCTCCAGGAAGCATGTATATACTGAGCGGCTACTGAACTGCAGGCTGTTTGCCTGCCAAACACGTTAGGAAAGAAGAGGCGTCAGCCATTGCTGGTACCTCCCAAAAACTTATAAAAATAACTAGACATTTAATATGTGCAAAAGCAAGCAAGTAGAAAGGTGGAAAGTAAAATCTACATCTACTTGCGTAAGTAAAAAGGGGTTTCAAGTTGTTTGTAATGCATTTCTAATGATTTCCCCAGAACCCGGCATTTCCCCCATATTACCTACTTATTTATAGTTGAATAATCATGAGGGTATTGGTGTGAGCATATATATCAATTGCTTCAAAGATCATGTTGGTGAGTAAAAATGGAAAAGTTAAGATTGTAAAGATCTATTAATTTATTTAATTTCTTGGGTAGCAAGAATAGTCTTTTGATCATAACTTCTCCAATTCTTAACTTCAATGTTTCAGATATAACTCCTGATGTTGTAGATATAGATATGGATGATCTAGATATAGAATTGCCAAGTCTGTTTGGCGAAGTAACTCAAGCGGTGAAGAAGCATACAAATGGCTCTTCCGTCTCGCCCTCTAATTGGAAGCGCGGTCCAATAGAGGGATAGGTCTACACCCCAACTACGCCACTGAGACGGGTGAAAGAGACTCCCTAGAAAAGTCGCTCTAGAAAACTGTCCGACTAGTACGGGCGGACGAGCTCGTACGTAAAACTGAAAACCAAGGATCCCCCGCCTGGGTATCCTAAAAGACAGGGTCAGCGGAACTGGTCTAAAGTCAGGATCCCAACGAGGCGTAAAAACACTGCGAGCTCGCGTAAAACCGTGTAAAAGACTGGGATCCTAGACCCGCGCACTTGGCGGCCGCTGCCCTAACTGGGCTTCCTATTCTCCCGCCCAGTTGAGGGTCACCGCGCCCTCGCACGGTCAGGTATAAAAGTTGCCATGACCGGCAAAAATGATTATCATCAATTATTCCTGAACATCTTATCTTCCCGACATCTTTATTCTTTCTCAATCTTTTCGGTGTTTGGTTTTATAGATCTGTGTCTTTGGATTATTGATCTTATTGATAATAATCAATAGGTAGGAGAGTATTCCTAAGGATGGTATAGTAAAACTAATTGGTCCTTGCGGTTACTGATTAAGATCATAAGAAGTTTATTATAGTAAGGGTCACCGTGACTGGCACAAATATTTGTCACGACTAATTCACTACCATACTTATTTGGTTTCTCAATCCCTTCTTAATCCCCTTCTATGGTAAACTTATCAGATATAGGTGTCTCATAATAACTCTTTGTTATAGTGTTCAATAATTGGTAGAGTATTTTAAAAGAATGATTTCATGAAGATAACTAGTCCTTAGGGTCACGGATAATTATCATCTTTTTTTATATAATAATAATACTTATTATTATTATTCCAACTCAGTACACAGTAGTTTGTAATTGTCTAAATAATTGTTATCAATCTTACTATTATTTTTCAAAGAACTAAAGTTTTCAATCCAAAATTTTATGTATATATCTTAAAAAGGCTTTTAATTTCCATCTAGCTTATCATAAATTACCCTAAATCCCATATTTTAGTCATGAAAATATATTATTTCAGAAGCAACTATTCAAATCTGAAATTTGAATTAATTTTGAGTAAAATCATAAATTTTCATCATGAAAACATATAAGTTATGGAGCAATTATTCAGATCTGAATTTAGAATAAAATGTATGCAAAACTCCCAATTTTGATCACGAAAATGTACAACTTCTGGAGCAATTATCTAGATCTGAATTTGGAACAAATTATATGCAAAACTCCCAATTTTGATCATGAAAATATACTACTTCTGGAGCAATCATTCAGATCTGAATTTGGAATAAAATGTATGCAAAAACCCCCAATTTTAATCATAAAAATATACAACTTCTGGAGCAATTATCCAGATCTGAATTTGGGACAAATTATATGCAAAACCCCCAATTTTGATCATGAAAATATACTACTTCTGGAGCAATCATTCAGATCTGAATTTGGAATAAAATGTATGCAAAACCCCCAATTTTGATCATAAAAATATACAACTTCTGGAGCAATCATCCAGATCTGAATTTGGAACAAAATATATGCAAAACCCCCAAATTTTGGTCATGAAAATATACAACTTCTGGAGCAATCTCTTAGGTCTGATCTTAGGATCAAGTGCATGTAAAAATCCTCAATTTAAATTTAATTCTAGCAACTTTTTGAGAGTTAAAATCACATGAATGGCAGCAAGTGGAAAGGAAATGGGATTGTACCTTTGATTAGATCTTCAATTTCTAAAGATCTAACATGCCTGCAGTGGCTTTTTGGTCACTGGACAGCAACGAATAGAGATATGTACCTCTTTAGATCTCCTAAAATTTAGGATCCAAAATCATGCAAGAGGGCATGCAACAGCTTTATTTTGTTGCAGATCCTGAGAGAGGGGGCTGGAGATGCCCTCCGTTGGAGAGATAGATCAAGAAGAGGAAAGGGTTTTGGGGGAAAAAGGGAGGGGGAATTGGGTGTTATTTATAGGAAGAGGGGAGATTCAGAATCTTGACAAATGGAGAGAAAAGAAGAGACATGCGTTGAGCTGTTGTACTGCTGGATTGGAATTCTGATTTTTTTTTATTTTTTTATTTGCCATTTTCTTTCATTTATATAAGATACAAAAAGCGTCCTCATTCGCGCCTCGGGTGTCGGATTTCGATGCGCAATATCTTGTTTTGATCGTCTCGGAACGACGATCAATATGAGTATAATATTGATATACTTCCGATCGAGTTTTGAATACCCAAAATTTTCGGATACGGTTTTTGTTTAAGATTAAATTTTGTGATTTAAAAATATCAAACGACCTTCGATTGACGAACGGTCGATTCCGTTGGTCTCGTGTCGTCGAATCGGATCTAATGACGGTCTCGATTCGTTTTGCGGTTTTCGAATTTGCATCACGGCTTTTTCGCGGCACGCATTGCGATGCGATCGATTTTTGGTCGATTTCGCCCGAACGACTTTTAATTTATGATCAATAAATCGTTTTAGGTTGTTTAGTATTGACCGACAACGTTTTTGGGTTCATTAGACCCAAAATCGGACGAGTTCGGGTTTGATTGGAAACCGGATGCTACAAATATAAAAACCTCAAAGGGAGTCTCGTCCTCGAGACTCGAGTTAAGGCTATTCGTTGACTTGTTTAAATTTCATATGTCCATAAAAACCTCAAAGGGTTTTGAACCCAAAAAAAAAACCTCAAAGAGAAGACAAGCCATATATTTATAATGTATCTAATTACAAAAGCTTGTTTTGATGCTTACATCAGAAAAGCTGTGGGTATCGTGCCCGCATGTCGGCTTCGGTCTCCCACGTCGCCTCTTTGACGCCGTGTCGGTGCCACAAAACTTTGACCAATGAAATCTCCTTGTTGCGAAGCTTCTTCTCAGCGCGGTCAAGTATCTGGACTGGCTTCTCCTCATAAGTCAAATCTGGCTCTACATCGAGATTCTCGTAACTGATAATGTGTCGAGGGTCGTGGACATACTTCCTCAGATTGGATATGTGGAAAACATCATGAATAGCTGAAAGATGTGGAGGAAGGGCTATTCGGTATGCCACTTTCCCCACTCTAGCCAGAATCTCAAAAGGTCCAACATATCGCGGCGCCAACTTGCCACGAACACCGAATCTCTATACTCCCTTCATGGGAGATACTCGCAAAAACACCCAATCTCCAACCTATAATCGATAGGAGTGTCATTAATATGAGATTAATTTGGACATATATATATGTCATAGATGAAGAAGATATAACTGGATTACCTGGAACTCTAATTCTCTCCTCCGACGATCCGCATAGCTCTTCTGGCGGCTCTGAGCCGTCAGAAGCCTCCGTCTCACAAGATCAACAGCTCTCGCAGTCTCCTCCAAGAGATCCACGGAATATAAAGCATGATCACCTACCTCACGCCAACTGAGAGGTGTGAGGCATCTCCGCCCGTATAGGGCTTCGAATGGTGCCATACCAATACTGGAGTGATAGCTGTTGTTGTACGTGAATTCCACCAAAGGCAAATGGTCCTTCCAGGACCCTTTCCACTCCAAAGTGCATGCGCGAAGTAGATCCTCAAGCGTCTGAATGGTTCGCTCACTCTGCCCGTCTGTCTGCGGATGGTATGCAGAACTCATCTTCAGCTCTGTCTGTAGTGCTGTCATGAACTGATGCCAATAGTGAGATGTAAATCTCGAATCCCTGTCAGACACCACTTCTCGTGGTATACCATGCAGCCTGATAATGTTCTGCACATAGAGCTTGGCCAACCTGGATGGAGTGTAAGTTGTGTTGACAGGTATGAAATGGGCTGACTTGGTCAACCTATCAACAACGACCCATATAGAATCATGGCCACCTGGTGTCTTCGGCAGACCTGTGACAAAATCCATAGAAATGCTCTCCCACTTCTACTCAGGAATGGGGAGAGACTGTCGTAATCCTGGTGGTCTCTGTGCTCAGCCTTGACCATCTGACAGGTCATGCATCTGCTAACATGTAGCGCCACATCGCGCTTCATTCCATCCCACCAGAAATGTCGACGCAGATCACGTTACATCTTCGTGCTTCCTGGATGAATAGATAACCGTGAACTGGGTGCCTCGTCTAAAATGTCTCTGCGAAGCTGCTCGTCATTGGGTACAACGACCCGTCCTGCCTTCCATAAAATAGACTCTGTCACGACAAAATCATCAAATTCATCCTTGATGGCGCGCATGTATCTATCTTGGATCCAAGGATCTGTCTTTTGTCCATCTACAATACGATCCCAAAGACTGCTGTGTCGTGGAGGCACGGCGGTAGAAATGGATGCGCTCTCCTGAGGATGCCAATTGCTCAAAGTTGCAAGCGTATCCCACGTGTATAGCCAGTTCGCCGTACCCTCTGCATGCGCTCTCCTACTAAGTGCATCAGCCACCACATTTTCCTTACCGGGACGGTAAGAGATTGTGCAATCATAATCCTTCAGCAATTCGAGCCATCTGCGATGTCTCATGTTCAGCTCCTTCTGATCAAAGATGTACTTCAGACTCTTGTGATCCGTAAAAATCTCGAAGTTCACCCCATATAGATAGTGGCGCCACATCTTCAAGGCGAAGACAACTGCCGCCAATTCCAAGTCATGTGTGGGGTAGTTCCGCTCGTGCGGTCTCAACTGCCGTGATGCGTAAGCAATCACCTGCCCTCTCTGCATCAACACTGCTCCTAGACCTTCTCCAGATGCATCTGTGTAAACTGCATAGTCCTGAGTGCCTGAAGGAAGAGCTAGAATGGGCGCTGTAGTCAATTTTTCCTTCAGTGTCTGGAAGGCCTGCTCACATGAATCGTCCCAAATGAATGTAACTCCTTTCTGCGTCAGTCGTGTCAGAGGGCGAACAATGCGTAAAAAACCGCTGACGAAGCGTCTGTAATAACCTGCTAGCCCAAGGAAGCTCCGAATCTGCGTGACAGTCTTGGGCTGCTCCCAAGACATAAGTACATAACTGCATCTATCTTCGCAGGATCAACTGCAATGCCT
Source organism: Ottelia alismoides (assembly GCA_037367405.1). NCBI lineage: Eukaryota > Viridiplantae > Streptophyta > Magnoliopsida > Alismatales > Hydrocharitaceae > Ottelia > Ottelia alismoides. The sequence continues at coordinate 411,302 of JAZKJV010004163.1, read as the reverse complement.
GCTCCAGAAATGATATGCCCGAGAAATGAGACTTGGGATAACCAGAATTCACACTTGCTCAACTTGGCATATAGCTTGTGCTCTCGCAAGGTGTCCAAAACAATCCGTAGATCATTCGCATGATCCCATTCATTCAGTGAGTAGATGAGCACATCATCGATGAACACCACTACAAACTTGTCCAAGTATGGACGGAAGATACGGTTCATCATATCCATGAAAGCCGCAGGTGCATTGGTGAGCCCAAACGGCATCACCACAAACTCATAGTGTCCATAGCGAGTCCTGAAGGCTGTCTTCGGAATATCCGACTCGCGAATCCTCAGCTGATGGTAGTCTGAACGAAGATCGATCTTCGAGAAAACCGAAGATCCCTGGAGCTGGTCAAACAAATCATCGATACGTGGCAAAGGATAACGGTTCTTCATCGTTCTCTTGTTCAGCTGCCTGTAATCGATGCACAGTCTCATGGATCCATCCTTCTTTTTGACAAATAGAACCGGAGCACCCCAAGGTGAAGTGCTCGGCCTCACGAATCCCAAGTCAAGTAACTCCTGCAACTGCACCTTCAGCTCCCTCAACTCGGTTGGTGCCATGCGATATGGTGCCATAGAGATCGGTTGTGTATCTGGCAGCAATGTGATCTCGAACTCGATCTCTCTCTCAGAAGGTAGCCCTGGTAGCTCATCAGGAAATACGTCAGGGTATTCTGATACTACTCGGATGTCCTGTGTCATCGGCTCCTGATCAGATACTTCCCGAACAAAAGCAAGATATGAATCGCAACCTTGGTCAACAAGTCGCTGGGCTCGCAACACTGAAATGTACTCCATGATGGAGTCCTATATAGTACCCTCAAAGGTGAACTCGGGTAAACCTGGAATCCTGAAGACAATTGTCTTCCTAAAACAATCAACTAGTGCATGATGAGTAGATAGCCAATCCATGCCCAAAATCAAGTCGAACTCATCAAGCTGTAGAAGTAGACAATCTGCGAGCATCTCGTGACCTCCAATCAGTACGGGCAAGTGCCTGACTATCAGTGAATAATGAATAACTGGCCACCTGGCCCTCGGATGTGATACGGAGAAGAGAGAGTCTCTGCGACTCTACCTAAAGAAGCAAGTAGCCTCGAAGCAAGAAAAGAGTGTGTCGCACCAGAATCAAATAAAACATGGAAAGGTCGGCCTAAAACTGAGACCATACCTTTCACCACAGTAGCGGCTGAGCGTGCCTGCTCCTCAGTAACTGCATGTATCTTCCCCTGCCTGGCTGATGCGGCACTGGAACCTGCCACACTCTGTGTCTGTCTCTGTTGTGGTCGCCTAAAGTTGAAGTTCCTGCCACGGAAACTCCCTGAGCGTTGTGCCTGAGGCTGTGACTGTGAAGGTTGTGGCTGAGGCTCACCAGAAACCTGTGGGCACTGTGATCGATAATGCCCCCACTCGTGACATCGATAGCATCTGACTGGTCTGGTAGGTGGAGTGGCGGTGTCTGTGCTCCGAGCTGGTCCTGCAGGTGGTCTATCTGCTCGCTGCGACCCAGATGGTCGAGCGGACTCTGTGCCACGTCCGGCAAGTGCTCCTCCTAAAGTAGTCGATGGAGAAGAGCGAGCACTGCCCGTGAAGGACGAACCTGTAGATCGAAACCGTCTGTCTGACCTCTGCTGCTGAAATGGTCGACGTATCGGTCCAAAAGATCGTCGCGGTCTAGGCGTTGCTCCAGATGAGCTCCCGAAACGTCGCCCTCTAATGTCCTCGAACTTCTCCACAGCATCGGTAGCCTCGGAGATAGAAGTGATGTGTAGTCCTGCCAGCTTCTCCTGCACCTCCTCACGCATGCCGCCAATGAACTTTTCCAGATTCTCCTCTGGAAATGCGTCAGCTGCTCGGGTATGTCGTGACAGCTCTGTGTATCGGATAAAGTAATCTCTACCTGTCATTTGCCCCTGACGAAGCTCTGCAAAAAGTCGGCGCTAGGACTCCTTCCATTTCGCAGAAAAGAAGTGGCCTCGGAACTTCGTCTCGAAATCATCCCAGGTAGGCTCTCGGCCTAGAGCTCAGACACTACCGCATCCCACCATCTTTCGACAAAATCCGTCAATGAATACTCCATGAAGGATAGCCACGTGTCTCGTGGCGCGCGAATCATCCTGAGTACCTTCGTCACCCGCTTCAGCCACTGCTCAGCAACATCTGGTGTACTTGTACCCTCAAACAAGGGTATGTTGGCGCGCTGGTAGGATGTGAAAATGGGCTGGTGCCTGTGAATAGCTGAGTACTCATGTGCACCCTCGTCTGCTAAGTCCACAGGGTCCTGCTCCCTATCAAAGTCTGCATCCTCCTCACCTCCATGCTCTGGAATGTCCTCTAGTGGATCGTCAGGATGAGGCTGCTCTACCTCAACAGACTGGTGCTGGTCCTGCCGTATCCCATCCTGGGATGGATGGTACGTGAAATCTGACAGGTCCTTAAATCTCATCTCTATGTTCGTCTGCCTGTCAGCAATCTCGGTCTGCTGGGCCAATATCTGCTCCTGCTGGCCTCTCATAGCAGCATGCTGCTGCTGAAGATCAGTAAGTGCGCTCAGTATGCGTGCCAGCTGATCAGAATTATCCTGACCTGGTCGAGATGCCATGGCTCTGCATGAGGACCATAATTAGTCATAAGGATGCCCTAGCCAGATATTTATCATAAATGTTTTTCTCTTCTTGGGATATAAGATGAAAATAAATGAACTTGGTGACATCTGTGGTTATTGAATATGAATGTCATATTTCCCTTCTCGAACTTACGACAAGTCGGAAGACTGTCGCTATTCGAGAACTTAATGCGATCGGAATTGAAATACTGCGAATGTGCGTATCAGGGTACCACTGCTCTGATACCAAACTGTGAACCCCTTAGGATCCGGGTACCCGTTAATCACACATTCGCACTATTATTCACATGAGATCGCATGAAATTACCAAAAAGCAGGGAAAATTTTTCGCGCGGCTAATTATCCACATGACATTCACATTCACAACATAACCACAAAGTAAAAGAGATACAATTAGCACCAAAATTCTTTTTTCATTAATATTCATATTCATTTACAACTTGTATAAGCATATTCCACATTACAACATATATCCCAAGTGATACAAAAGAGATAGCATATACATCCCCAACTAGACAAAAACTGAGATAAAGTACTTCATACCGTCTAGTATAAACTCTGTCTCCAGGAAGCATGTATATACTGAGCGGCTACTGAACTGCAGGTTGTTTGCCTGCCAAACACGTTAGGAAAGAAGAGGCGTCAGCCATTGCTGGTACCTCCCAAAAACTTAGGAACACGATCAACAAATTAGATTACCATTTATAACCATACAATTGGAGTATCTAGTCAAACCTATTTATTATCACATGTCTGGTGGCAATCATCTAATAACAAAATGATTGAGTATACATCTATGATATTCACATCAAGGGTCATTATGTGTGAATCAAATGGATAGGAACTTCATGCATAATAACAAAGTAAATATACTCAAAATGGCAGTATTAAGGCTGGGGATGATGCATGCATGGTAGCAAAGAGGAAGGTCTTGAGTTGTACCTTTGATTTCTCCAAGCTTGGAGATTAATTCACATGCAAGAAGGACTTCAACACAGTTCCAGCTGCAGTTCCAGCTAAAAAAAAAGTTTTGGTCCTCTTACGGCTGTGAAGATGGAATAAAAGAGAGGGATTGTGAAACTAAAAGAGAAAAGTTGAGAAAGGGAAAAAGGGAATTGAAAGAGAGGCTTTGTGTCGTTGGAATTGTCATATATAAGGAGAGGAGGGAATCTATTATGATGCCAAAAGGAGGAAGGAAATGGCCAAGTGGAAAGGGATCTTAACAGACGTGTAAGAAGAAAGAAAATCCTAGTGGAGGCTAAGAAAAGAAAAACAAACAAACAAACGGCTGGAACAGTTCAGCCTGTTTTCATTTTTATTTTTTTTACCATAAAAATTACCAAATTCCTATTTATTGGGCATTCATAAAAATCGACCGTATTCGCGCATCGGGTGTCGGATTTCGACGTGCGACGACTCGATTTGACCGTCTCGGAACGACGATTGAAATGAGTATAATGTTGATATACTTCCGATCGAGTTTTGAATACCCGAAATTTTCGGATACGGTTTTTGTTTAAGATTAAATTTTGTGATTTAAAAATATCAAACGACCTTCGATTGACGAACGGTCGATTCCGTTGGTCTCGTGTCGTCGAATCGGATCTAATGACGGTCTCGGTTGGTTTTGCGGTTTCCGAATTTGCGTCACGGCTTTTTCGCGGCACGCATTGCGATGCGATCGATTTTTGGTCGATTTCGCCCGAACGACTTTTGATTCATGATCAATAAATCGTTTTAGGTTGTTTAGTATTGACCGACAACGTTTTTGGGTTCATTAGACCCAAAATCGGACGAGTTCGGGTTTGATTGGAAACCGGATGCTACACATGTGGCCGTCCAACATGGATGCCCTAGAGAGGTTCTCCATCGCCGCAACATCGTCGTTATGCTGCCCGATCGTTTGCTCGTGGATCTCCGTCTCCTTCGGTGCATCTCGTTCGTGAAGAAGATGCCAGATCTCGTATGTCGAAATCAAGAGATCTGTCGCTCGGATCATCAAAATGGATTGCGAGAAGCACGTGTTTCATCAACACGCTCGCAAGCGTCTCTTCCGTTGGATCAGACTTGAGACATGAGTCTCTTCGTTTAGAGACTCGATCGCAACCACGCTTCAAGAGGTAATCCTATTACTTGTTCGTGGTTTAGACGAAACGATCCAAGAAGTGTTATTGGATCATGTGTTTTCGTCACATGAAAAAAATTTAATTTCCGCTGCATAGAACAACTAGTGCGACTAGTCGTTCCTCGTCGTATTCGATACGACGCTCACGCTTCCGTGATGCGCTTGAGGATTATCCCATATCCTTCAAGTGGTATCAGAGCCTTAGGTCGAAGGTTTTGGATACGAACCGTAAACCTAGGACGACTTGGGTTCGTTAAGGATACGAACCGTAAACCTAGCATGGGAGACGGAGGCGGAGCAAGGAGCTCAACGCCGGAGCCCCGCCAAGTCCGCCGCAGGAGGCGGCGGGCCGGAGAAGAAGAAGAGCTGCTACTGTTGGATCGCCTCGATTCGACGGCCCTTGCCACGCCACGTCGCCTCGAGTCCATCACCGTTGGATCATCCAGATCTAACGGTCCTTGATCGCGCCACGTTCCAATCTCTCTGAGCTTCAGCACCCGTCGGATCAATCTTGATCCAACAGCCAATATTGAGCCACGTCGCCATCAGTCGCAGCCTCAGATACCGTTGGGAATCCAGATCTAACGGTCTATGATCACGGCACGTTGCCATCCTCCACCGATGTTGGATCACTTCTGATCTAGCGGCCCAGCATTCGCCACGTGGAGACTCCGAGCCTCTTCCCTGACCCTAGGCTTGGAACACCCGAAGCAGACCCGAGGCTGACCAGAGCCTCCCGAGCCTCCCGAGCCTAGATCGACGTCCGAGCCTAGCCCCGCACGTGCCTCGCACGTGAGGGCTGGGTAATTTGCACAGAAGCCCTCGAAGTTTCTGAAAATTGCAATTTGGTCCCTGCCAGGCAAGTCATGCGAGGAGCGCGTGACTTTGTGGGAAATTTGCATCCACATCCCCTGCATTATAGGTAATTGCATTTAAGTCCTTGTCAGCACGTTTTATTTTCAGAACTTTTATTTTCTGTATTTGCAATTTAGTCCCTATCTTTGCACGCATATTTAGTTGTCAATTTAGCATCATTTTTCAATTCTAAAAATTGCATGTTGTAACCCAACTTATCCTTTATCTTATGTGACATGTGTTTCATTTTTGTGAGATCTTTGAAATTTAATATTATTAATTTGGTGAAATTTTCTATACTTTACCCACTGTGTGCCTTTTAATTTATATTAAATTCCTTGTTGCTCCAAAAATTCTCATAAAATCACATTAGACTTAGGAGAATTTATTCTACATTATACCCAAAAATCATTGCATTTTCACGCATCACAAGGCCTGAATAAATTAATTTGTGTTTTACTTAATTGATTTTTAATAGGTCCAATTCACATAGAATGTTAGGTTTATTAATTTTCCTGTATTCATCATACTTATCTATGATAATTTTTATATCTAAAAATAATGTGTTTTGGTAGTTATTAAAATTAAATTTGTAAAAATCACCTTGTATTCATATTTTATTCACAGTAAATTCATCTAGAGTTGAAAAATTCCAAAAAAAATTGTAGACACTTAGGTTCATGGCATTCCATCATCTGGTCAAGTTTCATAATTTTTGGACTCCATTTTTGTTTTGAAATCTTTTTGGACTCCATTTGATCATATTTCTTATTTAACTTGTAAAATTGGCTTTAAATTGCATTGTTTCTTTCCTTTATTGCATAAAAATTGATAAAAAAAGATCAAAAATAATCCTCTGAAAATCTGACCTCTGAATTCACTTCAAATTCACTTAAGGAGACAGCTGCCTCCCTGAGTTCGACCTTGGGCTTGCCCAAGTAAAATAAATCTGCAGCTCGTAATTAATTGAACATTAATTAAAGTGGTATTTTTGACGGAGCCTTGATTACTCGACTGCAATGAATCTGACCATTAATTTGATTGATTTAACAAGGGTGGCCTAGCGCTCATCAAGGACCTCTGCTGCAGTCTCATCCGACGGGTCTACGGGGTCGATGGCGCGGCTCCTGAGGGAGTTGCGGTAGCATGCGCACCTGGGCGGAGGCCCTCGCCCTTCTGGAGGGCTATTCAGTCGATCTCTCCCAACTTCCGGACTTTGTTCAGACCTGTGCTGGGGGATGGGCTTCGCTTCGCCTTCGGGAGAGACGACTGGACAGACGGGGGAGCGTTGTCCTTGTGCTTCCCTCGTCTTTTTGCTTTGGCGGAGGATCAGGATGCTCGGGTTGCTTCTTGATGGGTGGATGGGAACTGGATGTCGGCTTTCCGTTCGAACTTCTCTGCTCAGCGCCTGGAGGAGTTCATGGAGCTGCTTGACACGCTTAGGGAGGCTTCGGGGCCCTCCATGGGGCGGGACCACTGGGTTTGCGAGGGGTTCTTTCTCTGTGGGGAGGGCTTACTCGGCGATCTGCAGGCCCCCTCCCTCTCTTTCGACGGAGCTGGTTAGAGACTGTGATTTCTTCTGGGGGTTGGGTCTTCCGGCGAGGGTCGCTTTCTTCTTTTGGTTATTCAGGTGGAAGAGACTGATGACGCGGGACCATAGTGCTAGATTACTTGGCGCGATCTCTGACAGATGTCTGTTGTGCAGTGGGGGATCATCTCTTTTTTTCCTACCCGTTTGTGTTACATGTTTGGGACGATCCTGATCTGGACTGGGTGGGTAGAGTGGACGTTGAGGATTTCTGCAGGGGTTTGGTCATGGCCAAACATCAGCCGAGGAAGGAGCTGCTACGGCCACTGGCTTTGATTTGGTCTATCTGGCTGGCTAGGAATGGGATGTTGTTTTCTGGTCTTAGATTTTACAAGGAAAACGTATGTACCAGTGCCTTGGGTTTATTGCGCTCGTGGCTCGCCTAGAGCGCCTTTTTGTATTTCTTTTACTTTATATAGCATTTAATATATATTTGGGGTTAACACCTAAGATTGTCTCCCCCTTCTTTGGCATCAAAAAAAATAAAGGACCTTCACATGATCTTTATTAATTCGGATAAATTTTATAATATTGTTTTCAAACTTGAGTAGGTTTTGGCTCTTTGGCCAGCCGGAAATGCTTTTATTTTTGGAGAAGAGCATTTTACATTGAAAATGAATGCAAAGATAGTGTCATCTTTATCTTTTGGTCGATGCACTTATAGTTTATCAATTTATGACTAATGGAAATGTTTTCCGGTGAATCTAGTATAAGTGGCCACTCTTCTTTCAAGAAAAGGACATGATATTGTACTAGAAATTGGAGAATATTAATAATGAGAAGGATGCCTATTTTTCATATATATCTAATGAGGGATGTGTATGACTAAGCTCTAGTTTGTGTAAGGACTCCAACTTGGTTAACAGACCATTTTGATATCATTATCATACCCATTAAGAATCATTTCGTTATAGACAAACTAACAAGGCACATACATGAGAGGATGTCTCGGTGCACGTTGTTTGCATATGACAGTGTTTGAGTACAAGAGGGCGAGACGAAAGAACTTGAGAAGAAGCTTAAACATCACAAGAAAACTCTAAAGTAAAAAGATTCCCAACTGAGCAGAACCAAGATGGAGAGCAAGGAACATGAGTTTAATGAAAAGGAAAACAGAGGCCTCGCGAAGGTAAAGCTTGAAAGACATTGCATTCTCAATATGAAGGCTTTTAAATACGTAGGCTTCATCTTTCTAATGGATAAAGGAATTAATGGAGATGCCACTCATAGAATTAACTCAAGGTGATTAAAGGGGAGAGGACCATTAGGTATTCCCAATAAAAAAGATACTTTTGAAGATAAAAGGATAATGGTCACTCTGCAATGAGACTGCCATCTTTTGCAAGTGTAGGCACTTACCTGTATACATGTGTAAAGAATGTCTATAGTTTAGATAAGTTACTTTGGTGGTTGTATAGCCACACAAGAGGGATCGTATTCCCTATATAAGTACGAAGAAAATATTATTTACAGTGGTTCAGACATGTGCGAGAAAAATGTCTAGTGATTTGGTTGGAAATATGAAAAGTTAAATTAGAGCCATGCAAAAAGAAGTGAGAAAGACCCAGGAAAAGTTCGAAAGACTATCAAGAAGGATATGTATATTTGGTTATAAGATTGAGGGTGGCCCAAATTAGATGCTGAAAACAAGTCCAAGTAGCCGGCTCCACTTAGGCTCTGTCTAGTTGCAAAGTTAAATCGACACAAAAGTCTTACCAGTTGTATTTTCAAAGTATCATACGTTCTTATTAAATGAGAAAAACCAAGCACACGAGAACCCAAGGAGTGGTTTGGTTCCGGGTTCGAATCCCAAAGGGGACGCTCCGGACTCCGAAATTACCGGGCCTACTATCAAAAAGAACCAAGCACACGAATTGAAGTTCTTGAGAGAAAAATGATCAACTCATACAAGTGAAACTGATTGCTAAATTATGGAATCCTTTGTATATAATATTTCAGAAAGTTTCCAAGAAAATTGAGGATGAAAAGTTATTAAATTAAAAGATAATTACCATCAATCTGACCACTTTCACCTAATAAAATGTTCGCCTTCTGTAGGTTCCAAATTTGCAAAAAGATGCGGGATTCCTGCATGGGGGAAATGCATCGGAATTGAAACAAAAATGTTTCTTTTAAAAATAAATTTTGATTGCCTTTTCAAGATAAAGAAATAAAGCTTTAAGTGCAACATGAGAACTCCAACGAAAAATCTAAAAAAACAAGCACTCGCATGATGATGCGCCAATAATAAAAAAACATGGATTCGTCTATTTAAAGATGATGGATAGTTGACAGCCCAACTTGCATCTGAAGCAAGAGATTTGGTTTCATCATTTTCCTTTTACAGGTATAGCTAATGATAAAGGGCCAACCACTTGAACTGGAGGGCTTGTCGTCCCTTTATTCCAATGCCCGTTCTCCACTGCCATCCATCTCCCACTTAATTTGCTTTTGACAAAGTAAATATAGCGAATGGTTGTCCCTCGATAAGAAGGTGGTATCATTTTCGGCAGCTCAGCTCGCAATAGATCTGCATCATTGCAAATGGAAACAATTAACTTTCAATGCAGACATATCCATTATTATCTTGACTAGAAAAGAGAACTGACAGCATTGAAACTAGGAAGATATATAGCTTCATCTTTATGATTGAAAAAGAGAAAAATGGAAGCAATGAAGCAATATAGATATGCAGTTCCAAGACTAGGTTCGTATGGCTAGATAAGAGAAATGGAAGAAACATGACGATGCTCAATAAAACATTTTACCATCAATGCAGGAAATAGTACCCATATAAATCCTATCAGAAGTAATAATGTCAGTATTATGCATAATTGAAAGAAGTTATGCATATGAAGACGATGTTTTCCAAATCTAACTCATTCTTCAATTCAGATAATGGAAAGACCAAATAGCTGGTCCTTCAGTCCTGCAATTCTTTGGACAAATAATTCAAATGCTAAAAGAAGAATGCTAAGAGGTATGAAAAGGATAAAAGAGAATCAAAATAGACAGAAGGAGCATCTCAAGCATGTAGCATCAGAAAAAAAAGCACGTCAAGCAACAAACACGGAATTTTTGGTCTTTTTTTAACAGGGGAAGTGGGTTAAATCTTACGGAAATCTATATTGACCTAGCGCTGGTAACAGGGTAAGAGGGTTAAAACTTATGGAAATCTAAAGAGCTAAAAATTAAAAGAGCATACTTTAAAGCTATGTCTAAGGATAGAACAGAGGAAATTGTCACAAACTACAAAATAGCGAAGAAGGAAATAAAGAAGGCCGTAAGCGAAGCTAAGTCAAAAGCTTATGAAGTTTTGTATAAAAATCTCGACTCTAAGGAGGGCCAGAAGGATATATTCAGGTTGGCCAAAGCAAGAGAAAGAAAGACCAAGGACCTTTCTCAAGTGAGATGCGTTAAGGATGAGGAAGGTCACATGCTTGTTACTCAGAAGGATATAGAGACTAGACGGAAGTAGTACTTCCAAAAACTTTTCACTGGGAAAGGAAATAGAGAGATCACTTTGGGTGATCTAGCTAGTAGTGAAAGTTACTTGAATCGTGGAAGCTATAGACGAATACAAAGAAAGGAAGTATATGAGCCTTTTAAGGTTATGAGACCTGGGAAAGGTGTAGAACCGGATGACATCCCTGTAGAAGTATGGAGAGTTTTAGGTGAGTGCGGTTTGAGTTGGCTTACGAATTTATTCAATGTTATATGGCGAAGCAAGAAAATGCCTGAAAATTGGAGTATCGTGGTGCCTCTTTATAAGAATAAAGGAGACATTCAAAATTGTTCAAATTACAAAGGTATCAAGCTGATGAGTCACATTATGAAAATTTGGGAACGTGTGATCGAAAGAAGGTTGAGGAAAGTTTCCAAAGTAAAAGAAAACTAATTCGGATTCATGTCAGACCGCTCAACTATTGAAGCCATCCATTTGCTGAGGAGAACAATGGAGATTTATAGAGCTAAAAGGAAGAACCTCCATATGATCTTTATAGATTTAGAGAAGGCTTATGATTCCGTCCCGCGAGAGATATTGTGGAGAGTTTTGGAGAAGAGACAAGTACCTGTCATATACATTAACCTCACAAAGGATATGTATGGTAGGGCTTTATCTTGTGTGAGGACCCTGTCTGGGAAGACTGACTATTTTGACATCAACATTGGTTTACATCAAGGTTCAGCTTTGAGTCCATTTCGTTCTACTTTGATTATGGACGAGTTGACAAGTCACATTCAGGATGATTTGCCTTGGTGTATGTCATTTGTTGATGATATTGTGTTGATTGACGAGACTAGAGATGGAGTAAATGAGAAGCTTGAGGTCTGGAGACATGCATTGGAGACTAAAGGATTTCGTATAAATAGGGCTAAGACAGAATATATAGAATGCACCTTTGATGGAAGCAATGGTGAAAGTGAAGGAATCGAGGTGAAGATTGGCGACGATAACATTCGGAAGAGAGATTCTTTTAGATATCTGGGATCTATTTTGCAACATGATGGAGAAATTGATGGAGATGTTACTAATAGAATAAATGCAGGCTGACTAAAGTCGAGAGGAGCCTCTGTTGTACTCTGCGATAAGAGAGTTCCTTTAAAAATTAAAGGAAAGTTTTACAAAGCAGTCGTGAGACCTGCAATGCTCTATGGATCTGAATATTGACCTGTGAACCATAGACATGTGCAAAGAATGGATGTAGCAGAAATGAAAATGCTAAGGTGGATGTGTGGACTCACACGTAAAGATCGGATTCGGAATGAGGCAATCAGAAAGAAAGTTGGTGTAGCTCCAATAGAGGATAAGATGCGAGAAAACCGCTTAAGATGGTTTGGTCATTTGCAAAGAAGATCAGTTGATGCACCGGTTAGGAGATGCGAGTGTTGGGATATTGAGCCGGCTAAGAGAGGGTGAGGACGGCCTAAGAAGTGTTGGAAAGAGACTATACGAAGGGACTTAGTTTTTTGAATATAAGCCGGAGATTGTCCCAAGAGAGATCTGAATGGAGGCAAAAAATCAATGTAGCCGACCTTACTTAATTGTGGGAAAAGGCTTTGTTGTTGTTGTATGGTTTGTCTATGAGGCTATATAAGAAGCCACACATCCCATATATTCATTGAGAAATTCTAACAGAAGATCCGGCCCTTCGAGGTATTCTCCAATGGTTTCATCTCGCTCCTTAGGGAGTAGGGTTCCACATAAATCAAGATGTTTATGTTTAGTTTTTTGTCTCTGATTATCGATTTTGCTTCCGCGTTTATATTTCAACAAGATCGTAGAGGTGGCCAACATATCCAATCGAGAAGTTAAAAGAGGATGAAACTATTGAAATCTTAGAAGTTCAAAGACAGAGGGAAATTGCAAGTTGTGCATCTCTTCGTAAAAGCAAGGACATGGATGAAATTGAATTACATCCGGCTGATCCTATTCAAGAAGAAGAAGAAGAGTCATAATAGTTGATTTTCATATACTTAGATTTATTGTGCAAAGCCTTAAAGGTAAATCACTCATACAACACAGAAGATGTACATATAGTATCAATTAATCGATTATCTAGCCTTTTCAGTTGATAGATCCTTCGTCAAGTTGACTACCATAAGACTAAACTTTAAAAATTATGATCTTACAATTTCGGATGACTATCACTTTACCTCAGCCAGCTAACTCTATAGAGTTGACTAATGTATTTCTCGATCAACAATAAGATATGCTTAAACGATCAAATTAAAACATTTATCAACAACCTTTCAACAACTCATTGCATACATTCTGACACACCCTACAACAGCAAACCCAAGTGGCTGCTTCACGTAGACTTCCTCCTGTAAGTCACCATAGAGAAAGGCATTCTTCACATCAAGCTGCGACAAGGACCAGTCCCACATTACTGCAACTGAAAGAAGGATCCGCAGAGTAGAATGACGAGCCACGAGAGAGAAGGTATCCTGAAAATCCACTTCATAAGTCTGGTGAACCCATGAGCCACAAGCCTCGCCTTGTAGCGATCGACATTGCATGCTTTATTGTGAGCACCCACTTGTATCCAACCACATATACCCATGTAGGGGCAGTAACAAGGCTCCACGTGCCATGTGACTACAACGTGGCCATCTCCCCCTCCATGGCAAGATACCAATGAGTATCTCAAATAGCTTGTTGGTATGTTCGTGGAATCTCTACAGCAGCCAGACCCACGACAAACCTCCCAAAATCATATAAAGATAGCCCCAAAGAGACATGAGCAGCGAGAGGATACATAACATACGTATGCCTCCTCTTTCGCAGAGCAATGGGCACATCAATGTCATTGGTATCCTCAACAACATGTAATCTAGCCTCTTGTGAAAATACATACTCGTCATGTAAAGTAGCATGCTGCATAGACAAATCACCAGTGCCATCAGTAGAAACAATGTGCTCAAAACATATACCCAAGATGTGTTGGATGATGGGGAAGGTTCATAAGCAAAAAGAGCGGTCGATGTAAAAATGTGGCAAAAAATGTGGTGGTGATGGAGGAGATGGTGAAGATGGAGGCAGTGGTGGCGTAGGAGGTATGTATATCTCCTCTCCATAGTTAGACAGAGTCAACATGTCACATGTAGAAGGAGAATACATGACAGACTCAAAAAGGTGACATCAATACTAACATAATACTTGTGTATGATTGGATCAAAACAATGGTACCCCTTCTGGGTCTGAGACTATCCTGCAAAGATATACTTCAATGCTCTAGGGAAGAGCTTGTCACAACCAGGGTCATGTGGTGCATGAATGCCATAGAGCCAAAGACGTGGGGAATAAGGGAGAACAAGTCCTTCTTGGAAAACGCAATCGAGAAAAGAACCTTCTCCCCTAAAACAAAGGATGGCATATGATTCAACAAATAAAAAACAATGAGACAGCGTCACCTTAGAAAGAATGGGGAGCGCCACTCTGAATCAGGAGGGCCCTGGCCACATCAAGTAAAAGATGGTGTTTGTATTCAGCAACACCGTTTTGTTGAGAAGTACATGCACAAGGTTTGGTGTATGATGCTAAGAAACCTGAAGAACTCAGAAAGTTGTTAAGTATAGAACTCTAAAGTATTGTTAAAGAGAACATACTTGACAGTACCAGAAAAATAGTCTTTATTTCAATATTGAATGATTGAATGATAGTCTCGACCCCGAACTTGTTTTTTAAAAGAAAAATCCATGATAATCTAGAATAATCATCTGCAGTTACAAGACAAAAACATGTGTCCCTAATGATCAGGAACATGAGTGAGGGATCCCAAATGTCAAAATAAACTAACTTAAATAAATTATTACAACTACGACTGTGACGACCAAGGAAAGAAGACCGATGATGTTTCCTAAGATGGCAAACCTCCACTGGAAGGTGGATCGAGAGGATATCTATGGGAAGGCATGACACAACTTTTTGCAGAGGAAGGTGACCAAAACGTAGCTGCCACATGTACAGAGAAACTAGTCTAGTAGGAATGAAAGAAGCACCGGCATATGGAGACTGGACTAGTCTGTAGAGATCCCCTTGCTCACGGCCACATACAATTACCATGTACGAGAGTATTTTAAGAAAGACAAGGGAAAAAAGGTCAAAATAGCACAATAACGCAAGTCATTAGTGATTTGACTAATAGATAATAAGTTCATTAAAAAATCTAATGCACGTAGCACATTATGTAGGTGCATAGATGGTGTCAAACAGACCTCTTCCTATCGTGTAACATGGGTTGGTCTCAAAAAAATCGTGTAGCATGAGAATGAGTCCAATCTATAATGACAACTAATCTGCCTGGAGGAACATATATGTAAGAAGTAAACTGAGCGATGTCCCTACACAAATGATGAGATGCACTACAATCTATGATCCATTCTATCATATCTGCTCTGCGACAATTGGTAAGGGCATAGGTTATACAGGAGGAGCAAAAAAAGGCCCTGGCGGCAAGTGCAAAATAAGGTAGGCATGTAGGTGCACTAGTCGTGCCGACAACAGGAGCCATTCTCTCCATCTAACGAGAGACAATATCCTCTAGACTCGGATCTATAGTATAAGCAGAAGTGGCATGGGCTCACAACATGCTCGGCTACACGAATAAACACGGGATATCTGTGCTTCTTATAGCATGTCTCTTCATAATGACTAGGACGATGACAGTAAGTGCATAGACTATGCTGACGTATGCCTCCTCTATTACATGCATCATATCTTCTGAACTAAGAAGTGCCTACCATGTCGCGAGATGCAACCGTTGTTGAGGTACCTAAGACGGTTGCAAGTCTCCTCCATTGGAGGAATAGTTGCCCCCATGAGAAGCCGAATGTGTGTTGCCTCATACACAGGGTCGAGGGCAGCCAAAAAACTCCAACCATCGTAGCATTCCGGTATATCATCTGATGCTCGGTAGATGTAATCACCGGCATGAAGCTGTGAAGCTTCTCGAACATGACATGAAGCAAGGAATAGAAGCTGTGTAGAGAACAACCATTCAGCTTGGTCATGAAAATATCATATTGTAACTGAAGGATCTTAGTCGCATTCTTTGCTAGTTCATATGTGGAAGTGAGGATATTCCAGATGACCTTGGTTATAGGTTAATATAAAATTTCATTGACTATTTCCGTGATGAGAGTCCCGGAGAGCCAAATATGCACATGTGTGTCATCCTGCTTACATGAAGCATTCTCCCCAGTCTTATCTGTCACTTATGGCTGCGTCTTTATGTGTTCCTTATTGTCGTACTACATCAAGGTAAAAAACTGCATGGATCATAACTTGTAATTGGTCTCATCCATCTTCACGATAGGTGTCGTGCCTTTGAAGGCACCGGACGAAGAGAAGATATCACCCTTGCTTTCTAACATGATGATAAGAGGCCGAAAGGGAACTCAATTGGGATTGTAGACCAATCAGAATGTATCTACACGAACACATACGGAGTCATTTGTATGTATAGACTCATACAACCATCTCCATTAATCAAGGATTTGCTTTAGGGCACGTGGAAGAGTCTCAAGGTCTGATTTCACCAAAAAGGACCCAAAATCAGGTTGTTTGGTGACAAAATCAGACCAAGTAGCCCAATAATGATGCCCCTAGACCGCCATATGCGACAAGAGATGTCTCACGGTGTTAGGGTAAGCCTAGCGGCAACCTGAAGCATCTAACGACGGTCTGGATCACTGACTGCAAAGGCCAGGTGGGTCCTTGCGCGGTGCTAGGGCAAGGCCCATGTTGGGCTGCACTGCTGTGGAGGCCCACGACGAGGCTAGGAGGCCCCTTCCCTAGCTTCGCGAGCAACGACGCTACGCGTAGGCGGAGGCTGCAACAGTAATGTGTATGAGCGGCGACGACGTGAGAGGCAGGCAGATGGAGAGAGGGAGGGATCCAAGGCACATGCTCCGATCTACGACTATCGCTTTGATACCATGTGTAAAGAGAATAATGGATTGCATTGATAATGAAGTCGTAGGGTTTTCTTAAATAAGAGGAGAAACATGTTAAGAAAATTACATAGTAGAGATGAAAAGAAAAGAGAAAGCATAAACAGTAAAAGATAAATAGTTCGCAACAATATCAACATCTTCAAGAAAATGAGTAATCATATCCGTTTCCACACAATCATATCCCTATCTCTAAATGGAAAAAATACGACAAAAAATTAAAAAATACTAATCCATGTCTTCTTTAAAAACAGAAACTACAATAGATGGATAAGGATAATCTCATATCTAGGCGCATCCTATATATACAATGATGCTAATTTTGATGAAAGTACATAACGGAAGAGTAAAGCTGACACGTGACATTGCCTCAAAAGTGCAATAATATCATGGTTCTCGAAGAAACAAGTTTTTTTTGAAACTCAAAAGAGGGGGAGACACTCAAAGGTGTTCACCCAGGCGATGCATTAATAAGTGAACAAAGTAAAAGAAATACAAAAATTGCTACAAGTGCTGCCAAGAGCGCAACAGACCCAAAGCACCAGCACAAACATTCTCCATGTAGAACATATGACCCGAGAACAACACCCCATTCCTAGCAAGCCAAAGCAAGAGGTCGCAGAAGCTCCTACAGCGGCCGTAGCTTGGCCGCCACCAGGTTCCTGAAGAAATCAACCATGCCGGCCCTACCCACCCAGACAAGGCCGAGATCGTCCCAGATCGGAGCCACAGAAGGGCATGCGAAGAAAAGGTACTCCAAGGTCTCTATCCCCTCCCAGCAAAGCAAGCATCTGTTAGAGATCGAGCCAAGCAGACGAGCGCAACGGTCACGGGTCAAAATCCTCTTCTTCCTGAAGAGCCAGAAGAAAAAGGTGATCCTCGCCGGCAGCCTCAGCTCCCACAAAAAGTTGCAATCACTAACCAGATCCGGCGACAGGGAGGGAGGCAGCCTGCAGATCGCCGAGTAAGCCTTCTTCACGGAAAAAGAACCCCCACGCCAGACCCAGTGGTCCCGACCCGAGGAGGGGCCCGCGGCCCCCCGCAGTGTGTCAAGCAGAAGCAGGAACTCCTCCAGGCATTGGTTGGAGAAGTTTGAACGGAAAGCCGGCATCCAGTTGCCGTCAACCCAGCAGGAGGCCACAAGAACGTCAGGTCCGACACCAAAGCGAAAAGCCAAGGGAAGCGGCCGGAAAGCGCACCCTCGTCCGTCCAGTCGTCCTTCCAAAACCTAAAGGAGTGCTCGTTCCCCAAAGCATGCCTGAAGAGAGTCCGGAAGTTGGAAGAGAAGGACTGAAGAGCTCTTCAGAAGGGCGAAGGTCTCCTCCCAGTCGCAGTCGCTGCCGCGACATCCTTCGGTGCCACCCCCTCGACCCCGTAGATCCGCCGGAGGTCACTGCAGCAGAGGTCATCACGATCACTCCAAATCCTGGCCACCCACTTCAGCAACAAAGCCTCGTTCAGCTCACCCAGACGATGGATCCTGAGCCCCCCCCTCAGTCTTCCTCAGGGCTATATCCTCCCAACCAACCAGGTGCATCCCAGGACCCTGTTGATGATCATCAAATTTACCTCTTTAATAATAAAAATTGTCGTAGTATAGGAGGCAAATTTAGTTCGTCAAAAACCACAATCGTTTGAATGTTGTGGATTATTTATACTTAGCAAGTCTACCAAGGTCGAACGCAAGGACACAGCTACCTAATTCATTTATCGAATTTTGATTCATGAAGCACAAGTGTGAATTATTTTCAATCTCAGGTCTGCAAGATGCACTGTGCTAATTACAATGAAATACTATGATGTATGCTATTTTTAGTTGGTTTTTATGCAATTATAAGAGGATGCATGAAAATAATGCAAGGGAATTTATATGCAGATTAAATATTACAAATATACCTTAAAAATATGAGCAACATAATAGAAAATGAAATCAGAGTCATTTTAATCCCAACATTAAAAACAATCATCAAATCAGAGCACGAACAAAGAGAGCAAGGTCCTCATCTATCACAAAAATAACTTCATTTAAAACAGTGGCAAATGAGAAAATTAAACATGCTATGATGTAGAGGAAGAAACAAGGATCAAAACAACACTAAAATCATGCAATTTGGACCTACGATGCTCAAGTTATGAAGAAAACAATGCAGGGGCATAACTTGTAAAAAAAATGCAAGAAAAATAAATGATAAATATTACATTTAGGTCCCTGGAGGGACCTAAATGCAAATAATAAAAACTGCCTGGGCCCCTTTAAAATTTTTCCATGCGTGGGGGCCTTTTTGCAATTTCCAGAAACTTTGAGGGCCTCCCTTTAAATTACCCAGGCATGCACGTAAGGCATGTGCCTGGGGACCATTTTGCAATTATTTTTAATTCTGGGGACTTTTGCGTGATTTACCCATGCCCTCACGTGTGTCGCACGTGAGGAGCCTAGGCTCGGGGGGAGCCTTTGGCTTGGGCTGATGTGGCATTTGCTGGAGGGTTGGATCTGGGTTCGGACCGCCTGAGCCTGTAGGCTCCGCACAAAGGCTTGGATGATCAGCGTAGCATCATCGTGGTCGTCCGATTGAATCAATCGGACGGTATCTGCATCGTCTCCCTCCACCGCGGGCCCCCCGGAGGAGGCGGGGCTCCGGCGGGCTCGCTAGAGCTCCACCGTGCTCCGCAAGAACTTCTGATGATCGGAGAAGAAGGCTAGGGCTCTCGCGAAGCAGCTGGTGATGCAGTGGTCCTCCGGTAGCAAATGGTTCGGAAGATCGATGGCGTGCCACCGGTAGAGGAGGAGGAGATCGGAGTACCAGTGCTAACTCCGGCCATTGACGTCTTGAGCACCTGCAGAGGTTAAGGGTATAGCCGAAGCGTGTTGTGTGTGCGAGGTGGATGTGATGGGGTCCCAGGAAGGTGGTCGGAGCGGGGGACCTGGGCTCCTTCGCCGACGAGGCAGCGAAGAAGGGGGCTGGAGTGTGAGGGGTTCTGGAGAAGGTAATGATGGTCGGCGAGGATGCTGGTGGTCGGGCGGAGCTAGTGAGATGGTCAGATGAGGGTGACAGTGAGCGATGTAGTCGGAAAAATAAAGCGAAAATTAAAGAAAAAGAAGGAGAGGGAGGACCTCGTCGGAGAGGGGAACCAGATGGAGGAGGAGGTCTAGGATGAGGTTTGAATCAACCCTCGGGTCATGGCTCGACCTGGCCAACCGGTCCAGGGAGCTTAGCTACCGCCGGGAAGGCGGAGCTTACATAGCGGAGATGCCATGGATCTCACCGGGGCTTCGACCATCTTCGCCTTGATTCATGGTCCCTCCGCTGTCACCGGAGGACCAGAGGCTGGGCCGAAGCCCCCTGAATGGTGGATGGAGGTGACTGAGGGCAGAGGAGGTGATTTATAAGCAGAGGTTGTGGGTGTAACGGAGGTGACGACGAAGATTGCAACAGTTAATGATGGTGATGAGTCATGAAGGGAGATGTTGGGAGGTTACGCGAGGGAGATGAATGTGTGAGCTACGAGGGGTGACCGTTAGGTAGTGGAGAAGGTGGTCGGATGAGCGACTAGAAATGGAAGGGGGCGGAGTGGCTGCGAGTCGTAACGCCTGGGGCCGAGGCGCGTGGAAGGAGGAAGACAAGGCCGGAACCATTGGATCTTGTGATCCAACGGCCTGGATGATGGCGTGAGCGGATGGTAGCGATCAGATCATACGATCTGATCCTACGAAGGGGGAATGGGCGCTAGGGAACGGCCTTGATGAATAGGTAGGGGAGATCCAACGGTTGAGAGAGGAAGGGCGACGTGGAGCGCGGAAGGCCGTGGGATAGGAAGTGGATCGGGTGGCTAGGATTAAGGCGGATGGGAATGGTGGAGATCTGATCTAAGATCAGATCCAATGGTTGCAAAGGGGTGAGCGATGAGCGGCTAAGATCTGGGCGGGTCAGAAGGATCAAGCGGCAGCAAGAGAGGCCGGATGGCACGAAGAGAAGCGGCCACGTGGGCGGCCCAAAGGGCGCCACGTGGTCGCTTCAGATTATTCAAATAATAAAACAAAGATAAATACAAAATAAATAGTTAGAGGTAAAATTAGGAAAAAGTCAAAACATGAAAGTTTCTCGCCTTGATGAGATCTACAAGTTTTATGTTGGACAAAAAGCCAAAAGAGGTCATTTGTACAAAAAGTAATTTTGGGAGTATTTTTAAAGGGCTAAAAATACCGGCTTTTGGATTTGAGATGTTTTTGTATTTTTTAGTCTTTTTTAATGGTCAGTGAATTATGGACAATTAATCTATCTAATTTTTAGGGGTTTTTGATGATAAAATAAATACAAGAAAAATTAGGGAAATTAAATACAATTAAATAAGGTTAATTATACACAATATAATACAAGATAAAAATAAAGAATTAAAGGAGATTTTTATTGGTTTGATTAAGCCAGGGTTTTTAATATGAGACTATTAGCATGATGAATACGAGATTCATCACATGCCTGCTCTCACCCCACAGGAGCTGCTTCATCAGCCCCTCCAGCCTCCTCCGGATGCCAGCCGGCATACGCCTCGTGGAAGAGTAATACACCGGCATTGCGGAGAGGATCGCCGCCTTCCAACCAGCAAGTCTCCTCTCCATCTTCTCTATCAGTGGCAGCCAGTCCGACGTCTTCGACCTCCCAGTGCTGAGAGGTAGTCCCAGGTAGGTGAATGGGCAACCCAGCACACTCGGTTGCAAGTTCGGATCCACTGAGCCTCGCCCATCTCCATGTCCATAGAGAACGGGACAAGCCTGGACTTACCGCTACTCTGCTCCAACCCGGACATCTCGCTGAAAAGCTCCAAAGCTGCCGTATGCCCCCCGCCTCGTCAAGGCCCCCCTCAATGAAGAACAGAGTGTCATCAACATATGAAGAAGAGGGACCTTGATGCTATCCCTCGAGTACCCGCTCGTGAGCCCAGCTAGCTAGATCTCTCTCGACCATGCAAACAAGGACGTCTGCCCGCAATGATGAAAAGCAAGGGGGTGAGAGGGCAATCCTGCCTCACCCCCCTCTGAGGCTGAAAGAAACCATCCAGCCGCCCGTTGACGAGGATCGTCATCGAGGCCGTGGGCACGCACCTCTTCATCCAGGAGATCCAGAGCCTAGGAAAGCCTCGCCTATGCATCGCATCCCAAAGAAAGCACCAGTCCAAGGTGTCGAACGCCTTCGAAAAGTCCACCTTCCAAAGTAGGGCCTGCCTTCCACTACGTTTCCAGTCTGCAATAATCTCAGAAGCCAACACCAAGCTGTCCGCAATCTACCGCCCAGGCACGAAGGCCGTCTGGGCAGGGGAAATGATGTGCTCCAGGACCCTGCTAAGTCTAGTTGCGAAAACCTTAGCAACAATCAAGTACAGAGCGTTGGATATTGCAATAGACCGAAAGTCCTCGATCCGCTCTGCCCCAGGCTTCTTCAAAATAAGGAGTAAGAGCACCTTGTTCAACCGCTCGAAACCCACGCTGCCAAGGCAGCACTCCGTAACTACGACAAGCACCTCCCGGCCCACCAGGTCCCAAAAATCCTTGTAGAAAGAGACAGGGAAGCCCATCAGGGCCAGGCGCGCCGTCGTTGTTGAGGTTCCAAACCGCCGATTTCAGCTCCTCCATCGTTATCGACAGAAACTAGAAGCATGAGCGTCCGAAGGACGCACAGCTCCCTCTCCGTCCATCTCCACCACCGATCCGCAGCCCTTGCGGAAAATCTGTGGAAGTGGTCCGCAATTGCTCTCCCAAGGTCAGCATTACCCTCCGCCAACTCCCCCTCAATGAGCATCGATCTGATGAAGTTCTCCCTCCGCCTCCCGCTAGCCATCCTGTGGAAAAAAGCAGTGTTCGCATCACCCTCTGTAAGCCATCTGTGTTTGGATCCCTGTCTCCACTCGGTGACTCTCTTTCTACCGTCATCGAAGATCAGCTTCTGCGCCTCCAACTGTCGCTCCAGCTCGTCCCCCAGCAGGGGGCGCTCGTCCTCCAAAGTGTCAAGCAAGCCGACAACGCTCTCTGCCTCCGTCCTCATCGCCCGGCGCATCACCCGAGACTCCCTCTTGAAAGCGCACAACCTAGCCCACAAAGAGCGGAGCTTCAGGACGAATCTGGAAGTTGCAGACCCGATCCCACCGCCGAGCACCAATGCGACTCGACCAGATCCCGAAAAGAGTTTTCGAGTAGCCAAGCTTCTCGTAGCGGAAGAAGCCGCAAGCAGGCAGCGGATCGCCAAAGTCCCAGAGGATGGGCATGTGATCCCACTGAGTGCGTGGTCGAGCAGCCACGAACGCCAACGGGAACAACTCCAGGACCTCAGATGACGCATGGAAACGGTCGAGGCGCGATCTGGAGTCGTTGTTGCGCCAAGTGTATCTAGTGCCAATCGCATCCATCACCTCCACCCCAAGGGACTCAATCACCTCAACGAAGGCCTCGGAGCCGGGGTCCTACCCACCTCGCAGCGCTGGGCATGTCAGACGAGAGAAGCGTAACATTGAAATCACCCCCCACCAGCCAAGGGACGCCAGGGAAAGCCTCCCTGGCAAGCTTCAAATCCACACAAAGCTGCTGACGCTCCATCGCCCGGCAGGGGCCATAAAAGCAGGAGAGGGCAAGCACCGCGCCCAAGCAGAGGCATTCAAGGAGAACCGAAAGAACGTGTGTCCCCCTCAACTCCCCACGGTGCAAAAAAGTGGAGCCCTTCCACGCAATGAGAAGCCCGCCCGCCGAACCCACCGCTCCGACCGATTCAAAGTCGAAAATCGATCTTTGCACCGAAAGAAAGCCAATCGAGCCTCGAAAGCGAACCAAGCTTGGTTTCTTGCAAGAGCACCACATCACAGCCCCACTCCACAAATCTTGAGCCCAACACCATTCTCTTCTCCGGGTCACCCAGACCCCTCACGTTCCACGACAAGACCTTCATCTGGAACCAGCGAGTGCCCCCTCAGCCAGGCCCACCACACTTGCGGCCTTTGCCACCTCGAGCTTAAAGCCAGAGACCAAGGCCCGGCACCGCCGCTCTGGTCCGCGAATGATGTCGTCTCCTGTACCTCTTCTGAACCTCCTATCAGCCCCCTCAGCACCCGTCGACCCCCCAAAAGCCACCATCATTAAGGAGAGGTCGACTTCACCGATGAAGACAGGGACCTCCGCTCCCCCCCCCCGTGGATCCCCAGCGACCGGGACCAGGATCCAAGAGGCCTCTATCCCCCCCCCCCCCGGCCTGGGGGGTCGCAGCATGAAACGCCAAAGGAGAGAGGGTGAGGATCGCACCCCTCCCGGCCCGGGCGGCTGCAGGGCACCTCGACCCGCAGGAAACTAGAGGCCCAAGGTCTCGAGCGCAAGCGGAGATCGGGGAACCCCGTGCGCGAAAAGGAAAGCGACCCCCAAAAGAAGCAGGGGGGAGCGGGAACGGATTATCCGAGAAACGGATCTGGAAGACGAGTGCGATCGAAGGCTCGTCAGATGCAACCCGAGCAGCGGACCCGTCCAGCGAAAGGATCAGAGAAAAGCTTTTATTAACGTGACCGAGGGACCCGTCAACACCTGCCCCCTGTGGGCCCCTCCAAGGGGGCTGGACCGACACGTAGCCACTCGCTGAAGGACGGGAGCACAAAAGGGTCGTCTCCAGCACCTCGGTAGTTGAAAGAATAGTCTCTTGAGATCCCGAGGCATTGAAGAGCTTCTCGGAAAGGGGCGACCCTCCAATCTCCTCCCCAGAAACGACGTCGTCAATAAATGACTTGGAAGCAGAACAGCCGAGCCCCGCTGGTTCAGGCCATCCCAACTCTTGCGGCGCTTCTTCGCTCCCCTCCGCAGCGACCGAGGAGTCACCAAAGATCTCAGGAAGACGAAGCGCCATCTGCCGCAAAAGCCGATTTGACGAAAGCCGGAATGCCCGAAGACGAAGCGTCCCTCTAAGGTTGGAAGCTGAACCGCCGACCCCCGGGGCAGGCAAGGTCGTCTGAGCTATGGGGCCCCCGACCGCCGGGGCCGGCGGCGACGGCGGTGGATCAAAGAATGAAGACCTGAAGCCCGAAAGCAAAGCGGCCCACAGCCAACAGGGCCTCCGAACAGCGAGGGGACCCACGGTGGCATTTGAGAAGAACAACCGCAACAGTTGGATCACTACCAGGAGTCATGCCATCATCAAGCACGTCAAGGAGCTCACCCGGCCACCAGAGCGTCGGCCTCAACGCATGAACTGTGTGCGAGAGAAATGGCGCCCCCCGCACGTGAGCCACCAACACAACCGGCAGACCAAAGACTCCATCCGCGAATCTGGGAAAGCCTCCAGAGAACATTCCCGCCCGCCTTCGGATCCACGAGCAGACACTCTGGGCCGCAGAGAGGCCACGGACACAGAACCGTCCTCTGTCGAGCGGGACAACGTCGCCGCGAAAGGTCGTATTGAGGCAACGCGAGAGCTCCCACTCCACAGCGGCTGGTGACGCCTCGCAACCACCGATGAGCGCAGCAATCAGCAGGCCACCTGCCGACAGGCCTCAACCGCTTCGAGCGGCCGGGCCCCCGAGTCGCAACCCCCCTCAGACTCCCAGGCCGCAGCACCCCCACCCAAACCATCTGAGCCTTCACCCCTTCCAGATGCTACCTGGCCCCCGCTAGCCGAGCCAGGAGACGTCCCCGACGAGCCCGGACAAAAAGCACGTCGGTGACCCACCGACCACAGCCGAAACAAAGCGAGGGAAGCGCACATGCCGCGGCAATGTGTCCCTGCACCCCGCAGCGGAAGCATCGGCGACCAGGCTTCCAATGCGAGACCGATGCCCAGCCATCCGAATCCCCCAAGGCCTCCTCCCCGAGAGATCCACCGTCCTCAGAGGTCCCCTCTTGCGGAGTTCCATGCCCCCCCCAAACACCCCAGCGCCACCACGATCAGAAGGCCTCCCTCTCCCATGCGACAGACCTCGCTCCACACACGAGCCTTCTTCGAAGCTCCCTTCCCACCTCGCGCCATCCCGAAAAAATCCTATGCAGACCTCGAAGAAACAAGTTGTGTAACTTCATCAATAATAGAACATGAATATATATCTAATGCACTTGGTGATCACAAGTTTTATAAATCAAATAAACCTTATAAGCTGTAACTAATCTGCACAAAAAATCTTTCTAGAACTAAATATGGAGATACTATATATCATTTACAAGTGCTGAATCT
Organism: Ottelia alismoides; assembly: GCA_037367405.1. Taxonomy (NCBI): domain Eukaryota; kingdom Viridiplantae; phylum Streptophyta; class Magnoliopsida; order Alismatales; family Hydrocharitaceae; genus Ottelia; species Ottelia alismoides. The sequence goes on along the minus strand of JAZKJV010004163.1, from coordinate 385,429 downwards.
CAAAATAGGAAAAATGAATTGTATTTCATGAGAGGATGGTCCCTTCATTTATAGATAGAAGGGAGAAAATATAAGTATACCTTACAGATATATACCTTTAAGAAAAAGAAAGAGAAGAAATTGTAAATACAAATATTAACACTCCCCCCTCAAGCTGGAGCATAGATGTCCATCATGTTCAGCTTGGAAACACATTGATGAAGAGTGGCCTACTTAAAGGTTTTGTAAATAAATCAGCGGTCTGGTTTTACGAGGTGGCAGGCTCGGTGTTAATATGTCCTCTTTGTATCTTATCCCGAGTGTAGTGATAGTCCACTTCTACATGCTTGGTGCACTCATGAAAGGCTGGCTTATTTGCAATAAACAAAGCCACTGAAGCAGGCTACAACATTTTGATTCTTACTCCTCCAGGTGATCAGATCTCACCAATATAGGTGCAGAAGACGGTAGTAGATTTCCTATCAATTGGGCATTTAGCATATTCTGAGTAGGCTATAACATCTAGAGACCTACGACACGTGACGAGAAGTCCTTTCCCTAGTGTAACTTGCAAGTATCTCGAGCTCATCATAACAGCTTCTGACTGTATTTTTGGAGGTTTAACCATAAATTGACTTGCTTTGTTAACAGAAAAGGAAATATAAATACGAGTAATGCTAATATACAGCAACTTGCCCACCAGGCACCTATATTGTCCATCATCAATGAGTTCTGACATGTCTTCATAGAGAGGCACATTAGGATTCATAGGAATTAATGCAGGTTTGGCACCTATCATTATGGTCTCTTGCAGTAGATCCATGACATGCATTCTTTAGCAAAGTATCAATCTGTGAGTATTCGTGGCTACTTCAATGCCTAGAAACTAGCGATCTTTGCCCAAGTCCTTTACGACAAAATGCTTCGCAAGGTTCTTCCTGATCTCCAGAATTCCAAGTATGCCATCCCTAATGAGAATAATGCCATCAACATACAATAGTAAAGTAATAGTTCCTTTTCTTGTTTTCTTGACAAATAAGGAGTTATCTGCAATTGAGCATGTAAAGCCTATTTTGGATACTATATGTGGTAAGTTCTGAAATAAAGCCCTCGGACTTTATTTGAGACCATAAATTGCCTTATGAAGGAGATGCATTTTGTGATACTCCATACAAGAAGGCATTCCTGACATCAACTTGATAGAGAGGTCATGACAGCTGAACTGCAACCAAAATAAGAATGTGCATTGTTGGAAGTCATGCCACCGAAGAGAAGGTTTCCAAAGAGCCTATCGCATATGTCTGACTATAGCCTTTAGCAATGAGTCTGGCCTTATATCATTCCACTGAATCCTCAAGAAGAAATGTTGGTGGTAAAAACCCACCTACATCTTGCAACTTCGGCATTCTTGGGGGAGGGGGGCCAATCAAGGTCCACGTACCTCAGTTGAGTAGAGCTTGCATCTCCTCAATCATATCAATCTTCCAATCCGAAGCTAATAGAGCATGTCGATGTGAAAGGAATAGTAATGGCTGAAACACTAGTTATAAATGCGCGGTACCCTGGGGACATCTTTACCATAGAGACATAATTAGAAATAGGGTGTGCATGTTGTTTTCCCTTCCGGAGGGAAATTGGCATATCATTATGTAGTTGCACATGTTGAATGTCATCATAGATTGCATGTGCATTTGTTAATATAATGTCATCACTATGTTGATCATGACATGCCTCTGGAGCATGGGTGGATGTGGTCACAGGGGGTACCATCCTTCGAACATAAATAAACTTAAAGAGTTTATCTTGGGAGATATATGGAGGAGATGAAGTATGTGGAGATGAAGTCTCTGGACAGGATATAGATAGAGGCGGAGATAAAGATGGCTTAGGAATGAAAGAGACTTCCTCACTATTTGGAGCATTCATACATGATCCTGAGGTAGAGTAATACGGGACAAATTCGAAGAAGGTAACTTTGGCACTCACATAGTATCTCCTATGAACCGGGTCATAACACCGATATCCCTTTTGGGTATGTCAGCACCCCACAAAACCACATTTCACAGCTCGACGAACAAGGTTATCCCGATCAGTCAAACTAATATGAACAAAGGACGTGCACCCAAAGACCTTAGGTTGTACATGAAACATTTTCTTATCTGGAAAGAGAAGAGAATAGGGGTCACGATCTTCCAAAATAGTAGATGGCAAATGATTTACCAGATAGGTTGAGGTGAAGATTAGAGATAATAACATTAAGAAGAAATATTCTTTAAATATTTGGAATCTATTTTGCAACATGATGGGAAAATCGATGGAGATGTTACTCATAAAATATATGCAGGTTGGCTAAAGTGGAGAAGAGCCTCTATTATTCTATGTGATAAGAAAATTCCTTAGAAAATCAAAGGAAAGTATTACAAAGCAATCGTGAGACATGATATGCTCTATAAATCCGAATGTTGGCATGTGAACCATAGACATGTGCAGAAAATGGCAGTAGTAGAAATGAAATTGCTAAGGAGGATGTGTGGTCATACACGAAAAGATCAGATTCGGAATGTTGCAATTTGAAGGAAAGTTGGTGTCGCTCCAATATAATATAAGATGAGAGAAAACCGTTTAAGATGGTTTTGCCACTTGCAAAGGAGATTGGTTGATGCGTCAGTTAAAAGATGTGAGATTTTGGGTGTTGATATGGCTAAGAGAGGGTGAGGAAGGCCCAAGAAGTGTTGGAATGATACTATCCGAAGGGAACTTAGTTATTCAAATCTAAGCTCGAAAATGTACCAAGATATATCTAAATGAAGGCAAAGAATCCATGTAACCAACCCTACTTAATGTAGGAAAAGGCATTGTTGTTGTTGACGGTAAGAACAACATCACCTCAAAAGGTAATACGGGTAGCACTCTGGACCAATAAGATTCTAGCTGTGTCCAGGATGTGTCTATGTTTTCTTTCAGCAATCCTGTTTTTTTTTGTGTAAAGACAAGACGTTTGGTGGATGGTTTCCTTCTCAGTGAGAAAAATACACAGAGAAGAGTTGTGACTGTCAAAGGCATTATCAATGCGAATAGACTTAGCTTGAAAGCAAAAACACATTATTCATCTCTTGAAAGAAATACTTTATAATGCTACTCGCTTCAAATTTTGATTTCATGAGAAACACCGAAGAAACATGGGTGAAGTCATCAACAACAAGGTAAAAACAATGGCCCAAACATCAAATATGTATAAGTTCAAAACATATGTAGTACTACGAGAAGAATGACTTGGAAATCCAGTTCTATAAAGTTTTTCAAGTCGGCATGATTCACACTTTAAGGTGGTAGATGCATAAATTTGTGATAAAATTCTTCGCATCTTGGTTAAAGGAAGATGACCAAGACGGAGGTACCAGATATACGCAGAAGGATTCCTAGACGTAGCAGACACATGATCAACAAACGCGAACTAGGTCAGATGGTAAACTCCCCCTCTTCACAGTCACATCCAATCACCTTGTCCGTCAGCATATCCTGAAAAATAAGACACTAGATCAAAGATGTCTCGACAATCAAGCCCTTAAATAATTTTTGAAATAGACAATAAGCTCCTAGGAAATTAAGGAGCTAAGAGGAGATTGTCCAACCGAATATGTGGAGTGGCTTGAACATGTCCATGTCCAATTATTGGTGAATGTCTCTCATCTACCACCACGATACTACATCCGGGTGATACATCATGGAAAGAAGAAAATTTGTCGTTGTTGCAACATATGCGTCTCGAAGCACTGGTCAACCAACCATTCAAAAGATTGAGATAAATCATGGTATGCAAGGTATTTCAAGATTATACATAAAGGCAATGTTCAGGAAGGCGGTATGCGGTATTCAGTCGGAGGGGTCACTGCATAGAGAGTATGCGGTATGCGGGAGAGTATGCGGGGAGTATGCGGTTTTATGCGGTTTGGTATTTTTTATTATTAAAAATATAAATAAATTTTTAATATCATGTTAATATCCTCTAAATATTATATTCTTGATTATAATAATAAAGAATTAAAGGTACAATGAACAAAACTATTGGGATAATAGAGTCAAGTGAGCAAAAACATCAATTGAAAGAGCGTTAAGTCGGATGTATGAATTTAGGTTAAGGTTTTAAAAAAGTTTATTTGAAAATCGGCCGCATAAACGGCCGCATATACGGTATACTCGGCCGAGTATGCGGCCTGACCCGCCTAGATGCCGATTTGACCATACTCGGTGCGCCAAGGCTGCCGAATACGAGTATACGGCTGAGTATGCGGTATACTCGGTCGATTTCCTGAACATTGCATAAAGGACTGGTAAATGTTGTGATTATGGCGTTGTAGAAGATCCTTCTTGAGAGACGACCCGGAGGTGACTCAGCCTTCAATTCAAATCATCATATTCTACTTTGGATATAGTTGATAGTGTGTCATCTAGCTGAGTAGCAGATACATGGTTTGTCATTGGAAGTTTCCCATGTTTTTCTCAATAGTGATCGTTGGTATGGCCAATGTGTCCACAGAATGTGTATTGGGGACGGATGCACCCAGGTATGTCACAATCGTAGCCTCAGCCACAAAAGTAGGTATCACGACTTCTGCTAGATGAAGCTGCTAAGGTTGATGTAGTCTCAACCCGCTGATCAGCAGTAGTCGAGATAGATAGCCAACTCAAACGACTGTAGGCAGCATCCATCGGAGGAATTTCAGACTCAGTGATCATTTATGATGTGGGTGTCTCATATGGGAGATCCAATCTCCCAAGAAATAATCCGACCATAAGCTGAGACCAAAGTTCAGGAAAGCAATATGTGTATGCATTCAAACAGGTTACTGAATAGTGATTAAGCAGTATGCGAGGGCATATGCAGGGTATATATATAGTTCTACATGATTTTCTATTTTTATTTAAACATAAATAAATATCTACAAAAGTGATTACAAATAAACTGAATTTATGAATAAATATGGTCCAACAGAAGATATAAGAAAAATGGTTTTCATGTAGAGCTAAAAAAGAGTACAACTAAATATCAAAATCATCAAAGATAGTAGTACATGATATGATTTAATATATAGAATCAAAATAATACAATTAAAATTCAAAATCAAAGAAAAATAAAAAAATAAACAGTTCAGAGCTCAGTACAAACAATTTAAATCTAATTAGTAAAAAGATTGAAATTCAAAATTAATTGAAAGTACAAAACAAAAGTCAAAACAATAAGCTATACAGTACAAGTTGAAATTCATACCTATTCAGATCAAAGTACAAGTTGAAATTCATACCTATTCAGATCAAACTAAATAGATCAAGAAACTGAAATTGAAAGCAATTGAAATTCAGACCTTAGTCATAAATAAAATAAACAAACCTTAGATCTCAGTAATAAAAAAATCATCGCAGATATTTTCTCAAACAATTCAGATCTTAGTAATAATATAAAATACAGTACAAACACTTTGTTTACCAAATAATACAGACCTCCGTCGTTACGTTTGTTAAAAAATCAAAAAAGCACACCTAATCACTGATATATGCAAATGGCACGGTTTGCTACCTTCATCGCACACGAACATAAAAAAGAGCATCAAATAGGAGAAAAATAGGAGATCTAGATTTACCTGGCGGAGGTTATCACAGTCACGAAGGAGCTAAGAGGCAGAGGTGCTTCGCAGCACCGTTAGAGGTGGAGGAGCTTCGGGACAGCAGTTGCGGTGGAGGTTGGAGGAGACGAGGTTAGGGTTTTATTGGGAAGATGATTATCAGGGTAAGAGGCGATACTGGAAGAGATGGGGTTTGAGAGTAGGGAATCTGGTTTCTTTTAAGTCCTATCGTATCCGGATCTTTAGATCCGGATCTGATTATCCAACTGGAACTTAAGCGGGCGCACGGAGTGCATATGCGGTTGCACAGCCCGCATATACGGCCCGCATATGTGGCCCGCATATGCGTAAATGGCGCATAAAGGGGAGCTTCATGTAATCGGTGTGCTGAGGATGCTGATTAGGAATAAGTGGTCGCATATGTGACCGTACAGGACGCTTTCATGAACATCGGTTGAGACCTAAAGGAACTCTGAGTCTTACAAGTGCAAACAGACATGTAAGAAATCAATATCTGAAGACTCAAATTTAATGTTGAATAGTACTGGACCAAAGGACGACTATTTTGTTTCATTGGAGACATACACGTAGAGTTGGAGGATCTAATCATAAGTCTTCTCTTCATAGTATGTTTGTCGCAAGTTGTCCCACATGCCTTAGCAAGTTTATAGTACACAATGTCATTGGCAATACGCTGCACACAATTGTTCATAATCAAGCCTTGGCCATTGCATTGTCATTTTTCCATGTTGTATACATCTGGTTTTGTCTTTTGATTCCTCTTCGGTAATGAAGTGTTCTTTATCATGATATGCAATCACATTTAATAGTGACTAGGACCACAACACATAATTACTTCCATCTAATTTAGTAATGGGGTCAAAGAATGTATCCTTCATTTCCCCTTCTTGAGTCGAATAATCAACCACCTCAGACATTGTCTCATGAATTTGGAACCACAGACACAAATCACGATAATATTGGAACAAAATAGTGACTAATCACATCAATCTGAAGTCATACCCGCATAGCAATGAGTAGTATTATAAACAGGACTAAAGATGCATACACTTGTGTTCGATATTGAGATGATAAGGCTAGAGTCGAAGAAAATCGACTGCTAATGCTATTGCGATGGAGGTGGAGGTTCAGTTAAGGCACTTCTGGACTGAAGGCATGGTTCTAAATCTCGTGAAATTTCGGCGAAATATCGTCGAAATCTCAATTCCGATGGGTTGGATGTATCGAAGCCTCTATACATATCGATTTCCCGGATTTCGCCCAAAATCTCGCGAGATATCGGCAAGATTTCGGGTCATCTCGCCAAAAATAGCGAATCTGGAATAAAAAATCCCCACCTTGGCGAGATAGACCGAAATGTCGGCCGAAATTTGCCCATTTCGTCCCACATTCGGTTGTTTTGCTTCTCCAAGGTTCTTCAACGGCATACTTCGCCCTTTTCTTCAAGGTAAGCCAAATTGGTCAAATCTTCATCAATTTCATTAATTTTTTAAGGCTTTTGTTCCTAAGATATTGATCTCGCTTGGTGTGTGGTTTTTTAGAGATTTTGAATATATAACTTGATTTTTGGAGACCAAAGATGGAGTTTTGTGTTTTAATGAACAATAATGATGAGTTATGAATGTATTTACTCGAATATCGTGTATAACATGTAGTAAAGCGTACTTTAAAAACAATTTATGAGATCTATGGAAGAGAAAATTGGGACTTTTGTGTTTTAATGCAGAATCATGATGAGTTCTTCAAGAATAAACTCGGATCTTAAGTTTTGGACGTAAAAAATATGTTTCTTTCTTGGTCAATGAAATTTTAAAATTGAGTAATTCCAAAGATCAAATACGTTATTTTACATGTTTTATGTCTCTTAGGTGGTTTTTCTCAAAAGTGATCCCCTAATTGTTAGATCAAAAACCCTAATATATAGATGTAAGGTATTTTTTTCCTGAAAATCAGAATATTAAGAGTATACTTTCAATTTCAAACACCAAGTTTTTATGAGTTTGTGCATATTAGGTGTTAGAACAATTAAAATATATTAACTCTAAAAACTAAAATATAAAATAATTAGCTAATTCTTAATTGTTCGAGCTACACGATGAAGCAAATCATCTTCCTTTTTTATTGCGATGGAAAGAGAATATTTTTGAAATCTGTTGATGCATCTGAACATGTGAAGGACTACAAGTACCTGTTGATGTTGATGGACATCATCAAAGATGTTGGAAAAGATAACATTGTCCATATTGTCACGGATAATGGCAGCAACTTCAAAAAAGTAGGTGAAACAATAACGAAGTCTAGTAGCTATGGTATTTTTTGGACACCGTGTGTTGCACATTGTATTGATTTATATCTAAAGGACTTCAGCAAGAGGAAGCTCGTTTCAAGGGTGGAGCAAGAACAGACGATCACCACATTCCAGTATTGTAGAAGTCGTCCAACTGGCCCGATTAGTAGGTCCGACTAGTCTAGTCAGTGGGATGGCCGACCGAGAACCGACTAATTCCGACTAGGGACACTAGTCGATCAATTTTTGCTTGGAGATACTATTTTTTTATGTTTTGCTCAAACTTATTATAATATGCTTAATGTATCATTTAAATTCAATTACTTCTTTTGTTTTATTGTGATAGTATAAAAATGTACAAAATCTATCTAAATATGTGTAAAAATGAGTTATATGTTTGAAATAATCATAAAAGTCAAAGCCGATTAAAATCCGATTAGTCACCCGACTGCAAATTAATCTTTAGTCAGTAACCCGACCGACCGAGTATCGACTACCGACTTTTGCAACCATGCCACATTCATTTACAACCATTCCAAAGTGTTGGCCTTGATGAGGCAGATGTCCAATGGTGAGCTAGTTAGGCCCGGCATCACACGCTTTGTGTCGGGAAAAATTATGGCTTGTTTATTCCATAAGCCCTAGGCTCTCTTATATAGGAGAGTAGCCTATGGGTAAATTACATAAAGTAGACAACTGAAAAATAAAATAACGAAGAGGAACATGCACTACTCTATATGCGTCAACACTCCCCCTCAAGATAGAGCATAGATATCAATCATGCTCAGCTTGGAAGCACACTTCTGGAATGGGCCTCGAAGTAATGCCTTGATGAATATATCAGCAGTCTGATTCTCTGATGTGACGTGAGATGTAGCAATGAACCCCTTCTGAATCATGTCACGTATGTAGTGACAGTCAACCTCAATATGCTTGGTCCTCTCATGGAAGGCTGGGTTGTTTGCAATGAACAAGGCGGCATGATTGTCACATTACAACATCATAGGAAGCGGTATATCAAGACATAGATCTGTAAGTAAAGATTTCACCCACATCATTTCTGTGCTAGCCTGGGCCATAGCCCTGTATTCAGATTCAGCACTGGATCTAGCTACTACTGTCTGTTTCTTGCTCCTCCACGAGACTAGGGCATCTCCAACATAGACTGCAAATCCTGAGGTGGACTTCCTATCCTTGGGGCATCCTGCATAGTCTGCATCAGCACACGCTGTGATAGAGATCTCCTTTCCCTTCTTAAATAGCAAGCCTGCACCTGGAGATGATTTTAGATATCTCAGAATCATGTGTATTGCATCCATATGGACCTGACGTGGTTGCTCCATGAACTGGCTCACACGACTCACTGCAAATGATATATCAGGTCTAGTGATCGTGACATACAGTAGTTTTCCTACCAGTTCTCTGTACCTTCTCCTGTCCACCTCTTCCGTGTCATCATCATAGAGCTTCATGCTGGGATCCATTGGTGTCGTAGCAGGTCGACACCCTAGCATACCTGTCTCACTCAATAGATCTGTAACATATTTCCTCTGCGACATTACTAATCCATATGGATTTCTAGCAAACTCCAGCCCCAGAAAATATCTAAGGACTCCCAAGTCCTTGGTGACAAATTCGGTTCCCAGCCTTTCTTTCGCCTGCTTAATGCCCTGCTCATCATCTCCTGTAATCAAGATATCATCAACATAAACCATGATTACAATGATACCTCTAGCCGTCTTCTGTACAAACAAGGAATGATCAGCATTGGAGCGTTTATATCCTTGTTTCTCAAAAAGATCTGAGAGCTTCTGAAACCACGCTCTGGGGCTCTGCTTAAGGCCATAGATGGCCTTATGTAACCTGCATACCTTGGAACACTCCCCCTCAACAGCAAAACCAGGTGGCTGTTGCATATAGACTTCCTCCTGCAAGTCGCCATATAGGAATGCATTCTTCACGTCCAGCTGATAAAGCGGCCAGTCTCTAGCAACTGCAACTGACAACAAGATCCGAAGAGTGGAATGACGTGCCACAGGCGAGAATGTGTCAAGGTAATCCACCATGTATGTCTGTGTAAAGCCACGTGCAACAAGACGCGCCTTGTACCTGTCAATGGAGCCATCTGCATTGTGCTTCGCTGTAAACACCCACTTGCAGCTCACCGGGTTCACATCCGGAGGTATAGGAACCAAACTCCAAGTTCCTCTGGACTGAAGTGCCGCCATTTATTCTTCCATTGCTAGCCGCCATCTACTATCCTGCAGAGCATCATGATGATTCCGTGGAATGTCTATAGCTGAAAGTGCCATAGCAAACGACCTGAAATCTCCAGATAGCCTCTCAAAAGACACGGCTGCTGATAATGGATATTTAGCATAGCTCCTCTTCGACTTCCGTAGAGTAATGGGAACATCCAAATCAGTTGTATGCTCATCTGGCTCCCGCACCATATCCTGCTCAGAAATGTCGTCAGATCCATCAACATTAATATTTTCATTACATACCATAGGCGAGCTAGTTGACGAGTCATGACCATGAGCTGGAGGAGGCCTGCGGGTATAATGGAACGGTAGCGGTGAGATAGGCGGCGGCGGTGGTGGTGGTGGTGGTGGTGGTGGTGATGGCATATGAGGTGGTGGTGGTGGTGATGGCATCTGAGGTGGTGGTGTCATGTATATGGCATCAGGCGGTATAGATGGTAGCTGCTTGTCTCCTGATGCTGAAAAATACATAACAGATTTAAAAAATGTAACATCTGCACTGATCATATACCGCCGACGCACAGGATCAAAGCACTTGTACCCATTTTGAGTTCTGGAATACCCAACAAAGACACACTTGACAGCTCTAGGAGAGAGCTTGTCAGTACCAGGCGACAATTGATGGACAAAAGCAACCAACCCAAACACACGAGGAGTAAGAGTGAACAGATCCTTGCCAGGATGAATAATTGAAAACGGAATCTGTTCATTCAAGACAGACGAAGGCATACGGTTGATTAGGTAACATGCAGTGAGAACTGCATCACCCCAGTAGGAGTAGGGAACATGACTCTGTATAAGTAATGATCTTGTGACATCAAGAAGGTGACGGTGTTTTCTTTCAGCAATCCCATTCTGTTGAGATGTATGAGCACAAGATGTTTGGTGAATAATTCCTTTTGAGGAGTAGTAATTGGCCAGAATATTGGTGCACAACTCTAAAGCATTATCACTTCTCACAAGCTTGACAGATGTGGAGAAAACATTTTGTATTTCATTCAGAAAATGGATAATGATATTTCCTGCTTCAGACTTATTTTTCATCAGAAACACCCATGACACTCTAGAGAAATCATCCACAAATACAATATAAAATATGTGTCCCTGATGATCGGGTACACGACTCGGACCCCAGACATCGATATGAAATAACTCAAACTTGGAGGTACTACTCCGACCTGGACGACTGGGAAAGGACGACCTGTGATGCTTTCCCAATTGACACGCCTCACACTGAATAGGTGTGTGAGGGAGACCACAGGGTAAAACTTGACGCAACTTCTGAAGCGATAAATGACCAAAACGCAGATGCCATAATAAGGTTGATACTTGTCCAGAAGAGGATGAGGATCCAGCAAAGGGAGTCTGATTCAGGCGGTAGAGGCCTCCTTGCTCATAGCCACGACCAATCACGTTGCCCGTATGGATGTCCTGAAAAATCAAAGATGGATCAAAAATTGCCCGACAATGTAGATCCTTCGTAATCTGACTAATTGACAATAGATTCATTGAAAAATCAGGTGCATGTAGCACGTTCTTGAGCTGCATAGAAGATGTCAATCTAATCTCCCCCTGACCAGTGATGGGGGAATGAGTGCCATTGGCAATCAATACTGTCCGACCTGGAGGGATCTGAGTGTATCCTGAAAGCAGACTATGGTCGCCACATAGGTGAAGTGTAGCGCCCGAGTCCATAATCCATGGTAAAGTATCTGATCTACTACTGTTCAGTGCAAGTATACTACCTGAGGTACTGGTAGACGCAGAGGCAGAAGCAGCGGCATCAGAATGACTCTCTGCAGTCGGTGTTGGTCCAGATGGTGGAATAATGCCCCTCAGACGGGCAACAAGATCGTCGAATCGTTGATCCAAAGTAGCAGCAGATGGGGGCTCTATCTGCTCAGCAGCTCGTGCGGATGCAGGATATTCGTGCTTCGAGTAGCATGTATCTTCATTGTGTCCAACTCGGTGACAGTAGGTGCATGTTGGCCTAGTGCGGCCACCCCTTCCACGAGGTCCACGTCCACGGCCCTGGTGATGAAATCCGCGACCTCTGTTTGCTACCATGGCTGAAGAATTCTGGCTCGCAGCTGTTGAAGGAACTGTGATCCGACTCAATCTATGAAAAGCTTCCTCCATGGGAGGAATAGTCGAGTCTGCCAAAATCTGTGATCGTGCCGCCTCATACTCTGGATCAAGTGCAGCCAGGAACACACCCACCATGGTCGCATTCCTATATGTCTTCTGTTGTTCTAGCGTGGCAGTAAGAGGCATGAAGCTATAGAGCTTCTCGAACATCCCTCTCAGTGATGTGTAGAGAGAATGTAAAGGACGACCATTCTGCTTTATTGTGAATATATCATGTTGAAGTTGCAGAATCTTCGTCTCGTTCTTCGCCTGAGAGTAGGTTGCCGCCAGAATATCCCACATATCCTTGGTTGTGGGTTGATGTAGGATGTCATTGGCAATTTCAATAACCAACGTACCAGATAGCCAAACCTTGGCATATGCATCATCGGCCTCCCATGAGGCATTGACTCCAGTCTTCTCTGCAGGCTCAGGTTCGGTAAGAATGTGCTTCTTACCTGTTGATTTCATCATACTCATGAACTGCATTGCCCACAGTTCATAGTTTGTACCGTCCATCTTGACAATGGGCGTTGGACCACGAAAGGCGCCAATAGATAGGATATCAGCCTTGCTTTCTGACATACTGGAGATGGAAGACTGGAGCGATTGACAGAAACTGAGCTTCGTCTACAATGACATAGACGGGATTAGTTGCATGTGTAGACCTCAAGCAACTATCCCCATGAAGATGTGCGTGTTAAGCCCTACACGTGCGCTGGAATCACGCGCAGGCACAGAGAAGATGCACGCGCAGGATATGCGTGCACTGGAGATGCGCTACTGGTGCGCACAGATGATCGCGCACAGGTGATGGCGCACAGGAGCTACAGTGCACGCAAGGATGCGCGCAAGGATGCTACAACGCACGCAAGGGGGCGCACAGAGGCACTGGAGATGCGCGTGCAAGGCGCAGGCGCAAGGATGCTACAGCGCGCGCACTGGAGATGCGCTACAGATGCACGTGCAAGGATGCACGCACAGGCACTGCAGCACGCGCAAGGATGCACGCACAGGCGCTGCAAGGAGGCGAGGCGTGCATGGAGGAGATGCGCACAGGCGCACAGGCGTGCACGGAGGAGACGCGCAAGGCGCACAGCATGCGAGTGTTGCACTCGGAGGCGCGGCGACGATGGAGCAGAGCTCGGGCGGCGCCGATGGAGCGAGAAGAAGAAGGCTGGCGGGTGTGGTGGGGTTAGGGTTAGGGTTTCGAGAACTCCGGTCTAGGACCGTCGCTCTGATACCATGTTGGGAAAAATGAATGGCTTGTTTATTCCATAAGCCCTAGGCTCTCTTATATAGGAGAGTAGCCTATGGGTAAATTACATAAAGTAGACAACTGAAAAATAAAATAACGAAGAGGTACAGGCACTACACTATATGCGTCAACACTTTGCAACCAATTTTATAGTGTTGCAAAGCCTGAAACAACACAAGACAGGGTTGAAAATCATGTGTTTCCAAGATGAATGGTTCTAGATACCTGAAGCTTGGGCTGAAGGATGACGGAAAGTGGATACATTAGTCAAGGATCTCCACTTTTGGGATGACGTGACTCGGGTCATGAAGATCATGGATCCGGTTGTTTCTGCATTGCGGATCGTAGACGGCGATAAGAAGCCCACCATGGGAGTGATCTGTGAGGCAATGCGTTGCATGAGATATAAGGTCAGATAAGCAGTTGGAAAATGATCCAAAGCATGGATGGACATCATAGACAAGCGATAGTTCAAGATGATCTCCCATCCTCTTCACAAGGTTGGTATGTATTACATAATAACCTAATTTATTTTCCATTTTTATAGCACTTTAGAATATTTGAGAATTGTGCTTATTTGTGCCCACCTTATTACTTCAATCCTAAGTACAAGTATGAGATAGTCTTGGTACAAATGTTGACCTCCTGGCAGTTGTACGAATTGTGGTGGAGAAGCTCATCAAGGACAAGAAGACACAGACCTTGTGCATGAACGAGGAAATCTTGATTTTGGAGCTAGATTGGGACCCACAAGATATTCTTTAGGAGTATTATGTAACAATTTATGACATCAACCTATGTGCAGGTAAATATCTTCAGGAATGCCTTGGTTCGTTTGGTCAAATTACTGCAGTAAATGGAGGGGGCAGTACTCTTCATGGTAATGATGAAGACAAAAAAATACATTGAATGTGTAGTGATGTATTACTATTATTGATTTATCTCCACTTGAATTTTTCGCAGCCGAATGGTGGTTACTGTACGGGATGGAAGCTCCCCACCTACGAAAAGTAGCAGTGAAAGTGTTGTTTTAAACCGCACCTACCGGTGGCTCTGAGAAGAACATCACATTCAACTTGATCCATTCGAAGAGAAGAAACGGGTTGTGAGAACAAAGGCTCCATGATCTTGTCTACATGCACTAGAACTTGAGGTTGAAGATGAAACATGCAAGGAGGGCCAGGACAAAGAGGACTACACAAACCCTATTGATCATGCATACACTTTCAACATGCACAGTGATGATGCTGATGAAGATATTCTCCAAAGGTGGATGCATTCCAATGGTGCTCATGTTCTCGATCAACCAGATGGAAGACCAAATGAGAATATAAGCCAGCAAATGGGAGCAGATGTAGGTCACTATCTGGCTAGATCCGGGTGGATTACTGACCCTCTTGGAAGGTTAAACGTCGAGGTCGATGCGGTTGTTAATGAAATTCTCTCTACTAATTCCAAATCCAAGTCAAAGGATGACAGTGGAGATGATTATGATGATGGCGATCGTGGTGGATCTGGTGATGGTGGGTAAACATATTCATATGAGTCAGCAGGGGGTAGTCGTGGACCACAAGATATAAGATTCGAGGAAGAGCTCCTCGCAGAGCGCAAATATATTGAGTGACAAAAGAACACACATGGACAATTTGTTCCAAGTGTGGGGACCTATGGATTACGACGCATACAGTCGTGGCCATCGTCCAACTAACAGCTACATGGACGATTTGGTACCACATGTAGGATCTTTGAGTTGCATGGGCATTAACAGCCCATATCGTGGAGGAACACCAAGTCGCCTGGGCGGATATGGATCGTCACATGATGAGAGATCATTTGGCGTCTTCCCAAAATTCTTTCATGCTCCTCCTCCTGGACCTCCTCCTCCTCAAGCGTATGCACCTCCATCATATTGATATGGTTACAGTAGGTATGCGGGATACAGTAGCTACAGCAGTGAGAACTACCAAGGTAGCCAACATGAGCAGAGCCAGTGCAGCTTCTTTGGCGGTGATAGTAATGGTTTCTTCCCTGAGTACACGCTAGTGCCTCCTCCTCCGTATAGATCTCCTACTCTGTCATCGTCCTGAGGATCTCAAGTCAGTACTTCGCAGCCTCGTCATGCCACTCGTGATACCGGATCTAGTATTGCTTATCCTCGTCTCGGGATACTCATAAGCATCGATGGCCGCTAATACAGGCAGTATGTGATGGATTACAATGCTATGTACTCTTACATGACATGGGAGAACTACTGTGAGTACATTGAATGTGTGATGTGTTATGAGAGACAACAAGAAAGGGGGGCGATTCAGATCCACCGTGGAACTCTTGGTTTTGAACTGAATACATCACCAGGTAATATACTTTAAACTTTTATTGCATTAATCATTAATGTACATGTTCTTATTTACTCTACATGTGTCTTTTCACTTGTTGTAAGACTATTACTACACTATTAAGTATTAAGTATTAACAGCGATATGTTTCATATGGTGTGTGACATATCGTCATAGTCATAGATGATCGCTATGTATACTATCTATCGTTTCATTATTTGAAGTACTCATATTAACTCCATTTGCAATATCTAACATATTGTCCAATATGACCGATATGATCGATATAACCGGTATGAACGATATGTACGATATAAGGGGTATAGATGAGCAATATGTGACATAATTGTATATTTATAAGTTATTTATTGTTTTAATAACTTGGAAGATCTTAATTTACCAAAAAAAAACTGGAAAAATGACTTTTTAAGCAATTTCCGACATTTCCACTGAAATCGTCAAAATTTCAATATACAGTATCACCGAAACGAAATCGAAATCAAGATTTCGAACCTTGATTGGAGATCAATGCCAGTACCTCTTGTGCCAAAGTTGTTGGCACGAAGTCGGTGGAACCTGGAGAGGCGAGCCCGGAGGCAATAATAGTGAGCTACTTGTTCTATTGTTGGAGATGATGGCTGAGGTGATTGTGGAGGATAAGTGGCGACACTGGAGATGGTCGAGTCGATGGTGGCTAGAGGAGTTTGTGAGGTGGTGATGATGGTGAGTGGTGGTAGCGATGAGGATGGCAAAGGTGAGGGTGATCGTGAGTTACTGGCAAAAGAATCGAGTGGTATGATGGTGAGGATGAGTGGCGGTAGTGATGAGGAATATCGAGAGGGGAAATTTTAGGTTACTTGAGAGGAAGAGTCCTCTAGGGCTCCGATAACATGTTGAATCTCAACATGGGGAAATGAATTGCATTTCATGAAAGTATCCTTCCATTTTTAGATAGAAGAGAGAAAATATAAATATGCACTTACCGATATAGACCATTAAGAAAACAAAGGAAAGAAACTGCAAATACGAATGTTAACACTAAGAGGTTGTTTAATACAAATGATCAACTTGCAGATAGAGTCATAATACCTTAAACTTAGGGATATTTTTTAAGCCAAACAAGGGGGAAACACTCAGAGGTGTCCGCCCCAGAAATATATTAAATGAAACAAAAAACTAATACAATGCAATCAAACGAAAAGCCAGGAATCTAACAAACCCGACACCTGAATACAGATATTTTCCCTATAAAACCGATGACCAGAGAAAAGCAAGGCATTCCTGGACAACCATATGGCCCAAACAATGGCCACCGGACGAAGCAAGATCCTTCTCGGTCGATGTCTGGCCGCCACCAAGGACTCATAAAAAGAAGGAAGGGACCTCGTATCAACCCAATCCAGATCCAGGTCCACCCAAATTGGCGTCGATACCTGACACAGGAAGAAAAGGTGCTCAACAAACGCAATGATGGTCCCACACAAAGGCAACTATCCGAAACCAATCCAATCAGCCTAGCGCAGTGGTTACGAGTCATCAACCTCTTCCTTCTAAACAGCCACAAGAAAAAACCTATTCTCTCAGGGAGGCCAAGTCCCCAAAAGAACCTGCAGTCCCTCGCAACCTCAGCCGACCGCGATGGAGGAGGTCTGCAAATAGTCCTATAGGCCTTACCGACCGAGAAACCGTTTCCATGCCACACCCAGTGATCCCGATCTCCAGAGGGGTCATCGAAGATCCTTAAGAAATCAAGCATAATTAAGAACTCCTCCAAACGATGATCCGAAAAATAAGAGCAAAACAACGGCATCCAGTTGCCATCCGTCAGTAGGAAGCAACACGAACCTCTTAATCCGAAGCCAAGGCAAATAAACGGGGGAAACGATCACAAAGCGTGCCACCATCCGTCCAATCATCCTTCCAGAAGGCGAAAGACTCCCCGTTCCCCAGAACCGGCCTGAAAAGAGCCCGAAACCGGGGGAGGACCGACAGGATCCCCTTCCAAACGGGCGAAGGGCTCGACCCAAGACCGGTGCCCTCCGGGGCAAAGGCAGAGACGTAAATCTGACGAATAAGCGCAGTGCAGAGGTCCTCAGTGCTCCCCTAGATCCTATTCACCCACTTCAGCAAGAGGGCTTCATTTAACGCAACGAGACGCCTGATACCAAGTCCGCCCTCACTCTTCGGGAGGGTGATAGTCTCCCAGTCCACCACGTGAATGCCGGGGTCCCCCTGCACACTCTTAGCCCACAGAAAACGGCGCATCAGGCCCTCCAACCTCCTTCTAATTCCCGCTGGCAAGAGTCTCGTAGAGGTAAAGTAGATCGGAATAACCGAGAGAACCGCCTTCAGAAGAATCAGATGACCACCCTTGGAAAGGATCGAGGACTTCCACCCCGCAAGCTTTCTCTCCAACTTCTCAACAACCGGTAACCAGTCTGCAAGCTTTGTCCTGCCAACCGTCAAAGGAATGCCCACGTAGTGTAGGGGAAGTTGGGTGCAGGTTGTTCTCAGCACGTCACTGCCCAGACATGCCTCCACGTCAGAAAGGCCAAACATAACCACCTTGGACTTGTTGGTATTCAGAGCCAGCCCCGACATCTCCTCAAAGAGCTCAAGAATGATCACCATGCCACTGGCATCATCGTTGTCACCCTCAATGAAGAAATGGTGTCATCAGCATACTGCAGCAGAGGGATCAACGGGCCATCCCTCCTGTAACCAACAAGTGAAACCATTGTCCTGCACCCGAGTAACCATACAAGCAAGCACGTCCGAAGCAATGATGAAGAGCAAAGGAGCAAGCGGGCAGCCATGTCTGACGCCCCGCTGCGGCTGAAAAAAACTGGCCTCAAGACGCCCATTCACGAGGACCGACATCGACGCAGTAGTCACACATCGCTTCATCCACGAAATCCAGAGCTCAGGGAACCCCCTTCTATGCAATGTCGCACAGAGAAAGTGTCAGTCCGCAGTATCATAAGCCTTTGCGAAATCCACCTTCCAGAGAAGAGCTTTCCTCCCTTGCCTCTTCCAATCGGCAATAATCTCAGAGGCCAAGACCAGGCTCTCCGCGATATATCTCCCAGGAACGAAGGCGAACTGAAAAGGGGAGATAATATGCTCAAGCACCCTACTCAGTCTGACCGTGAAGACCTTCGCCACGATCAAGTACAAAGCGTTGGATAGCGCAATAGGCCTAAAATCTTCAATCATGTTCGCTCCCTCCTCCTTTGGGAGGAGGACAATCAGAGCCTTGTTGAGGCGATCAAACCCCGCATTGCAGCGGCAGTACTCCTGCACGACTTCGAACAACTCCGAAGCAACCAGATCCCAAAAGTCCTTGTAGAACGAAACTGAGAAGCCATCAGGCACGGGTGCGTCGTCGTCGTTCAGACTCCAAACAGTCGATCATAGCTCCTCCATGGTGACCGCTTGAGTCAAGCTAGCGGTGTGTGCAGCCGAAAGCCGCTCCACCCCCAGCCCCATCCACCTCCACCACCTACTTGAGCCACGCGAGGAAAATTCAAGAAAATGATATGCAATTGCCCTCCCAAGCTCCCTGTTACCTTCCACCCTGACACCACCAACAACCAACGACCTGATGGCGTTGCCACGACGCCTCCCATCGACCACCCTGTGAAAGAAGGTCGTGTTCGCATCACCCTCCCTGAGCCAGATGTGTCTGGATCTCTGCTTCCATTCAATCACCCTCTTTTTGTCCTCACTAGAAATCTTCTTATGGGCATCCGCTCTTCGAAACAGCTCAGCCTCAGTGAGAGGCCTAAAGTCTTCAGTAGCGTCCAGATCGCGAACCTCCTCTTCAGCCGCCACTCTGGTCGCGCGGCGAGCCTCCCTCGAGTCCCTCTTAAAGGCGCATAGACGCACCCGCAAAGAGGACTACTTCTGTACAAAGCGCGCAACTGCGGAACCGGCAGCAGGAACCGAAGCCCAGTGGGACGTCACCAAGTTCTAGAATGAATCCTCCAGCAGCCAAGCCTTTTCATAACGGAAGAACCCCCTCGGGGGCGCAAGGTCTCCAGAGTCCCAAAGGATCGGAGTGTGGTCTGATCTCGTCCGCGACCTGGAGGAAACATAGGAAAGAGGGAAGAGCTCCAAAACTCCAACAAAGTAATGAAACGATCAAGACGGAAGCGGAAGCCGGAGTTCCTCCACGTGAACTCGGTCCCAGCCGCATCCAGAACTTCCAGCTCCAAAGATTCCACAACCTCCACAAAATCGAGAGAACCAGGGTCTTGACCGCCCCACATCCTCGGCTTATCCGAAGAGAGCAGCGTAACATTAAAGTCTCCGCCAATTAATCAAGGGCAGCCATGGCAAGCAGCCCGAGAAGCACGCAAATCTGCCCAAAGTTGATCCCGCGACAAGGGTTGGCACGGCCCGTGAACGCAGGAAAGAGCAAGTAAGGATCCTGAGGCAAGACACTCCAAAAGCACCGTGAGAACATGAGTGCCCCTCAGATCCGCCCGAAGTGAAAGCTCCGAACTTTTCCAAGCCACCAGAAGGCCACCCGCAGAACCAGTAGCCCCAATCGAACTATACTCAGAGAGTGACCCGCTCCGAAGGAGTGCCAGGTCACCATCGAGACAGACTCCAACTTAGTTTCCTGAAGTAAAAAACAACATCACCTCCCCATTTTACAAATCTCGATCCCAGAGTTCTCCTCTTCTCCGGGTCACCCAGACCCCTGACGTTCCAAGAAAGCACCATCATTTGGAACCAGTTAAGAGTCCCCCAATCTACACTACTCCCGCCGCTACTGCAACTTTTGCTTTCTGTTTGAAGATAGGCGAAGGCGCCACCAGCTGCGCTCGAGCGCATTGTCTTCTGCAGTATCTCCTTCCGGACCTTTTGACAGCCCCCGGTTCGAAGGCCAAGGAAACCCCCGTAATCAGGGTCTCCGCAGACCTCCCCTCGTAGATCCCAAGAATAGCCCTATCAGAGCACCTCTCGCCCAACCCAGCAGCAGGACAACCCAAGACAGGGCGGTCAGACTCGCCAACGAAAGGAGGCTCCCTCCCAAGGGGGCCAGGCAGCGACAGCGTGCCCGGAGCCCTCCAGGCCGCGGACGAGTCCAGATGGAGAAGCAGCAGATCCTTCTGGAAAGTCATAACCGGGTCAGGCTTCGAGAATGCAGGAGGCCCGCCCACATTCAAGCCCGAGGCACTCGACAAGAAAATCCGGTAGACACACGGACCAACACAGGCCCGCGACATGAACGCGAGATCCGCGCAAAGGATCCGGCAGCCCGATCCCAAAGATGTGGAAGACGAAAGGATGTGTCCACCTAAACGGCTCCCGAGAAATCAAAGGGCGCAACAGATGGCGCAGGGGAGGCGCAAACTTCCAGAGCAGACGCCTCGAAAATCTCCTGACTCTTCGGCTCCACAGAACAAGCAACCTCGCAATCCGACACGTGGGTCGCAACTCTTCCACTCCCGGAGAGGGAGAGGAAGCGTCACAGTCGACCTCCTCCCAACCTGACGGAGGCGGAGGAGAAAGAAGCTGAATGTGGAGCTGGAAAGAGAATCGGCCAACGGCAAGGCACCCCACCACTTCCGAAACCAAACCGAGAGGGCATTCCAACAAAATCAGAGCAACCTTCGGGTCAGAACCCGGCGAAGACCCATCCTCCAGAACCCAGGTAAGAGTGCCCAGATGCGCAAGCAGCTGTCGTAAAGCCCGGACATTATGGGAAAGGAAAGGGGCCCCGCGAATAATCACCGCCCGCATGACAAAACGAATGCCCGCCCCATCGGCGAACCTAGGACACCTCCATGCGATAGTATTCCCACCCTGTGGAACCAACATGGAGTCCTTCTGAACCTTCGACAAACCCTGGACGCAACAGCGCCCAACATGGAGATGTCACCTTTGAACCCACCACTGCATCGGCTCGAAACCTCCGCCTTAATTACATTCATAACCTTGTGTAATCACGAATTACACCCAAGACGCCAAATAACTCTCCGTTTTACACCCATAACCATCCGTTAGTTTAGTTCATTAACTCAACCAGATAACTGAGTTAATCTCCAAGCCGCGACCTAATGGCTAGAATCAACCTAAAAAAAGAAAAATATCTCGTCCCTCCTCTCTCGGTGCTACATGGCAGCAGCATGCTTTGATAGCAGCTTGCGGGCGGGGGCTTCGTGGGGCCTCGATGAGGGAGGGGGGGAGGGGGGCTTCGTCGAGGGCCGCACGAGGGGGGGAAGGGGAGGGGACTTCGTCGGGGGTCGCACAGGGCTCTTCGATAGCAGGGAGGGAGGGGTGAGAAGCTTCATCGGGGGGGAGGGGATCCGACAGCATGGAGGGAGGGTGGGGTGCTTCGTGGGGGCCGCACTGGGGGGCTTCGTCGGGGGCTTGCACGGAGATGGGGGGGCTTCGTTAGGGCCGTACAGGTGGGGGGAGCTTACAGGATAGGGGGGAGTCGGGGGCCGCTGGGAGCCTGGGAGGGGGGCAAGAGTCGAGGGCTGCAGGAAGGGAGGGAGGGGACTTCGACAGCAGCTTGCGGGCGAGGGGCTTCGTTGGGCAGGGGACGAGGGGCCTCAACAAGGGCTTGCGCAGGGGAACGAGAGCTTGCAGGATGGGGGAGGGGGGCGGGAGACGGGGGCCTGCAAGTTGGGGAGGGGGCTTCGACGAGGTTAGGAGGGGGAGGAGGAAGTCCTCAGTGGGGGGGGGGGGGGGGGAGGTCGAAATAAGGGAGGAGGATGTGTTGGAGGATGAAGGTGAGAAGGAGGTCGGCAGGGGAGGGATGGCTCGAGGAAGAAGGAGAGAATGGCATCATTTGTAAATAATTGTAATTTAAAGGGTAAAAAAAATACTTGACGGAAACCGTCATAGTTAACGGAAAATTACATGGAAGTTAACACGGGTTATGGGTGTAAGAGTTAAGTAGTATTCAGGGTTCTATGTGTAATTTGCGATTACGCAAGGTTATGAATGTAATTATGAAATTACTAAGGTTATGGGTGTAAATATCCCTAAACTTTAATACATTTACAAATCCAAGAGACGTCTAGGATTATGAAAACCAAGGGATATTGGTTAAAACCCATTCACATCTTATATCACTCTTGGAAAAAGAGTAAAGGAAGAAAAATAATACTTGAATTCTTACACAATATAGGGAGAGAAATCCTTAGTCAAGGAGAGGTAATCAAACTTGAAAGACTAAGTTTATCTTTTTAAACTTATGATAATGATAAAAAGTGGGAGAATATATGAAAGATAACAATCTTTTAAAAAAAGAGGCGTCAAGAAAAGTAATTCAAAACAAATGTAAAAGCTCGACCTTAAATTTCAGATTTCATTTTCATTTCGTTAAGTAGGGAAAGAGAAATTTTAGATAATCTCACTAAAATTTCGCAGAAATCATTGGAAATATTGGAAATGACTTTAAACTCATTTTTTCAAAAATAGGGTTTTAATGTTCCTAAATCAATAAATAAAATAGAAATGCACACTTGTTTATACAATAATCACCATACATGTTGATATGTAGTAGCAATGTGGTGCCTCGAGTCAGAAATGGGTTTTGAGCGGGAAGCAAAAGCCATGATCACTTCTCGGTGAGAATAAGGTGTCGCATGCAATAACTACTAAACAAAGCATATATATCAAACTAAAAAAGAACAAAAAATATAAAGTCTTTCAGTTAAAACTTGAAGTTAACTGTTAAGGATTGTTTCTAACTGAAATGGTTTGGATTTACACCTAAAATTTTGGAACTAACTAAAGAAACTTCTTCAAATAATATAAATCTCTCTAAGAACTCAACATATCAACGAAAAATTGGTGAAAAACCATTGGCATATGGAATTGCGATACAGGCAAAGGGTAGATTCCTAGATTTTTTCCATTTCTCCAAAACAACATGCAATTTCAATGGAGTTCCGCTAACATTTCGTAGATATTTTGTTGAAATACTTGAAAAATAAATAAGGTAGCGATTCGATTTCATTGACTTGGAGGAATGGAAATTTCACAAAAATTCGATGGAATTTTGCTGAAATTTGAGGCCATGTGTAAAAGTTCCCAACAACAAAATGGTCAGATTGCTAGTGACTTAGATTTGAAAATGACAAGATAGTAGCTATTATATTTCTTTGTTGAAGAAGACCTGATATTTTAGGTCAAGATGCTGAACTTCAAGCTTAAAAGAAAGAACCCAAGCTCATGTTGTCGAATAGAGTTTTAAAAGTGGCCGAAGAACCGCCCTAAAAGTTAAAAAAAGATCAGAATCACTAAAGTCTTAGAAGTTCAAGTACAATAGGAGAAATGCAAGTTGTGCAACTCTACTAAAGCAAAGGCATACATGCAATTTGATCAAGTCAAGTTGTTTAAAACTCAAGAAGAAGAGATCATGTAATATTTATATTTTATTTACTCAAATCTACTCTTAAAAAAAGCATCGAAATTATATCACTCATACATCAAAAAAATCTTAACCTGCCATCAATTAGTCGGTTGTAAAGCTTTTTCAATCGATTATTCCTCCTTTGAGTCAACTAATGTGTTCATCTATCAATTATTGGTAAGCTTGAACTTTAAAACTCGTGTTTTGACTATTTATGTCCACTATCAACTTATCTGAGTTGGCTAACTCTTTAATCGACTAATGTCTTTCCCTTATGGCTACAAGATTGTGCTCATGCAGTCAAAAATTAGAATGTTAATCAGTAACCTTTCAACTACAAGAACTTGTTATCAACCGAATACGTTGTAATCTTCATTCGACTACTCCTGTCTCAGTCAACTATGTGGCCAGTAAATATTAAACATCTTAAAACATCGTTAACATCGACTAATATTTTCGACCAATTGACCCATTTTCCATCAATCAACTCATTTTGACGCACAAATAGCTATTCTATTTATTATGAAACGTGTATGTTTTCCATATGTTGAATGTTTAGTCGATTGCATGTTGATCAGTCGACTAGTCTGATTTTAGTCAACTAACTATGCCACTACTTTTTACTTGACACTTAACGTACTATTTATATTTGTTGAAGAATTAATCTCACCCGATCCAAACTCATATCAATGGATCTTAAACCTTGTTTAGGTCCGTCTATAAATAGGTTCATGCTATCATTGCATATACAACATTACACAATGCTTGCAATCATCCTATTCATCTAGAAAGTATTAAGAGCTTAAAATTGTCATTCTACTCAAGCACCAAGCATTCCTTCTCATAACAAGTAGCATCTACCCTAGTTCAAATCGACCACGAGATCGGTAAGCTTTGTAATTTGACATGTTGTCGGTGAGGCTTTTTTCTTTTGGATTGTTGTATTAAGGTATCTAATTTGTGGATTTCATTCCCTTGGAGAGGAGAAATCTTCTTGGACGTGTCCAAGAAAGGATTTCTAAAAGAGAGTGCTGCCCTCGGCTGAAGCAACACAAACATTGAAAATTACTACAATGAAAGTGAGGAGAAAAATCTTAGAACTAAAGTTCATGATTGTGATTTTCATCCCAATGGTTTCAATGTCAACACCATTGTGCAATTGTGATTTGAATGTTCTATAACCGTTCCTTAAATTTAAAATTTTAATTGTTAATTGAAATTTGTAATCGCATAATTTAACCCTCTTTTTGAGCCAAACTCGGCACTAGTAGCAATTCATGATCACACTGGAAGCAACCTAACTCAAACAACTAGGTCTTAGTTGAACTTAATGCCAGCCTCAACATGTTCGGTTCAATCAAATATTTCAACAGTATATAAAATATTTTTATAAAAAAACAGTATATAAAAGATGCCAACTTATTTTCCAAATATTTTGATCCATAAATATTACTCGTAGATATAAAAGAATATTAAAGAGAATTTATGGGACAGGTAATTTTTTAACAGATGGTCCTAATTGGCAAATGAGTCCAGTGACTTCTGGGACAGGTTAGGCATCTCTTAGTTGAATACTTCATCATCCAACTCCATTTAGACCTTGCTTGCCCAAGCCTGTACCATCTCTATTGAAGGATGTCTTCGCCCCTTCGTTGTCCTCTAGGAATTTGGTCTCGAGGAATGGTGTTTATTCCATTGATATCATGTCTATGCCAATAATATCTCGGCACATGCGGAAGCCTTCTTTGTCTCATGGATGTTGTACTCAATGAATTATATTTTTTTAGTATTGTCATCTACCAAGCAGTTCGCTTTACTATTGAAGCTATCCACCTGTTGAGGAGAACAATGGAGATTTTATAAAGCTAAAAGGAAGAATATCCATATGATTTTTATTGATTTGGAGAAGGCTTATGATTATGCACCACGGGAGATCCTATGGAGAGTTTTGGAGAAAACACAAGTACATGTCCAGTACATCAACCTTATAAAGGATATGTATGATGGGGCTTCATAGTGTAAGGATCCAGTCTGAGAAGACCGATTATTTTGACATCAGTGTCTATTTACATCAAGGTTTAGCTTTAAGTCCATTCATTTTGTACTTTGATTATGGATAAGTTGACTGTTCACATTCAGGATGAGGTGTCTGGATGTATGTTGTCTGCCAATGATATTGTGTTGGTTGATGAGTCTAGAGATGGAATAAATAAGAAGCTTGATGGTCGGAGACATGCCCTAGACACTAAAGGAATCCATACAAGTAGGGTTAAGACGGAATATATGGAGTGCACATTTGATGGAAGTAGTGAAGGAATCGAGGTGAAGACTATTGATGATAACATTCAGAAGAAAGATTCTTCATATACTTGGGATTTATTCTGCAATATGATGGGGAAATTGATGTAGATATTACTCATAGAATAAATGCATGTTGGTTGAAGTGGAGAGGAGCATCTATTGTTCTTTGTGATAAGTGAAACATTTGAAAATCAAAGGAAAGTATTAAAAAGCAGCCGAGAGACTATGGATATGAATGTTGGCCTGTAAATTATAGACATGTGCAGAGAATGACAGTAGCATAAATGAAAATGCTAAGATGGATGTGTGGTTATACATGAAAAAAATCATATTTGAAACGATATTATTAGAATGATTGTTAAAGTGGCTCCAATAGAGGATAAGATGAGAGAGAACCGTTTAAGGTGGTTTGGCCATTTGCCAAGGAGATCGAGTGATGGACCAGTTAAAAGATGCGAGATTTGGGATGTCGAGCATGCTAAGAGAGGGCGAGGAAGGCCTAAGAAGTGTTAGAAGGAGACTATTCGAAAGGATCTTAGTTATTTGGATCTAAGCATGAGAATGACCCAAAATAGACCTTAATGGAAGCGAAGAATCCATGTAGCTGGCCGTATTTAATATGGAACAAGGCTTTGTTGTTGTACTGCCATCTATCAAGAAAGTTCATCGAAGAGCTGGAGTTGAGTAAGTCATGGAGTTTTTCAATGAAATTTCAGGGGGGGGTTTAGTCTGGTGGATGCCTCGGCCTTTTTTCTTGGATGTGCACACATCACTTTGGATGATGTATGCACAAATTAGATAAGCTCTTTAACACTTCCCATGTTATCCCGATGTTCCACAATCAGGACTGTAACATTTTCGCTTGGACAGCTTTTGAATAGAACAATATTGGAAGACTGACAAGTCGTTGGATGCCTGATGGAAAAGGACACTTCACTCATAGTTTGCAGCTTTAGTGGAGTAAAACCAGGTGAAGCCTTTGGTGTCATTTGAAGGAAGTGTGCACATATATATGATGTGCACAATTAGCTAAGTTCCTCAAACAGTATTTGTCCCTTACTTTTGTCTCTGTTTTTCTCTTACCATCATAGCTTTGTAACCATCTTTTTTAAAAGAAGAGCTTTGGGTGTGCCCTACCTTGCAACTACACCCTGTTTTCTTTCAGAAAAACGAGTCCATTGAGATGGAAATATAAATGTTCAAATATAAGCTTACATGATTTGGGTAAGCCAGGGTAAACCAGTACTTTTGAAAATACATATGATGCAGTACAATCCATCAGCATAAGTTCACCTGCAAGCATAAACATGGTCAAAAGATTTTCGAGGCATCCAAAGGAAATGTTTTGGATTTTAAAGTAAATGAATTATTGTTAAAGTTATATATAGTGTGAAAAGCTTGTTCTGTATTTCAGTTTGAAAAACTAATCCAGGAAGTTTTAAGGTGCCTACTGCCTAATGAATACAATAGTGTTAATGACAACCATTAAATCACAGTTTCAGTAAGGCTGACTGGAAACATGTACAAATTACCAACTTCAAGTTGTTATGTGCCATGAATAAGCAGACACTAATATGCTCATGCAGCCTGCGACTAATGATGAGGTGGTCACAAAGTCACACTGCATTCCTCTAACCAATAAGCATAAAGTAATATGCTCGCACACTAATAGGCAGCATAGCACCCATAACTCATTCCTTGAATTTCACAAGATGATATATACCCCTAACCAAACCAAAACAAACTAAATCATTTTCCCACAGCGAGGGCTAGGCATCTCCACCTCAAAGCATCTATTACAGGTGCATCCCCATGTTTAAATTCAAACAAGACAAGTTAGTTCTAAGGAGGTATTGTGTTATCAGTTTTGCCTGACTTTTTTCTGGGTAAACCAGATCCAACCCACGTTTGCAGCTGGGGTACAACAACAACAACAACAAAGCCTTTTCCCACAATTAAGTAGGGTCGGCTACATGGATTCTTCGCCTCCATTCAGATCTATCTTGGGTCAATCTCGGACTTATATCCAGCAAACTAAGATCCCTTCGTATAGTCTCCTTCCAACACTTCTTGGGCCGTCCTCGTCCTCTCTTAGCCGGCTCAACATCCCAACACTCGCATCTCCTAACCGGTGCATCAGTTGACCTTCTTTGCAAATGACCAAACCATCTTAAGCGGTTTTCTCGCATCTTATCCTCGATCGGAGCTACACCAACTTTCTTTCTGATTGCATCATTCCGAATCCGATCTTTACGTGTATGTCCACACATCCATCTTAGCATTTTCATTTCTGCTACAGCCATTCTCTGCACATGTCTATGGTTCACAGGCCAACATTCAGAACCATAAAGCATAGCAGGTCTCACAGCTGCTTTGTAAAACTTTCCTTTAATTTTTAAAGGCATTTTCTTATCACAGAGAACAGCGGAGGCTCCTCTCCACTTTAGCCAGCCTGCATTTATTCTATTAGTAACATCTCCATCAATTTCTCCATCATGTTGCAAAATAGATCCCAGATATCTAAAAGAATCTCTCTTCCGGATGTTATCGTCACCAATCTTCACCTCGATTCCTTCACCATTGCTTCCATCAAAGGTGCATTCCATATATTCCGTCTTAGCCCTACTTATACGAAAACCTTTAGTCTCCAATGCATGTCTTCAAACCTCAAGCTTCTCATTTACTCCATCTATAGTCTCGTCAATCAACACAATATCATCAGCAAATAACATACACCAAGGTAACTCATCCTGAATGTGACTTGTCAACTTGTCCATAATCAAAGTAAAAAGAAATGGACTCAAAGCTGAACATTGATGTAAACCAATGTTGATATCAAAATAGTCAGTCTTCCCTGTCGGGGTCCTTACACAAGATAAAGCCCTATCATACATATCCTTTATGAGATTAATGTATAGGACAGGTACTTGTCTCTTCTCCAAAACTCTCCACAGTATCTCTCGTGGGACGGAATCATAAGCCTTCTCCAAATCAATAAAGATCATATGGAGATTCTTCCTTTTAGCTCTATAAATCTCCATTGTTCTCCTCAGCAAATGGATGGCTTCAATAGTTGAGCGACCTGGCATGAATCCGAATTGATTTTCTTTTATTTGGGAAACTTGCCTCAACCTTCTTTCGATCACACGTTCCCAAATTTTCATAGTGTGACTCATCAGCTTGATACCTCTGTAATTTGAACAATTTTGAATGTCTCCTTTGTTCTTATAAAGAGGCACCACGATACTCCTCCAATCTTCAGGCATTTTCTTGCTTCGCCAAATAACATTGAATAGATTCGTAAGCCAAGTCAAACCACGCTCACCTAAAACTTTCCAAACTTCTACAGGGATGTCATCCGGTCCAACACCTTTCCCAGGTCTCATAACCTTCAAAGCCTCCTCTACTTCTTTTCTTTGTATTCGTCTATAGCATGCACGATTCAAGTAACTTTCACTACTAGCTAGATCACCCAAAGTGATCTCTCTATTTCCTTCTCCAATGAAAAGTTTATGGAAGTATTGCTCCCATCTAGTCTCTATATCCTTCTGATGAACAAGCACGTGACCTTCCTCGTCCTTAATGCATCTCACTTGAGAAAGGTCTTTGGTCTTTCTTTCTCTTGCTTTGGCCAACCTGAATATATCCTTCTGGCCCTCCTTAGAGTTGAGATTTTTATACAAAACCTCATAAGCTTTTGACTTAGCTTCGCTTACAGCCTTCTTCGCTTCCTTCTTCGCCATTTTGTAGTCTGTGACAGTTTCCTCTGTTCTATCCTT
This sequence comes from Ottelia alismoides, assembly GCA_037367405.1. Lineage (NCBI taxonomy): Eukaryota > Viridiplantae > Streptophyta > Magnoliopsida > Alismatales > Hydrocharitaceae > Ottelia > Ottelia alismoides. The sequence goes on along the minus strand of JAZKJV010004163.1, from coordinate 355,076 downwards.
AGACATAGCTTTAAAGCAAGCTCTTTTAATTTTTAGCTTCTCCTGCACCCCTTCACTCCACCACCAAGCCTCCTTTTGACCCGGAGCTCCTCCTTTTGACTCGCCTAGCATCTATTTGGCTACCTTTCGGATACAAGATGCTACTGCCTCCCACATCTCGTTTGCACTACCGCTACAATCCCAAGATAAGTCCTCTAAAACCTTCTCCCTGATGCTTGATTGCTTCAGCGGAAGATTCCACCACCTAGTTCTAGTGATCTTAGGAACCTTCCTTTTCTTCACCAGCCCTTTTATTTGTAAATCCAAGACTAACAAGCGATGTTGGGTTGTCAAACTCTCTCCAGGGATTACTTTGCAATCTTTGCAACACAACCGATCTCTTCTCCTCAACGCAAAGTAATCGATCTGTGTTCTAGTAGGAATTCATCCGACGCATATTGGAATTTTCTGTGATGATCACAAGAGACAAGTAGGAATGCTCCTGCAAACGAGAGAAATGAGCGAGTGCCTTGGAATATAATGATTTACCATCATTTCACTGCCCACTCAGGTCTCCCCCTCTCTCTAATTCATTGTATTCCAATACAACACAATATATTTCTTATAAATGGTACGAAATTTAATATATTAATTTGAGATTGGGGAGCCTACATTATGATGTAGGCAACTTACCTACACCCACCTCTTTTCCCCTCTATTTTTTAATTTTTTTGAAATGAATCTATAGGGGATTTACTTAGAATATTAAGTGGAATACATGTTTCAAATTTCGTGGAAAACAGGCATTCCTAACAAGTCCATCGGGAGAGGTCGATTAGCCATTCTAAGACCGTTAAAATTTGATAGTCTTGATGGAGGGGATAGAAGTCTCGAATTAAGTTGAAATTTGAATGATAGCATGTTGATACGTCGTGATCTACATCCTCCTAAGATTCATTTCAAAAAAATCAAAAAAATAGAAGGGAAAAGGGGCACGTATAGCTAAGTTATGTGGGTTCCATTTTCTCTATTACTTTTATATTTTAACCTGATAGATGAGATCTTATGAAGCAACAAAAAGTAATGTAGGTTCCCTTTTCTCTATTAATTTTAATATTGTTAAACTAATAAGATGAGATCTTATGAAGCAACAAAAAGTCACAATAATACAATTAAAAATAAAAACCACGGAAATTTGTTTAAATATATTTGTAACTGAGGTATATAAAAATAGTTCTGATCAAAAATCCATAGATCGGTATTTTTTAGGAAATACGGGGTGTATACCATGAAGATGTACACCCTAACCCGCTTTATATGAAGTTCGGGAGTGCGAAGTGTTGGTGGATGGAGCGTTGGTGGAGAGTGCGAAGTTCGGGAGTGTGAAGTGCGGGAGTGCAGGCGGGCTCGTCGAAGTCGGGTAGTTCTTCGCTGTGGGGGTTCCCGTCGCTTCGGGAAGGGGAAGGCTTTGCTCCCGTGGGCGTGGCTTCTCTTGGGGAGGAGGGGCTTGAGGCTGTCGCTGGAGAAGGGGTCTCGACGGGAGGTGGAGACGGTCGCTTCAACGATGGGGAAGGCGGGAAGGGGAAGAGGGTGGCTTGTAGGGAGGAGGAAAGGCGGTGGGAAGAAGGTGGTAGCGCGGTGCATGGCGTTGGGGTTGGGGTTCGGGAAGTGCTTTCGGTGTGGGGTTCGGGAATATGTTGCGTCGTTCTGTAGTGCTCCTCCGAGGTGTTTCGCTTGCGGGAGGGTGGGCCATCGTAGGGCCACCTGCAGGTTTGGTTTCGATCGTCATTCCGATGGTGGTGTTGTGTGTGGTGCTCTTGGCCAAGCCGGGCGAAGGGGATCCTCTGTGATCGATACTCGCCGGGAGCAACATAGCTTCGCGGCTGTGGTTGCGGCCTGCGGGTGTTTCAAAGGGCGCAAGTGACTCCAAAGTGAAGGATGTTTCGAAGGTTGCGGGTGGCTCGAAAATGGCGGTTGGTGTGGTTGAAGAGGCTGCTACAAACGATCCGGCAGATGGGAAGGATGACATGCATGATGACGACACCTATGTTGTGATCGGTTACGCCATGCGGAGATGCATCTCCGTGGAAGCTGTGAAGGGACACCTGTATGGTTTCCTTGGTTTGCAGTTTTCGGGGGACGTGGTGGCTCTTGATACTCGGCGTTGCTGTGCTCGTGGACTCTCCAGGCTGCAGAGAGAACGCTTAATACAAAATGGAGGGATGGACGATATTATTTCGCGGCCTCTTGGCTTTGCGGATGGGGCGGTTACGGATGCCGAGGCTTGCGTGGCTGAGGTTCGTGGGGTTCCTTTCCTTTCCATGACAGTTCACTAGTTGAGGCGGGTGCTCCGGCGATGGGGTTCGGTCCTCACGGTGATCGATGATGGATTAACACACGGTTCGGCTCCGGATGTCACACGTGTGTTGTTAGAGTGCAACAAGGGTTTGATTGATGGCGCAAATGGCCGGGTCTTCTTCGAGTCCTTGGAGGTTGGCCGTTTCAGGTTTAGGGTGGAGATGTTGATCGTCGAACCCCCCCCCCCTCCACCGGAGGTTCCGATTATGCCCGGTGTCGCCTCGCCTTCTTCGTTGGTGGTGGGGTTCCCGAAGGGTGCGTTGCATGGTTCATCCCGCGAGATTGATTTGGTGCGACCTTTGGGGTTCTCTCCTCGGGTCTTGTGCCCAGTATCTCAAAAGTTCTCTTTGTCTACTGAGGTGGCAAGGATGGCTCCCCCTCTCTCCGCGCCGCCCCAGTCTTGGCCTCAGGCCTCGGATCCCGGCTTTCGGGTTTCGCTCTCGGATTCTCTCGCGGGTCGGGCCCAAGGGGACTCGAACTCTTTGGCTGCTTTCTTTACGGGCGGGAAGGGCCTCTCGGACTTCCTTCCCTTTCGATTCTCCTCGACCGCATCGGTCCTCTCGGATCTGTCATCTTGCCTGGCCCATTCGTCTGAGGATGGCGGAACCTTCCCCGTTTTTGGCTCTTTCAACTCGGCTATTGTTGCCCCTCCCGTGGTGCCGCGCTTCTCCAGTGCCTCCATGGAGTCTGAGGGGTGTTCTTCGAGCATCTCAGCTTCGCCCCCTGTTGAGACCCTTTCGTCCTTGGCATCCGGCGATATCTCTTCTACTGTACCAACTCTGGCCCACCTTGAGTTGGAGGGTGCTCGTGCTGCCGAAGGAATTTCTGATAAGAGGTCCGGGAAGAGGTACAGGCGGAGGAATAGAGCTCGGTCGTCGATCTCCGAGCCACAGTCATGCTCGGCACTTAAGAGGTCCGCTGCGGAGGCCTCAGGGGTGGTCCAAATTCAGGGGCATCGCGATGGTTCTCTATGAAGATTCTCTCCTGGAACGTGCGGGGGCTTGGGGAGCTGGGCAAGAGGAGGAACATGGGGTCGTGCTTCGTTGAGTGGGGTTGCGATGTGGTCATGCTGCAGGAGACAAACCTTCAAAACATCACCGATGTTCTTTGGAAGTCGTTCGGTGCAAGAGGTATTGATGAGGTCAGGGCTCTAGATGTTGTAGGCATGTCTAGTGGGTTGCTGGTTGCGTGGAGGTCGTCGGCAATGGTTTTTGGATTGGTGCTGCGAGGGAGGCACGTCATCTCGATTCTCTTGGTATGTGCCGGCTCTTCTATGCCAATTGCGATTTCATGTGTCTACGGGCCATGCTGTCATATTCGAAGGTGGGAATTGTGGGAGGACCTGCGTGAGGCGAGTAGGGCCTTTGCTGGTATCCCGTGGCTCACAGGGGGGATTTTAATGTTACTCTTCGAACCTCGGATGGACCACAGTTCAGGGGTGGTCAAGACCCGGGTTCTGCAGAATTTGCTGATGCTGTGGACTCGTTGGCCCTGGAGGTTTTGGATGCGGGGGATGTCGCCTACACGTGGAGGAACTCCAATTCTCGCTCTCGTATTGATAGATTTTTGGCCTCAGCATAGCTTCTTGATTGTTTCGCGATATCCTCTGTGGTTACTCGACTGCGGAGCATGTCCGACCATACACCAATTTTATGGGATTCCGGTGGTCCGCCCGCGGTGAGGGGTCGTTTTAGATAAGAGAGGAGTTGGTTACTTGAGGATAATTTCAGGGAGATAGTGGCTTCTCATTGGTCCAACGTGCAGGTTGTTGGTCCGGCGGCATCTAAGTTTGTCCAGAAACTCGAATCCTTACGCACGAGGCTGAGCTCTTTCAAGAGGGAATCCAGGGCTGCCAGGTGTGCTACTAGGCTGGAGGCTGAGGAGGTAGTTATGAGACTTGACGCTTTGGAGGATACTAGGGAGCTATCGATGAATGAGTTGGTAGCGCGCTCGCTCGCTCAAAAGCAAATCGCGACTAAGGATCTCAAGCGCGTCACTGAATGGTGTCAAAGGTCGAGGAGCACGTGGCTGAGGGAGGGGGACGCTAACACGGCGTTTTTTCATCGTATTGCTAGCGGAAGGCGTCGTTCGAATGCTCTGCGATCGATCACGATCAATGGGCTTCGTGTGGATGGTGACAGGGAAATGGGGAAAGCGATCATCGCTCACTTTAAGGAGTTCTCAGCGAGGAAGATTCCAAGGATTTGGAGGTGGAGGGGGATCGGGGCTACATCTCTATCGCCCTCTATGTGTGATGGCCTGACGCAGGGGGTGTCCCTGGAGGAGGTTCATGTTGCCGGGTGGGACTTGAACGCGGATGGGGCTCCGGGCCCGGATGGCTTCCCGATGGCCTTCTACATGGATTTTTGGGATCTAGTGGGCAATGAGGTTTTGGAGGTCATCTTCGAGTTTTGTGTGGGAAATGTTGGCTTCGAGCAGATTAATAAGTCCCTGATTGTTCTCCTTCCTAAATCTGCTTCGGCCGAGCGGATCGAGGATTATCGCCCCATTGCTATTTCTAATGCCCTTTATCTTATTGTGGCGAAGGTGCTTGCCTTGCGGCTCGTCCGGATTCTTGACACCATCATCTCCCCGCTCCAATATGCTTTTATACAGGGTAGGCAAATCTCGAACTGCCTTACTCTTGCATCGGAAATCCTTGCGGACTGGAGGAGGGGGAAAAGGTATGGTGTTCTATGGAAAGTAGATTTTACAAAAGCTTATGATAGCATTGATTGGAAGTTCCTTTGGTCGGTTCTGCGAAGGAGAGGTTTTCCGGAGGTTTTGATTTCTTGGATGAGACGTTGTGTAACGACGGCTTCTTTCTCGATCATGGTAAATGGCCGCCCGGATGGGGGATTCTTCCAGCCACGTAGGGGCGTGCGCCAGGGCCGCCCCCATGCTCCCCTTCTATTTGTCGTCGTTGTGGATGTCCTGGCCCACATTGCTTGCCGGGTTGTTGACTGTGGATTATCGATCGGTTTCTCTAGGGGTAGTTTGGTGATCCCGTTGTTGCAATATGCTGGCGATACTATCTTTTTCATTGAGGGGGGCCTCGCGGAAGCCTTGGGCATGTGTATGGCCCTGGATCTTTTCAGTGAGATGTCCGGTCTTTTCAAGAATGTTGATAAATCGAAGGTCATCCCGTTCGGCCTTTCTGCGTAGGAGGCGGACGCGTGCGGGCGGGTTTTGGGGTCTGATTGCGGCTCTCTTCTGATTGACTATCTTGGGATGCCATTGGCAGTGGGAAGAACGAGATTGAGGGATTGGCTCAGGGTCGTAGAGAAGGTGGAGGCGAGGTTGGCAGGGTGGAAATCGGCCATTCTCTCAAGGGGAGACGGTTGGTCCTCTTAAAGGTGGTTCTCTCCTCCATCCCAGTGTACTTCTTATCCAATCGTCGACTGCCGAAGGGGATCCGCAGTCGCCTTGAGAAGCTAATGCGAAGATTCTTATGGGGCAAGCATGGGGAGGAGTCGGGGGGAATCCACCTGGTTGAATGGGGAGAAATTACACTGCACAAAAACGAGGGGGGTTGGGGGTGCGAAGATTGGATCATATGAATGACGCTTTGCTTCTTAAGTGGGCTAGCAGAATTTGGAGCTCAGGGGAGGATTTTTGTAGCAAAGTTTTGCGCGAGATTTACGGTGTCAACGGGCCGCCTCCGATCGCTGCTGCTCAGGTGGGATCTCCCACGCTGTTTTGGAAGGGGGTGATGGAGGTCTTCTCCAGATATTTGTCCCTGTTTAGGCCGATGCTTGGAAATGGTGAATCTTTCAACTTCTGGACTGATGATTGGAAGGGGAGGCCTTTGTGTTCGCGGTTCCCTCGCCTGTTCGCTCTAGCAGCTGATAAGAGTGCACAGGTTGCATCTTGCTGGTCGGACAGTAACTGGTTCCCGGCCTTCTCATCTAACTTCTCGGACCAAAGACTCGAGGATTTTCTTCCTTGTTGAACTCTATCAAGGATGCGAGGCATCCTACTGTGGGAAGGGATCATTGGGCTTGGCGTTTGGGCCCTTTCTCGGAGAGGAAGGCGTTTGGGGCGATTTGTAGGCCCCCACCTTCGCGGTCGGAGACTCTGATTCGTGATTGCAGTTTTTTCTGGGGTCTCCGGATCCCTGAGCGGATTGGCTTCTTCCTTTGGCTATTCCGTAGGCAAAGATTGATGATGAGAGATCGATGTGCTAGGCTTCTGGGCTCCGTCTCTGATAGGTGCATTTTGTGCGACACGACGGTGGAGTCCCTTGAGCAACTTTTCTTCAGGTGCCCTAAAGTAACTACGATCTGGGAGAAGGCAAGAATGGCTTGGTTATGCACATCCGATTTGGCTTCCTTCTGCGTTCGATGGTGGCCAACAGAAGCAGAGCTCGGCGGGAGCTCCTTGGGCCCGTGGCAATTTTGTGGGCAATATGGCTGGGCAGAAATGTTGCTCTCTTCTCTGGGCAATGCTTCTACAAGGAAAATGTGGAGATGCACTATGCGAGATTGGTTGATGAGTGGGTTTTGTAGGTGCTTTGCTTGTTTCGTTTTCTCGTTCCCTTTGTAAGTTCCCTGTGTACTGTTTTTTAAAATAAATTATGGGGCGAACACCACTGAGTGTCTCCCCATGTTTTTGACTTCAAAAAAACCCGTTTTATATATAGATCTCTAATTTAACAATTATATTAGCTGAATAATTACTTATCCAAAAATCTGTTAAAATTAATATTGGACTTGATAATTTTTTGCATTTAACTATTACAAATATGTTTAAATTGGTATGTAAGGTTAGATTTTAAATCAAGTTCTTAGAATTTTTTAATAAACGAAATACTGAAAATTTAAATTATCTAAGATTGGTTTTCTATGTATTCGAATATTAATAATTATTTATATATCCTATTACCCATAGCTTTGAATATGGGCACTGCTACTGTATTCATTAGAAGCATGATAAGTTTCCAATGTATCGACTTCAACGAGGTAAAGGGAACTCGTTCTCCAATTGGAAATCATTATCAAACGCATTTAGTTTATACGTTTTTCATACGTTGTTGCAGCTGGAAATTCAAAATACGTTAAGATTTGTATTATATGAATTTTTGTTTTAAATAATATTGGACATACATTTATTACAAATATGTATAAATATATCCACAAGGTTAGATTTTTAAATAGTTTAAAAAAATCATTGAATATTTTTTGAAACTTGATGGTTTATTATTAAGGATGCAAATGGAATTAAATATATTCATATCTGATCCATCATCGTATACGTTTTATACAAATTTGACATACATCATTGTATCTGTTTTAAATTGGATACATATAAGGATATCATTTTAATATCAGCAAATATCTACTGTTGTAAATTTATTTTTAACCATATATAATACAATTTACATTCTTTCACCATATTTAGTATAATTATTATGATATAAGTACATTTAGTATATATATCATGTTTACTCCATCCAATACATGTATATTTAAGCTAATTTATAAGTATTTCTAATATTATTCGTAAAAGATCAGTATCCATTTTACATGTGTCCGTTTTTTAAGGATATGGTAACATAATTTTCATATCCATCAATATAAATATCCACCTTCTATATATGTATTTAAAAATAGATAAGGATATGGTAACACCTATATATGTGTATATATATATTCATCCGTTTGCATCCCTATATGCATCCGTACTAAATAAAACCATCAATTTTATCCAACCTTATTGAAAGATAAAGACTTGTTTAGTCATGAGGTCCTAGGATTCTCTTATATAGGAGAGTAACATGTTGGGAAAATTACATAAAGAAGACAGAAAGAATAGAGAATACATAAAAGACACAAAAGATAATTAATAACTCAACACTCCCCCTCAAGCTGGAGCATAGATATCTATCATGCTCAGCTTGGAACAGCATCTATGGTAAGGCCCTTTGACTAGGGCCTTGGTAAGTACACATGTTGTCTGATCACCTGAACTAACATGGGTAGTGGAGATGCGACACTTCTGCATTAGCCTACCTTGATAAGTTTAGTCCTCTCATGGAAGGTTGGGTTGTTGGCGATGAAGAGAGTAGTCCGGTTGTCGCATTGGAGGTACACGGGAAGAGGCACCTCAACTGTCAGGCCAGTAAGAACAGATCTGACCTATATCATCTCTGTACTAGCATGTGCCATGGTCATGTATTTTGATTATGTACTGGAGCTGGGAACTATTGTCAGCTTCTTGCTCTTCCATGACACCAAGGAACTCCCTATGAACACTGCAAAATCAGAAGTATACTTCATGTCCTTGGGACACCTCGCATAATCTGCATCTGCACGAGCTGTAATGGCAAGGGATGTACATGTGTTGAACAGAAGACCAGTGCCAGTGAGGCTTTCAGATACCTTAGAATCATATGAACTGCATCCATGTGTGCCTCTCCAGGCTGCTCCATGAAGTGAATCGCTTTGCTTACTGCAAAGGATATAACTGGCCTGGTGATGGTCACATAAAAGAGCTTCCCAAGGAGCTCCATATACCTCCTCTTATATACCTCCTCGGTGTCATCAGCATACAGCTTCATGCTCAGCTCCAGGGGAGTAGTGGCAGGCCGGCAATCAGCCATGCATGCCTCAAAGAGAAGATCCGTAACATACTTCCTCTGGATCACATTATAAGACGTTGATGGTTCTTGGCAAACTCTAGTCCAAGGAAGTAGCGTGGAGTGCCAAGGTCCTTGGTCACAAACTGCTAACCTAGGAAATCCTTAGCAGCACGAATGCCCAGCTCATCATCCCATGTAGCAATGATATCATCAACATAAACAAGTATAGTAAATGTACCTCTCTGAGTCCTCTGGACAAACAGTGAATGGTCGACAGTCAATCTCACGAACCCATGTTGTTCTATCATGCTCGAGAGCTTCAGGAACCATGCCTTTGGACTCTTCTTAAAGCTATAGATCGCCTTGTGAAGCCAGCAAACCTTTTAACACTCGCCTTCAGCAGCGAACCCAGGTGATTGCTGCATGTAGACCTCCTCATGTAGGTCGCCATAGAGAAAAGCGTTCTTCACATCTAACTGGTAAAGGGAATCACATGCCACTGCAACAGAAAGAACTATATGCAGAGAAGAATGCCTAGCCACTATCGAGAAGGTATCATGATAGTCTACACATATGTCTAGGTGAACCCACGTGCCACAAGTTTCGCGTTGTAATGATCTACACTGCCATCTGCTTGGTGCTTCACCATGAACACCCACTTGCATCCAACAACAGATGTTACAGTAGGAACTGTAACAAGGCTCCAAGTGCCACGCGACTGTAGCGCGGCCATCTCCTCCATAGAAAGACGCCACTGGTTGTCATGTATGGCATCCTGATATGATTGTGGTATCTCCATGACTGACAGTGCCACGGTAAATCTCATGAATTCCTATGAGAGTATGCTCAAGGAGACTGCCCTCATGAGAGGGTACATGCTCATCCAGTAAAAAATCATGTTGCATAGACAACTCAGTAGTGCCATTAGTAAAAACAATGTGCCCATTACATACATGGGGTGTGTTGGATGATGGGGAAGGCCCATGAGCAGATGAACAGTGTGAGACCTGTGAGTAAACACACGTGGCAGAATTTGAGACAAAGTACTGGGTAGAGGTCCAGGGGTAGCCACAGGAGCAGGTGTAGGTACTGCTAGTGATGGAGGAGGATGTAGTGGAGGTGGTGGTGCAATTAATGGAAGTGGTGCAGCCATAGGAGGCATGTATACCTCCCCACCAGAGTCAGATGGGGTCAACCTGTCACCTGTAAGAGAGAAATACATAACCGACTCAAAGAATGTGACATCAGTACTGACAAAGTATTTCTGCTGAAGCAGATCAAAACAACGGTACCCCTTCCAGGTACAAGAGTAGCCAACAAAGACACACTTGACAGCTCTAAGGGAGAGCTTACCACGATCAGACATCAAATTATGAACAAAGTCCACACAGCAGAACACCCGAGATGTAAGGGAGAATAGGTTCATCTCGGGAAACGGAAACGATAAAAGAATCTTTTTTCCTAAAATAGAAGATGGCAAATGGTTCACCAAGTACCAAGCCATGAGGATCGCATCACCTAGTAAGAGTGAGAAGCACGACTTTGAATCAAAAGGGTTTAGGTCGCATCGAGTAAATGACAGCGTTTGCGTTCGACAACACCGTTCTGCTGGGAAGTATAGGCACACAAGGTCTGGTGTACGATGCCAAGAGATCTGAGAAACTCGAATAGCTGTAAAGTGCAGAACTCAAAGACATTGTCAGATCGCAAATACTTGACAGTTGTAGAGAAAATGTTCTTTATTTCATTAAAAAATATTTAATGACAAACCCGACCTCAGACTTATTCTTTAACAAAAAGACCCAAGAAAGTTTAGAATAGTCATATACAGCAACAAGAAAAAAATGAAGTTCCTGGTGATCAGGTACACGGCTCGGACCCCAAATATCCAAGTAAAGGAGCTCGAATAACTGAGAACTACTCCGATTCTGACGAGATGGAAACGAAGAGCGGTGACGCTTCCCAAGTTGGCATGTTTCGCACTGGAAGGAGGATCGTGTGGAGATCTGTGGGGGACATGACATGGCTTTTGTAGAGGAAGGTGGCCAAAATGAAGATGACACAGGTACGGTGATATTGGTCCAATAAGAATAGTAGAGGCACCAGCATGAGGATGTTGGACCAATCTGTAGAGCCCCCGCGGCTCACGGCCACATCCAATCACCATGCACGTGAGCGATGTCCAAAAACACAAGAGAAGATGGGTCAAAAATGACATGACAATGCAAATCCTTCGTCATCTGACTAATAAAAAGCAAGTATATCTGAAAATCAGTAGCATATAAAACATTCTAAAGGCACATGGATGACATCAAATGCACCTCTCCATGTCCTCTGATGGGTAAGTAAACCACATTCGCAATGATGACCCATATACCAAGGGTATAAACATGTAAGACCTGAACTGGGCTCTGTCTCCACACAGATGGTGAGAAGTACAAGAGTCCATGATCCATTCCATCATATCTACCCTGCTACAACAGGTAAAAGCACATGTGATACCTGAGGAACTTGAAGAAGTTCTAGCAGCTGCTGCAACATTTGTGGAACATGAAGTGGTGGTGCCGGCAACAGGAGCCATGATCTCCCATATACGAGCGATAATGTCATCAAGGCGTGGATCTGCCTGAGGAGCCGATGTATTGGGAGGCTCAATCTACTCTACTACTTGAGCAGATGCAAGGTATCTATGCTTCTGATAGCATGTGTCCTTATCTACGTTGACATCCACCTTCTCTGCCACAGGGATCACGCCCTCTGAACTGCGTATAACCTCCCATGCCGCAAGATGCAGCCATCGCTGAGGAGGTCTGTGTGGTGACAGCATGTCGAATAAGAAACCTGTTGAGGCGACTGTAAGCCTCCTCCATATGAGGTATGGTCGCCCAGTAAGGATCTGTGTGCGTGCTATCTCATACTATGGATCGAGTGCTATCAAGAAAACTCAAACCATCGTGGAGTTCATATAAGCCATATGTTGTTGCGTGGAAGTAGTAATGGGCATGAAGTTGTAAAGCTTCTCAAACATGCCCTGTAGTGAAGAGTAGAAAGTATGTAGTGGACAGCTATTCTGGTTGGCCTTTATGTCAAACTGAAGATGAAGAATCTCGACCTCGTTCTTCGCTTAGGCATCGGCTTTACGGTGGGCTGGTTCACAATATCGTTGGCAATCTCTGTGGTGAGGATCCTAGAGAGCTAAACACGCATATATGTGTCATCTTGCTTCCACGAAGCATTATCCCAAGTCTTATCTGTCGGCTCTGGCTTCCTCAAAATGTGCTCCTTGATATTGCATTGCATAAGGGTAAAAACTGTATGGACCATAACCAGTGTTTGAAATTTCGGCGAAATTTCGTCGAAATTTCGGATTCGATGGGTGGGGTATCCCAAAATCTATATGCACGTCGATTTCTCGGATTTCGCCCGAAATCTCACGAGATATCGGCGAAATTTCGGGTCATCTCGTGATTTCGGGTCATCTCGTCATCTCGCCTAAAAAGGGAATATGTAATAAAAAAATACCCACTGTTGGCAATATCGACCGAAATTTCGGTCAAAACTCGCCCATTTCGACCGAGTTTCAGCAGGCAACTTCTTCAAGCTTCCTCCAAGGTCCTATTTCGCCCCTTGCTTCAAGATAAGCCGAATTTGGTTAAATCTTCATCAAATTCTTCAATTTTTTTAGGGGTTTACTCTTAAGATGTTGATCTAGCTTGGTGTAGTGTTTTTTTAGAGATTTCGAATATCTAGCTTTATTTTTGGAGACCAAAATTAGGAGTTTTGTGTTTTAATTGCACAATAATGATAGTTATGAATGTATTAACTCGGATCTTGTGTAAAACATGTAGTAAAGCGTACTTTGTAAATATTTTGTAAGATCTATGGAAGAGGAAATTGGGGCTTTTGTGTTTTAATGTGGAATGATTATGAGTTCTTCAATGATAAACTCGGATCTTAAGTTATGGAAGTAGAAAACTTGTTTCAGATTTTTTTTGTAAATGAAATTTAAAAATTGAGTAAATCCGAAAATCAAATCTTAGATCTATTGTTTTTTTGACATGTTTTGTGTCACTTAGGTAATCTTTCTCGAAAATGATTCCCTAATTGCTACACCTAAGATCCTAATGTATACATCTAAGAGTTTCTCTGAAAATCAGAATATTAACAGTGTACTTTCAATTTCAAACACCAAGTGTTTACAACTTTTGTGCATTAGGTGTTAGAAAAATTAAAATATAATAAATCTGAAAAATAAAACATAATTTAATTAACAAATTCTTAATCGGTCGCATTGTATGCCTCTTGAATGATTGTTCTTCAATTTCCTCGCAGGTTTCAGTGATCATCATCATGGCACATTCCGGTTCTGGATCAGGATCTGACAGTTCTGAGGATCAGAGGGGCGATTTCAGTGGAGACATTGGTTGGAGGTATACCTCCGCTCCTGATGGAAATAAAGCGAAACCACAATGCAATTTCTGTGGAAAGAAGTTAGGAGGAGGCGGGATCACGAGGATGAAGCAACATCTTGTTGGCAATAACAAGAATGTTGCCAAGTGCACGCGTTGTCCCCAAGATGTGAGGGACAAGGTGAAGGCCAGCTTGGATGGGAAGAAGGATAGGGATACAGAGAGCGTAAGAATGGATGAACAATTGAAGGAGTTCATATTTGAGAAAGAATTCAACGTCCTCTCATATTCAAACAACGATGACTTTGTCTACCCCGCTGACATTCAGACTACAGCGGAGAGAAGGGCATACAGAAGGCAACAAAAGAATCAATGAGGAGCGAGTTCGAGAAGAGAGAACTCGGTGGTGCACAGGGCGGTTTGTATGGTGCAGGTGGCAGTGGGAGTGGTTCTGGAGGCACACCAGTACCACCACCCACTAAAAAACATAAGGGGAAGGGAATTGAGCCCTTCTTGACGAGGAGCGGATCCATGCAATACAAGGCAAGCAAGGATGCGGGGCAGAAAATGATGAAGGGTATGTTCACCAATGCACGAGAAAGGGTAGGAAAGGCCATCAGCAAGCTCTTCTGTGGGGAGAGCATTCCTGCCAACATTGCTAGCGGGCCATTTCTGCAGCATACCATTGATGAGATTGCTACAGCGGGAACGGGAATGAAGACTCCCACCTTCTACGAGATAATGAACAAATATCTGGGGATGGAGAAGTAGGAGATGAATGAGTACATCGCTGAGCTGAAGAGGAGATGGCCAGAGTACAAGATGACGTTGATGTGCGATGGGTCGACGAGCTACACGAGGAAGCAGATCATCAACTTGAGCAGTGGGTATATGGGATATAGTAGCTACAGCGGTGAGAACTACCAAGGTAGGCAACCTGAGCAGAGCCAGGCAGCTTCTTTGGCGGTGACAGTTATGGTTTCTTCCCTGAGTACACGTCAGTTCCTCCTCCTCCGCAGAGATCTTCTCCTACTCTGTCATCATCGTCCCGAAGATCAGTTCGCAACGTCGTCGTGACACTCGTGATACCGGATCTAGTGTTGCTTATCCTCGTCTCGGGATACTCATAGGCATCAATGACCATCAATACAGGCAGTATGTGATGGACTACAAGGCCATGTACTCGTACATGACATGGGAGAACTACTGCGAGTTCATTGAATATGCGATGCGTTGTGAGAGACAATAAGGAAGGGGGCGATTCAGATCCACCGCGTAACTCTTGGTTCTGAACCAAACATATCACCATGTAATATATTTTAATCTTTTATAGCATTGATCATTATTGTGCATGTTCTTATTACTCTACATGAAATATATGTATTTTCACTTGTTGTAACTTGTAAGACTATTATTCTGTTATTAAGTATTAAGTATTAACAACAATATGTTCGATGTGGTGTGTGATATAGCATCATGGTCATAGATGATAAGATGATTGATATGTGTGCTATAAGCCTATAAGTGTATATCTTATAGTTTCGTTGTTTGAAATACTCAGATTAACTCCATTTGCAATATCTAACTTATTGTACAATATGACTGATATGACCTATATGGCTGATATGACCGATATGTACAATATAAGGGGTATAGAAAAGCGATATGTGTGAAATAATTGTGTGTTTATAAGTTATTTATTGTTCTAATAACTTGGAAGATCATAATTTACAATAAAATTGAAAGAAATTGGCTTTTTGAGCCATTTCCGACAACTCCACCGAAATTGTCGAAATTTTCCGAAATTTCGGTATTAAGGGTGAGCGAAACGAAATCGAAATCGAGATTTCGAACCTTGAACATAACTCATAGTTGGTCCCATCCATCTTCACAATGGGAGTCAGGCTCTTGCTTGAAGGCACCATATGATAGAAGGCATCACCCTTGTTCTCTGACCTGATGAATGGAGGCTGGAAAATGTAAATCGATTGGGGAAGTAGACCGATTCGAGCAACTTTACACGATCATATGGAGGATTGGCTGTATGTGTAGACGCATACAACCATCCTCGTCACTCATTGATCCGTGCTAAGGTTGGAAAACACGATTTATAAGTCCGAAATCATGTTTTCCTGTCAAAATCAGACCGTTTCAGACTGCAATTTGATCATGGAGAGGAGAAAGAATGCCCACGAGGGCTGAAAAAGGTCCTGTCGCAACTTATGGATGATGCCACAGGAGTCGAAGATGCGCGTAAGGGCCGGGAGGGTGCCCACGGATGGTTAGGACCGCACGTGCAGGGCCCAGATGGGCTGGGTGACAGTGTCAACGTGGGTTGCGCGGTTGCAGCGCGCGTGTAGAGCTCGGATGGGCTGGGCAATGGCGGTTGGAGTGGACGACGCTAGTGGCACGCGTGGAGGGTGGGGCAGCAGCAGTAGCGTGCATGGAGAGTGTGAGAGAGGTCGATAGGTGGAGGCTAGCTGCTAGGGCACAGGTGGGATATGGGAACTTCGGTCTAGGATCGTTGCTCTTATACCATGTTGGGATAAAATAAAGACTTGTTTATTCATAAAACCCTAGAGTTCTCTTATATAGGAGAGTAACCTGTTGGGCAAACTACATAAAAAAGACAGAAAGAATAGATAATACATAAAAGAGACAAAAGATAATTAATAACTCCACAAACCTACCCAACCATCCAAACATCCACTATTCACAAAAGGATTATCCATCTTAATAAATCATTCGAAGGAGCTTATTTCAAACTTACATAATCATATTTCAACACGGACAATATAGTCTCCTCCCATCATCTTTCAATAAACCCCTGCCCATATGAAAGGCTTATCAACCAAATTCTCAAGCCTCTAATTAGAGCGTCCATTAGCCTATCCGACCCACCTCGACGAAATTCTTTAATCATATCTTCCATCCAAGACCGCCATTTTCTATTTGATAGTCCCATCCTTACTCATTCGATTTTGTGGGCGCATATTATTGTAGTACAAATTAAGAGATCGGGGTAAAATTAGGGTTTGTCATCCATCTAATTTTGTCAAACTAAGGTTTTATTAAATTAGGATTTTTCATCCGTCCAATTAGAATCTATTTGAGTTAGTGTCAAGGTTAGTTGTTATTTTGCTTAATTTGAATCGTTCCAATTTCCTATTTTGATTAGATAACAAGATCGCATGTGATCTCTAATTAGTCAACATCACTTTTTAAGAGATAAGGTGATAAAAGGGGAAGTTAGTTTAGAGTTTGTTGATAGTACGAATCAAGTTGCTGATATATTCACTAACCCACTATTTTACGAAAGATTTGATTTTATTAAAAGAAAGCTTGATATTTGCAAGCTAAATGATTGTAGTTTTTAAATATCAAAAGTAAACCAAAAAGTTCTTGGAATAAATTGATCTCTAAAGGAACGATAAATCTAGACTGGCCCTTCGGGGTGTCTAGAAAGAGGAATTCGGTATTTTCCTCTGTTGGACAGTTAGTTGAAAATTTGAATATTTAGAGAAAATGAATAAAAATAATTCTGAAAAAAATTATGAATCATTGTTTAGATGTGATTGATGAGATTCGGTTATTTTGACTAAGGGCTCAGGTGGTCAAATATTTGTTTGAACCCTCACCCAAACCCTCTCTTAAACTCCAACTAAGACCTCTTTCTCTCTTCACTCACCCAAGAAGAAGAGAACCTCTCTAAAAGAACTCATCTCTCCTCACATTTAAGCTTCTCCAAATCCAACCTTCTCTTAAACCCCAACTAAGTCCACTTTCTCTCTTCACTCACCCAAGAGAAAAAGATAACCTCTCTAAAAGAACTCATCTCTCCTCACATTTAAGCCTCTTCAAATCCAACTCTGGACCTTGAATCTCTCGAATTAGTTCTACGTCCCTTACGGATTGTAGGTGACCATCCTATCAACTTCTTTTTCAAGTTTAGAACTTTTGATTATTGAAAGAAAACCAATCTTTCTTAGGTTTTCTTGTTTTAATCTTTAAAACTTTTTGTTTATATAGAATGTTGTGTTTTGCTTTGAAAGGATTTGTCTGAAAACACCCTCAAACACGTTCACGCATATGTTTTCCTCTTTAAGAGTTAAAAGTCATGTTTTTTCTAGTCCCTATTATTGTTCAAGCATTGTCATGCACCAATACATGCATCAGTATAACAGTAGATAATAGCCCGTCCACTTTACTAATTGTGCTGCTTTTTTAACCATGTCTCGTTGTAGTACTTCTCGTGGTTCTACTTCTCGTCCCCCGCATTCTCAACTTTATTCCGAAGTCGTCAAGAAGCGATGCGTCCTTCGCCTCTCATCGTGTGATTCCATCTCCCCATATTCAATGAAATCATTGTGCTAAGTACTTTCCGAATCTTCAAGCCTTCTCACTCATCAAGGCGTAATCGAGTTTCTTAGCTCGTGTTTTTACGACGGGGTATTACAACGATGCTTCTCGTGTCTATTCTAACCTTGAAGAAACTCACGATGGTGAAGGATTAACAGCCATCATCAACTGCTAGGGGTTCGCTTTTGATCGTGTTTATCTTGCACATCTTCTAGGTACTGACCAAACACAGCTTATTTTTTCCAAATTTATGGAATAGTACCCAAATCCTGAAGTTGTTATTCACCTTCACTTATTTGAACCTTCATGTAGCGCTTATGGTAAACCTTTACATTATATTGCACATCTTCTAGGTACTGACCAAACACAGCTTATTGTTTCCAAATTTATGGAATAGTACCCAAATCCTGAAGTTGTTATTCACCTTCACTTATTTGAACCTTCATGTAGCGCTTATGGTAAACCTTTACATTATAAGTACTTTAAAAATCATGTCAAAATTATTTACTGCAGTATTGGTTGAAATGTCTTCATGGAAGGTGGATATAAACATGGTTCGAAAAGGCTGGCCTCGAGGCGGTCGAGGCGTACGCCTCGAGGCGAGGCGGTCCCTTTTAGCCTCGAGGCTTACACCTCAGACCAGTCCTGTGAGGCGTGCGCCTCGAGTGGTCGAGGCGTAGCCTCGAGGCGGAACGCCTCGAGGCGGTCGAGGCGTTTCGTGAGGCGTTTTTGCTTTTTTTGAAGTACTTTTTATTAATTTAATGGTATCCTTAGTAGTTTGAGAAGTGTATCAATATCTGTTTATTTAGGATAATGATTATATAAGATGAATGCCTAAATATGATGTTTATTTCATGTCGATAACTTCATATTTACAATTAATGTATCCAACTATTTTGGCAAACTCTTACTATTTCACTCTTAATGAATGAATTCATAAATATTAAATTAAACACTAGTTGTAACTTAACAAGATTTGCAATATATCAAGCAAAACAAATGGATAAGGTTCATGGTTTCTCATATTGCCTTATATTATATATTAGACACAACATAAATTTCTTCGACATATATTTAATCGAACTTTTAATTACAACAATATTTCAAAGATTTGCTCGAAATGGATATGATTCATGGATTCTCATGCGATCATATATTATATGTTAGACACATAACATAAATTTCTTCGATGTATATTTAGTCATACTTTTAATTACAACAATATTTCATAGACATATATGTATTGTTTAATTCTTTCACAATATATATAGTCAATGAATTCCTCTTTGATTGGATGAAAATGTGTAGAAATGTATATGATGTTGTTCTATCTTCTATTTTGGGGTTCTTATCTTTATTATTTCATCATATCTTATAGTGTAAATTATTATATATTGGGCAGAGAACATATAATTACATAGAGATATATATAATTGTAGTTTTATACATATTTTTCTATATAAACTGAGGCTTACGCCTCGACCGCCTCGAGGCTACGCCTCGCCTCGATTCCAAGGAGACCGCCTCGTTCCGCCTTTCGTTTTTTCAAACCTTGGATATAAATGGATTTCTCATGACATGGGCATTCTTGTTTTTGTTGCTATGAGAAGAGTTAAACTTGATTAGGCAAAATTCATTTTTAATATGATGAAATCCAGCCATTTGACTTGTCTACCTTTCATTGCGACACATTTGTGCATCGCAAATCATGTCGATCTTACTTTTAGTAAGAAGATCTCTGATATACACATTTTAGATAATTCATTTTTTTCCATAAGACCAAGTTTCCCGAAGTTAGAGAAGAACATCATCATTTGGAACCCGAAGTGAATTCATCACTTACCCAACCCGAACCATCTAAAGTTCCTTTCGGCTCTTACAACCCTCAGCATCCAAAACCCTATTTTCAACAACCTTGATACTACCATACTGGACCCCTCCCGTGAGTACACAAGGCTAGATGAATCATGATATATATTCGGAAATATCATTTTTTACTATGCATATCAAAAATCTGAGGAAGATAGAATAACAAAGCTAAGCTTTCAAGAACAAGTAGTACGGTGTCTCTACTTTTTTTAAGAGACTCAACGAAAAATTATTGATTATTTCAACACTGGTGGTGATCAAACGTGATCATCCAAAAGACATCATCCTGGAGACCCTCACTTCTTTGATTTTGACGTCAAGCAACTCATGACTCCGAGGATTACTTTATTAGTGTTTATTACTATTTTAGTTTATTAATGTTTTTCTCCAAGTACAAGTTATGTATAGGATGGACACATACATTTACTATTAATTTATCTGCCTTTAGTTCTTATATCAGACCACTTGTTTGATTCAATGCATTATTTTTTATTGTTTTTTCTTTCTTTTTCTGCTACTTTTTCGCTTATGACAAAAGGGGGAAATTGAGAAAACTGGATGCTAAAAAATGAGAATTGCTGGTGAAGTTTTATTGCAGGTTAAAATTGTGGCAATTGTTTTTTACTTGCTTTAATATCTTTTTCTAGTTTGTGAGAAGATAAAAGGAAAAAATCAGTGTGCTTTTTTTCTCTCTAACCCTAGCAGGTACTGCAGGGAGTGCATGTCGTTAGGGAGAGTTTTTAGCTTTTTTCCTTAACCTTTGAGGTTTCATTCGGAGATATCTGTTTTTGTGTATTCAATTACTTATCTATGTAAGACTTTTTAAAGGTTTCGTCTTAACAAAAACGGAGAAGTTTGTTGTAACATATGCCCTCTAAGCATGGTTTCAGATTTCACAAACTTTAGGCAAAATTTCACCGAAATTTCAGTTTCAACATGGGACCAAAATTTCGAGCTAAATGCCGATATAGGGGCTTCCTTCACAGATGTAGCTCAATTTGGGTAAAATGTGACCAAAATTTACTGAAATTTCGACTAAATTTCGGTGAAATTTCATTTCAAAATGGTATCGATACAATATGCAATATTGAAATTTAAAACCTTGCCTCTAAGAATCCCTTTAAGTGCTTTGATTAATGAACAGAAGTCTAAGTATGTAAAGTCGTCATGTTCGTTCTCAAACTCGAAGATATACCAAAAGGTTGTTTTTGGGATAATTTGCTTTATGCAACTAACAATTTGTGGTGTAGGTTATAAAGTATCTTTTAGACTTAGACTACATTGAAAAGGATAGACAGATGTCTCAGGATCAGGGCACATGATGTACTCAAAACCTACTGATTTTCCTACATAAAAACATTTTATTTGGATTTTCCTAGATAAAAATATGATATCATCAAGCATGTCGTCTCTGTCTTTTATTTAAGTCGGCTTCTAATAACATTGGAATTAGAGGTGTTGTAAAAAGACTTCATAAACATCTTACATGCATATTTTGCCTAATGTTATACTGGCATACAAGCAATGTATACCGATATACACTTGAATGCACTTATCGCACATAATATTTCTGATTATTGCACCGATACAAGATGTTAATGCACCAGTACATAACAGTCGCATGCACTAGTAGGTACATACCTTGATAACGTTCACTTTGACTTTTATACTTAATGTTGCACCAGTACATCCCCAATGTGCACCAGTATACTTTTGAACATTGGACTTTTTAACTCAATCATTTCAACGTGCCTATTTTTAAATTGTTTGTGCACCAGTACAAACCTTTGTGGACCGATATACACTAGCTGTTGAACACTATTTATAACATGATTCGCCATTGTTGCACTAGTACAAGCTCTCGTCCACCGGTACACCAGTACTTTGATTGTTTTTCTCAATTGTTTTGCTTGAAATATTTTTTTAGAATTCATTATTCGTAGGGCTCCATTATGCCTATCAAAGGACCCTACACTCTACCTTAGAAACACACTCCAAAAGCACAAGTTCTCTCGTCATTATTGCGTTGTCTAAACTTGTGAGAAACTTTTGTGTGCTTAAGAATAGTTGTTGCTAATTAAGTGTTTTCTATTCTTCATGGTCTTCGTGACTCTCAGCTCACGATTTCCTAAAAGCCTTCTACTCGAATTTCACTCTCGGTATGGATTTACATTTCTGCATGTTTTCAAGGCTATATTAGAATAATTGTATTTATCTTTATTCGTAATTAAGAGGCATTTTGTCTGAAGGCCTTTCTTCCCAAAAGGAAGATAAACCAGTAGTGAAGTTGTGTACCTTGGGGCATTCTATGGGAAAGCTTTTCTTCTGGTGTAGGAAACAAATTCGGTTGAGGTTGTCTATCTTAGAAGATGTTATACGTGAAAACTTTTCTTGTGTGCATGATAACTTTGGTTGAAGTTGTGTATTCTGTGTAAAAAATTGTCTTCTTGTGTAGAAAAATTATGTAAGATGTGTGCTTTATAAACAGTTCGGACTACACCAAAAAGTAGTTCTTATGAGCTGACGATTCCTCAAGCGGGACACCTCTGGCAATTGGACAGCGAAGGTCCCGTAGAGGTCGTGCATTGTCGGCAGGATAGCCAAAGAAGGATGGAGACAGGTCGTCTGGCTTCAGAGGACGGTGCTTGCGATGCAGGGGTTGGGGCCACTGTGTTGCGGGCTATCGAGACCCAGTTAAGTGTTTCTGATGTAAGATGAATGGTCACAGAAGCTTCAACTTTCCGAGGAAGCGGGAGAGGAATCATGGAGATGCAGAGGGTGGAGAGGAGGACATAGCAGTTGGGATGGGGGTTGGGCGGGTGCTGGTGGGAGTTTGCTGATCTGAAGGGTGGTGCTTTGCGAATGCGATGAAGGATATCGGGCTAGCGGTCGGAACAATTTCGGGGGCGATGTAGTGAAGTTGGATGGTCTAATGGTGTGCACGCGTGGTCTCTCGGTGGTGGAGGCACGGAAGCTTGTGGTTTCTCGCGTGGTGCCGGAGGTAGGGTTCACTGGAGAACCTCATTGGTTCAGGACGGCTGGAGTGATTCTTGGCGGAGGGGGAGATGCATCTCGATAAGAGGCATCCCTCTCGTGGGACAAAGCCTCGTTGCGGTTCGGGAGATGCTGGCACCGATGATCCGGGAGGGTGAGATCGTTTCGGATGGCTTGAGGTGCGGTCAGCCGTCGTGGGTGATCGTGGTGGGCTCCGACCTCAAGTGCTCCATGTTGGTGAGCTTCGTGGCGCATTTCAGTGGGCTGCAGCTTCAGGTTGGAGGTGTGAGAAAAGAAGCCCATCAAGGATGCGGATGGTGGGCGACCGACGATGGTTAGCGGCATGCGATCGGGGAAAGCTTTCGTGGAAAGAGCATGTGCCTCTTTTCAGGAATTTCAAACCCCTTTTCCTTTTGCGGAAAGGATTTGGTTTCCTTCGATCGCAAGTCTTGGCGACATGCCCAAGGTCTCTCTAACGGCTTCGGGAGTAGAACCTCCTACGGCAAGGTTTTGGTTGGTCTTTCAGAGCATGAGAACCACGATTTCAGATCCCCAGGCCATTTTTTGATCTGGAGAGGCGATTTCGGAGGGCTCTTGGGCGTCTCGGTACATGGATCATATTAGCTATCGCCACCCGGATCCGGTCGGGGATTACGGTTCTCACGAGGCCTCAAACCCGATTAGCGATGGCGCACCGGTAAGGCTGGAGATCCGAGACCCGATTTTGTTCTCTGATGAATGAGCTTGATTTGCCTCCCTTTTTGTCGATGGTTTCATTTAGGCGGAGCGGGGCGATTCTGGAAGCGGTGAGGTGGCTTCTTGGCCTCCTGTGGAGAAATCGCTCTCTGCCCAAGCGTGGTCATGCTCTCCTGGATCCGATGTAGGATGGGTCTGCTAGCGCGACGTGTTTGAAGGGCTCTTCCGTGGAGGCGCATCAGCTGGAAATTCCGTGATGTATATCTCTGATGGGGGAGATTGGAAGATGGTATTCGCGTCATAACCTAAAGGAGAGGAGGCGGTTGCGACGTCTGGAAATTTATCATCGCTAAGAGGGGTCCAGGGGTGGAGGGGTCATGGATGGCGGCAGAGTGGTGGAGGGCGAGGATGAAATGGTGAGTCGTCGTGAGGTGGGTTGTGTCGTGGGGTCTGATGTGCAGCAAGTGGAGGTTGCTACGTCCGAACGGCTACGGGAGGCGGGAAAGTGAGAGGGAGGCATGCAGTGGAAGTGGAAGGAGAGGAATTTGGAGGAAGGGGAGGTGTGGCATGGGGTGGGAGAAGGACTGGAGAGGGAGGTTCTATTATGTCTTGGACTGGCGCCGCCTTCAGGGGTCTCAGAGATGTCTGAATGAATCTGGTCACATGGAACGTAAGGGTCTTGGGTCAGGCCGTGAAGCATTTGGCGGTAGGAAAGTTACTGATGAAGCAGAGGGTGGATGTGTCCATGTTGCAGGAAACTGAACTCTCAGGGGAAATGGCTAGAAGGTGGAGGGAGGTTGGGGGAAATATGTTGGGGGAGTTCCAAGGCAATCGCAGCGGACAAGGCGGCTGAGGGGATGATAACTGGATGGGATGGAGCTAAGCTGGAGATGGTGTGGGGCGTTCTCGCTCTCGATCCTGTTGCGACGCAAGGTGGATGGCAATATGATTATGGCTATAAATGTGTATGGCCCTTGCAATGGTGTCGGTGTTAGCATCTTGGTGGTGGAGTTGTGGCTAGGCTAGGGCGAAATTCTTATATGTGGAGTGGCTCATCGCCAGGGATTTTTAATGTGACATTGCGGCCGGAGGATCGGTCTGGAGGTCGCCATGGAAATGATTGTAGTTCGATGGAGTTGTTTGAGATGGCGGATGATTGGGGACTCCAGGTGGTCGACATTGCTAAATGTCTTTACACATTGCGAAACTCGAGATCTCGTTCCCAAATTGATAGATTCATGATGTCTACTAAGGCTTCGATGGCGTTTTCATTGGTTGGAGCCCAAACCCTTCCTGGGACGTAGTCAGATCACACGTTGTTGCTCGGGTGCTCGGGGGAGGTGGATCACCCACGCACATTCTTCATATTTGAGAGGGCTTGGCTGTTAGAGGAGGGTATCTAGGAGGTGGCAGCGGAGTTCTAGGGCGGTTACCGAGTGGATGGTCGGCAACATGTAGGTTTGCAAGCAAGTTGGCGGCGCTTAAGAGATTCTTGATGAATTACAACAAGGAGAACCGGTTGCGATGCAGGACCGGAGGCATTTGGCTCAAGATGAGGTGCACGGACTTGATATGCAGGAAGATGAGAGGGCGCTGACAGCAGAGGATGTGGTCATGAGGGGAAGTCATCTGGATGAGATTCGTAGAGAGGACAAAAAGGAAGAGGTTGCTTGGAGGCAGCCATGGCTGAGGAATGGGGATGCAAATACAAGATTCTTTCACGCCATGGCCAGTAGGAGAAGGCACAGGAATTCGATTCACTCGGTTTCTGTTGGCGAGGAAGTGGTAGAGGGGGATCGGGCAGTGGGGGTGGCATTGCGGTCACACTTTCATGATTTCAACAGATGTCGCATGCGGCAGGATGGGGCTGGCAGAGGAATGGTGTCTCGCAGATTTCAGATTATGATGTAGATTCATTGGTGAGCGATATCACGGAGGCAGAGGCTAAGCGGGCGTTGTTCCAGTTGAATGTTGATGGGGAACCGGGTCCGGATCCGGTCTTCTACCGGGAGTTCTGGGAGGTGATCAAGTAGGATGTTTTGGATGTGCTCGTGAACTTCCGGAGTGGTAACCATGGCTTTGAGAGATTGAACAAAACTCTTAGTTTTCTGCTTCCAAAGAAGGACACACCGACCAGGGTTGAGGACTACATGCTGATTGCATTATCTAATGATGTGTACATGATTCTCGCAAAGATTCTTGCGAATCGCTTGAAGGGAGTATTTGATCAGAACATTTCGCCAGAGCGAACAGTATTTGTGCCTGGGAGAGCTATAGCTGATGGACTGGGGATGGCGTCAGAGATGGCGATGGATTGGAAAAGAGGCAAGACCAAAGGTGTGTTGTGGAAGGTGGATTTTTTCAAGGCGTATGACAGTGTGGATTGGAGATTCCTGTGGACTTCTTTGGAGAAGAGTGGCTTCATGGTGTTGTGGATTGCTTGGGTCAAGCATTGTGTGACGACTATCTCCCGCGTTATGCTGGTCAATGGCAGACTGGCAGGGTGTTTCTTCCAACCTCAAAGGGGATTAGGCAAGGATGTCCCTTGGTGCCGCTCTTGTTTGTGATTGTGGCGGATGCGATGGTTGTTCTGATGAGGCTGGAGACGAGTGGGGGGTGGGGTCACTGGGGTGTTGGCTATGTGAAGAAGGAGATATCCATCTCGCTCCTGCAATTTGCGGATGACACTTTGATATTCATGGGGGCTGATGAGGAGAAAATCCGTCGGGCTTCGCTCATTACGGACATTTTTTAGGATATTTCAGGTCTTCGGATTAGCAAGGATAAATCGATTGTGGTTCCTTTTGGCCTCGATGAGTTGGAGGTGCAGAGAGCGATGGCGAACTTGGGCTGCCCAACTGTCACGCTTCCGATCACGTACCTAGGCCTGTCGTTGGTGGCGGTGAGGCCTAGGACTCGGGAATGGCAGGCACTTTTGGGGAGATTAAAGGGGAGGCTGACGGGATGGAAGGTGTCAGTTCTCTCAAGAGGCGAGATGTTGGTGCTTCCGAAACATGTTCTTCCGGTCATACCTATCCATTGTTGTAAAAATCCCCCGACCGGCCCGACTAGTAGGTCCGACTAGTCTAGTCGGTGGGGTGGCCGACCGAGTACTGACTAATTCCGACTAATGCCAACTAGTCGATCGATTTTTGCTTGGAGATACCATTTATTTTTTATTTTTTAAAGCAAATTTATTCTAATATGCTTAATGTTTTATTTAAATTCAATTTCTTCTTTTGTTTCATTACGATAATATAAAAAAATGTACAAATCTGTGTAAATATATAAGAATATACATACAAAAATGATTTATATATTTAAATAATTAAAAAATTCAAAACCGATTAAAGCCCGATAAATCCGATTAGTCGTCCGACTGCCGATTAATCCTTAGTCAGTGACCCAACCGACCGAGTACCAACTACCGATTTTTGCAACCTTGTACCTATCTTCTTCTGTTCCACGAGGATGCTTCATGCGGGTGTGCATATAAGGATCGAGGCTATAATGGGAAGATTTTTCTGATCGAAGGAGAGGTAGATTAGGAGGGTCCACTTGGTTGATTGGAGCAAGGTGATGGCATCGAAGAAAAAGGATAGCTTGGGTGTTATTCGGGTGGTTGTGATGAACAAAGCATTCATGGCAAAATGAGTGGTCCGCGTATGGAGAAAATATAAGGACATGGTGTATAGGTTGTTGAGGAAGTTGTATGGGGTGTCCATGTCTTGGCGATCACCCCGGGTTGTTTGTCGTCCTCTCTATAGAAGGGGATTACTAAGGTGATCCCTGAGCTACAATTGAAATTGAGATCGGTTCTTGGAGATGGCTCTAGATTTCGCTTTTGGCATGATGACTGGACGGGAGATGGGGCATTGGGCGAGCGTTACCCACACCTCGTGCAGTTGGCCGGTAACAAGGAGGAGGTGGTGCAACATGTCTGGATGCATGGGTCGTGGTCTCTGACATTCTCCCCATGCTTATCGAATCAGAGGGTTGAGGAGTTCTTAGCGTTGCAAGCGGATTTGGCGCAGTTGGAGGGGTAGACAACTGGTAGGGATCACTATGTTTGGGAAAATGGGAATTTCTCAGTGAAAAAGGCGTATCGATTTTTGGTGGACGGAGAGGAAGTGGATGAAGAGGTTGTTGTTGATAGCAGGTTGATTTGGAGAAACAGGGCGTCGAACCGTATCAAGATCTTTCTTTGGCTTCTCCGGCTTGGTAGGATTCTTACGTTGGCTCATCGGAGGTAGGTGCTGGGGGTGGAGGCTGATCTTTGAGTCAGATGCGGGTCGACAGTGGAAGACACGAACCATTTGTTCTTCTATTGTTCATCATCATCTCAGATTTGGAGCAGGGCCAACATCTCTTGGATTGGTAGTCAGTATTTTTAGAGAGACATTAGATCGATTTGTGGATATGGGCATGAGGATAGAGCGTACCTTTTTACACTCATTTGGGCGACCGGGTGCGCTAGGAATGGCATCATTTTTAGGGTCAAACATGTTATACAGAGAATGTAATTGAACAACGTGGAGCGTTATATTCATCATGATCAATGTAAAGCGTTGTAACACATAACATTTTTATAGATATATATATATATACTTTTGTGGTGGAGCCCAGCTTGAGAGGTCACGCTTCTCCTTTAAAAAAAGGTAGTTCTTAAGTGGATGTCTATAAGCCTTAGAAAGGTCAAGCTCAGGTATAGGGCCTACCCAAAAGTAGGTGGACTTGTATAAATTTATATGTATTGCGGTTCTGCCTGTTGTGATTTTTATTCTCGTAACTATTTTGTTTGAATTGATCATAAGCAACATAAACACTACTCACTCCCTCTAGTGGTCCTTCAAAACATACTAGTGTGTGAGGACACAGAAATAACAAATAACTATATGCAAGACAAGAATATATGGGACATCACACCAACTTACATGGTGACTATATTCACAGTCCACTCGAAGTCCAGATTAGTGGAGTGCATGGATTATCATCCATATCATGTATACCCATACCCGCAGCCACCACAGCCCAACATCACCACGAGGACACAGTGACGGAAAGTCCGATATCTTCAGTTGGTTCCATGGAAGTTGGAGGAGATTCAACGTTGAGTGGTATATGCTATACAAATACAGCAAGCCCTACAAAATATGAGGATACAGCAAGCCCTGCGGTGGTCATGGACTATATGAATTATATGATTGTGGATCACATGGACAAAAGCATAATGAATCAAAATAGTTTCTTCATTCCTCCTAGTTATGATTACAATAATGGTCAGCAAGGCTTTAAATGTCGGTTTCGGTCACCATTTCGGTATCGACCAAAACAGAATTTCGATGGAATTTCGGTGGAATTTCGACCGACATTTCAGTCATTTTTTGTACTAGGACCCCCATATTTCGGTCATTTCGGTCATTTCGGTCGAATTTCGATTTCGACTGAATCTCGATATTCGATAGAAATTCGACCGAATTTCGCTGAAATTTGAGGCCATGATGGTCAGAGTGGTGGCTACGGTGATACCGCATCACAATCAAAGAGTGGCGGCGGATATGGCACGGATATGGGGCATTTATATATTTTTACCCCGCAATGCCTCCAACTAAACCTCAATAGATGTCTCCTCCTACTTCACCAATAGCATCGCATGGTTCTGAAGTTGCATCTTCCTCACGTCATCTCCTCGTAATTCCATTACCTCCAAGAAAAATATCACGGTGTTGGTTTCTTTGTACATTTTGAAGACAATGTATATGTGCAAATTCTCATGGACTACAAAGTCATATACAAAATATGAGAAACAAAGAAAAAAACAAAGACAATACAAATAAAATGAAAACATAAAAAAGAAGAAATTTCATAAAAATCGAATTCCATAAGCCAAGTAAGCAAACTTTCGTATCTTACTGACACTAGACTTGATATCTCTTATGCAGTGAGCAAAGTTAGCCAGTATATGAAGAAGCCAACTTATAGTTATGGCCATTATGTTCTTCTCATCCTGAAGTACTTGAAGAAGTTGTTAGACAAGGGATTGTTCTATGCAGCTAATGGTCACATGTACATAAGATCTTATGCAGATGCAGATTATGCAATTCTCTTTAGAACAAATGCTCCCAACTGATTTTCGTATGTTTGTTGATGGGAAGTCGTTCACTTGGTGCAGTAAGAAGTAGACAAATATTTTGAGATCCAATATAGAGGTAGTAGAGTATAGAGTCATGGCTCAAGTCACTTGTGACATTAGTTGAGGCGAAATATGACTGTCTCACCTCGAAGGGGTGGAGGCTAAATATGACCGTCTCATCTTGAGGCGTACGCCTCGGATGCCTCGAGGCTAGTTTTTAAAACCATGGCTCTCACTCCACGTCCTGATTGGATAGGTTTCTTGCTTTTGTGGAGCTGATGTCGGCCTTTCCACTGGTCCAGGTTTATGCGCTACCACGTTCCATATCCAATCACACGTCGATCATGTGGTCATCTGAGGAGGAAAATCTCCCTCATTCTTTCTTCATATTTGAGAAGTTTTAGTTCTTTGAGGATGGTTTTTGGGTGATGGTGAGGAACTTCTTGTCGTCTTGGGTTGGTGAGGGGCCGGCTAAGCATCACCTCTTCTCCAAGTTGGAGGCACTCCTGAAGAGACTCAACGCATTCAAGAAGGCAAACCGTGAGGGTTACCTTGCCCGTCGTTGTGCAAAGCAAAATGTGTTGTTGACTTGGACAAAATGGAGGACACTAAAAAGTTGTCTCAGTTTGAACTGCTTGAGAGAGAGGCAAACCAGTAGATCATACTGTAGGAGGACAAGAAGCAGGAGGTGGAATGGCGTCAGAGATCTAAGAAGACCTAGATCAAGGAGGGGATGCAAATACTAGATTCTTTCATGTGGTGGCGAACCGCAAACAGGAGGCGTCGTCACAATTTCATCCACAACATCTCCAGTGGAAGGAGACTTCCAAAGGGGGGATTGTGAGGTTGGCATGGTGGTCGTGCAATATTTTCGCCGTATGACCCATAGGAGGGCCGCTGGGGGCTGGAGATAGCTTGGATAGGGGGCTTCCAACCTCTCGCACAACCACAGGTCGTGCTTATTAGGGGCTTTACATTTTATGAGATCCGAACGGCAGTCTGAGAGCTGAATGCGGAGGGGGGTGTCGGGCCCTGATGAGTTCCAGGTATTGTTCTTCAAGGAGTTCTGAGACATTATTCAAGGAGTCCTGAAGATGGTGGCGAGCAAGTTTGTCGTCTCTTCCGCATTCGCTTGGAGAAATGCATGCGGAGATTTTTATGGGGTCGCTCGGACGGAAGTGGCAGAGGTGTTCATCTGCTCACTTGGGATGTGGTGACCTTGCCTAAGAGTTCCGGAGGTCTTGGCGTCCGAAACTTGGATCGCGTCAACAAGGCATTACTTCTGAAATGGGTGAGTAAGATCTGGGGCAAGGATGATTCTTTTCTTTGTAATGTGCTGCGGGCGATTTTGGGCGAGGATTGGAGTGGCTTTATGCGCGGGATTTGCCCTGTGCGCTCCTCTCATTTTTGGCGATGTGTGTTTGATACATTAAGAAGTCACCGCTCTTTGTTCTCCCCGGTGCTGGGGTCGGGTGCCATCCTCAAGTTTTGGCAGGACGACTGGTCGGGGGGAGGTCCCTTTCAGACGCATTTTCCGAGGTTATTTGCTTTGGCGACAAATCGTCTGGCCTCTGTTGCGGACTATTGGATCAACGGTTGCTGGTGCCCATCATTCTTGGATGTTCTTTCGGATCAACGCGTGACCGATTTAGCCTCGTTGTTGGAGGCTCTTTCCTCTTCGGCTTCTCCCGGTTCTCTGCGGGACCATTGGGCTTGGAAGGATGGGGCCTTCTCCTCTCGTAAGGCGTTCTTAGCTCTGCTCTCTTCTCCCCCTGCTCTGCCCGCTCCTCTGGTGCGCGACTGCGCATTCTTCTGGGGGCTGCAACTGCCCGCGGATCACTTTCTTCTTATGGGTCTTTCGCCATCGGCGTTTGATGACCCGGGACCGTTGTGCCACGTTTCTTCCTCCCTCCAACGTCCGGTGCCATCTCTGCGGGGAGTGGGATGAATCGGCCGACCACCTCTTCTTTCAATGCATGTCGGTCACGCGGGTATGGGACGACGTTTCTTGGGCTCGTGCGGTCAATACTGAGGACTTCTGCGACATCCTCTGGTTCAACAGGACGAGGGCTCGATCTGATATGCTGGGTCCCATAACGCGCCTTTGGTCCATCTGGCGTGCTCGTAATGAGGCTATTTTCTCGGGGATGCGCTTCTATAAGGAGAATGTGACGATTGCGGCCAGCAGATTTATATCAGATTGGTGTAATTAGTTGGGTCACGGCTTTGCTAGCCGCCTGTCTACATTGTATTCTTATTCCCCCTTTCTTTTTTCCTCCCCTCTTACCCCATGTAAGTATCCCTCTTCTTAACTTTACGTAATATAATTTCTGGGGTGAACACCAACGAGTGTATCCCCCTCTTTTGAGCCTCAAAAAAAAATTTGTTGTCTCTACCCACGGTTTCGACAAGATCAACAAAGCATTGCTTTTCCTCTTGTCTAAGAAGGATGGGGCAGAGAGAATAGAGGACTTCCATCCTATTGCTTTGTCCAATGCAATGTATATGATTGTTGTGAAGGTCTTGTCCAACCTTTTGAGTCTTGTTCTGAAGAGCGTGGTTGAACCGGTGCATATGACTTTCATACCTAATTGTTTAATGATGGATACTATTGTGATGGCGTCTGAGATGGTTGGTGACTGGAATAAAAGGGAGGTGAAGGGATTGTTGTGGAAAGTTGACTTCTTGAAAGCATACGACCATGTTGATTGGCAGTTCCTCTAGTTGGTGTTGGCTAAGCCTGAGTTCCCATAGATTTGGATCTCTTGGATGAAGAGATGTGTGACTACCTCTTCCTTCTTGATTTTGATAAATGGGCACCCGGAGGGTGGCTTCTTCCAAATGCACAAAGGTGTTCGTCAGGGGTGTCTCCGGGTACCCTTACTTTTTAATCTGGCAGTAGATGTGATGGCCACTATGACTACGCAGATGGTTCAAAGGGGAAGGACCAGGAGTTTTACTATAGAAGATACCTCCATCCCCCTTCTGCAGTATGCAGACAATGCTATTTTCTTCATCAAGGGGGGATACACAGAGGTCATGGCTATGAGTACCATGTTGGACGTCTTTTGGGAGCTCTTCGAGTTGGTGGTGAATAAAGATAACTCTACATTTGTACCCTTTGGGCTCTCTGAGGCGGATATTGAGGTGTACACTGGGGTCATCGACACCCCACGTAGGGTTGTACCTCTGGCATACATTGGCCTTCCCCTTACCTGAGGTAGGTTGGCACATGCGGACTAGTCTCCGGTGATCGAGAAGCTTGAGCTCAAGCTGGTGGGCTGGAAGGCCCCGTGCCTCTCTCGTGGGGGAAGGCTTGTGTTGCTGAAGGCAGTCCTTGCTGCCATACCCATATTTCTTATCTCCACCAGGATTCTGTTACTGCCATTTGCAAGTGCATGGAGGCTTGTATGTGTCACTTCTTTTGGGGAACGAATAACGAGCAGTCAAAAGGGATACATTTGGTGAATTAGGAGGCGATCACATCATTGCAAGATCAGGGGGAGTCGGTGTTATCAGGCAGGAGGAGATGAACAAGGATCTTCTGCTGAAGTGAATGGCCCGTTTGTGGGATAAGGTGGAGGACCTCCCTTACAGAATCATTAGAAACATTTATAGCATTCGGGCGCAGCCGCTGTTGATAGATTCCTCCCTTCACCTCACCTCAGCTTTTTAGGAAGGGATATGCATGGTTACTCGTGAGATTTCTCTGCAGATGCGCTCAGTTCTGGGGGATTGGGGAATCCTTTCTATTCTGGAAGTACAACTAGTCTGAAAGTGGACCACTACAAAAGATTTTCCCTCTCCTATACTCGTTAGAAGAGAGACGTGACCTACAGGTCAGGGAGGCATGGGTCGACGGCCAGTGGATGTCATGCTTCTCATCTCTTCTTTCAAAGCAGCGTATTGATGAGTTTATGTGTCTGTTTGATATGATCGTGGGCTGCTCAGGTCCGTCTGAGGGATGCGGTCATTGTGAGAGATGGTTGTTTTACTGTGAAGACGGCATATAAGGTGCTCTCCTCCAACGTGACGACTGATCCGAGCATCTTGGAGCGTGACTGCAATATGATCTGAACATTAAAGGTCCCTCTCAAGCTGAAGATTTTTCTGTGGCTACACATACGGGAGCGGATTCTGACCAAGGTAGGAACTAGGAAGATCGATGCTGGTGTAGGGGGACGACACCACTTGCTCCTTGTGCGGGAGCAAAAACGAGGACATGGACCAGCTCTTTACTCTTGCACCTGCATATGTGATGTTTGGGCCGTTGCAGATATTCATTGGGTTGATTTCTCCTTCCACACTAGATTTTGGAATTCGCTAGTAGCCAACCAGTCCATGCTCATGGAGGATCTCATGCGCCCTATTGCCACCATTTGGATGATTTGAAAGGCGCAACGAAGTTATCTTTCGGTCCGATAGTATCTATGTTGACAATGTAACTCTTTTTGTAAGATCTCTTCTAAAGACCTGGTGGTTGTAAGTCTTCTAACCTATCTTATTAATATATGTATGGGACGGGCATCTCCAAAGTGTTCCTCCTTTTTTGGTACAAAAAAAATTGTATTCTTGAAGGATCATTGTGATCATAAGAAAAGGTAAAGTTATGCCGAAGGTTACATTCATTCTTAGGAGTACATTTAAATTCTTTTGATGACTATTTGGGAAAAAGGAGGGCCTACACTTGTAGGGCAACATCGATACTCGATAAGGTATAGCCTCCGTGAACTAGATCTTAAGGGCATCAATAATCTTGGGGGTGTCTATCGAGTTCAACGAGCCGAGTTGGCCTCAACTCGGACTCGAACTCGATAAGAAACCTAAGCTCGAACTTGGACTCGATAAGGATCGAGCCCTGGATCACCACCTCAAACTCGAACTCGTCGAGTTCGAGTTGACTCACGAGCCTCTTATCGAGCCACGAGTTTCTGAGCTGGCTCACGAGCCTCTTATCGAGTCGTGAGTTTCTGAGCTGGCTCACGAGCCTCAAAATGAGCAGGCTCATGAACCTCTTAATGCGTCATTGTTCCATTTTATACATTAAATTATGCAAATGACATTTATAATTTTGATTTTTTATACTCTTTTGTGTAGCTTTTTGGGCAAGAAAAATGTTAACCTCTAGTTTAATCAAACTCAATGTGGAAGTTTTGGTATATATGTTTTTAATTTTTTATTAAGAGAGAAAACGAGTTATCGAGTCGAGTTTCCGAGTTGAACAATGCCCAACTCGAACTCGACTCGATAAGCTAACGAGTCATAAAACCCAACTCGGGCTCGTTAAAGTTTTGAGTCCGGCTCACGAGCCCTTAACGAGCCGAGCTCGAGTTGAGCTAATTGAGTTCGAGCTTTCTTGACAGCCCTAAATAATCTTCTTCCACATGTTCTCCACATCTTTTCTCATGGACCGCCATTTGTTCAGCAATTTTTTTGAGAAAAAGATCTTGTATTGGCTAGGACACATTGAGGTGGAAACAGCATGAGCACTACAAACGGCTAGGCGAAGAGCTGAAGGGATGCAACTCATGACACACTTGTGGCAGGAGTCGGATTCTTTACAGGAAAAATGTTGGTTAAGAGCATTAAGTTTTTTTACAAGCCAAGCATTCTACTTTGATATAGTAGATCTCGTGCAGTCATGCCCGTTTCCATCTTGAAAATGCAACATTTTCGCAAATGTTCGTGATTCTTATGTTATCAGACTATCAGCAATTCCTTCTAAGGAGAATCAGTACATGAAATACCGCTAATCCACGAGCGACGTTCAAAATATCCAGCATTATCTCAAGGATTGAAAGAAGAAGGTTACCTCTCCTGAGCTTCGGGCCGGACGGCGGTTTCTCCGTCACGAACCATTGCACATCAACCTTTTCGATCCCCTTGATCTCGAAACCAAAGTTGTCGATCAGGAACGGAGTCGCGACATCCGCCGACGGCCCCTTGCGGGATCCCGGAACGGAGATCTCCACATCCACGGTGATCAAATCCCCGGGTCTGTACACTTCCTTGTTCGTTTGCAGCTTTACCACTGGAGACCTCCCATGCGCCTTGGGTTCGCGGTCCTTGTCGTCGTCAACTGCGTCCGATCGTCCGAAAATGGAGAAGCCGCGTGGAAGCATAAATGTCATCTTTCACTAGAGGACATCCATCCGAAATCTTCCTTCCTCGTTCTGGATTCCGCGATCTCGCAGATGATTGGTGATTCGTGCCGGGGAGATTGGGGAATTAGGGTTTCCAGGTGGAGATCTGCGGGAAGGAGATCGATGGCGCGGGGGAAATTGGAGAGCTGAGAGCGCAATTAGGGATCTCTTTTTTGTTTTCCTCCTCTCTTCTGATCTTGGAAACCCGGCCGTTTTCAGAGATACCAAGTTACTAGATGTTGTACATGTAATGATGTAAAGATAGGTTTTTCTTGAAATTTAAATTTAAATGATCTTGAAAAACAAGGTGTAATGGTAAATAAGTGAGAATCATCCTTTCTATTTTTCAATTGTCTTGAAAGGATGACAAAGGAATAAGCTTTGTAAACATGGATATAATAGATGGTGCAATTATTACATGGTTGCATTATTCCAAGCTTATTTATTGCATGATAAGGGAGAGTTAGTCTCATCTAAATATAACTCATTGTTGTATTCGATCGAGAGAATAGAAGATTTGTTATTAATTTCAAGTTATTTTATGTCAGCACTCTATGATATATAGTGTTGTGCCTTAAAAAATCAGTATATGCTCATATTTTATAGGGAAATGAAAATAGAGAATTCCACCCACTTGTGCCACCTAATGAAGATTTTGTTTTTTTCCCTCATCCTTCTCACCACTCATCGCCTCCTCCATTACCAGCTTCCTTGTCTATCGTGAACAATGGAAGCTCTTCTCTAGCTATGATGCAGGGTTGCAAAATTCTCTTCAAGTATTTGAGTACACAATCTAAGCCATCCTAATGAGTTTTCCATAGGAGAGCTTCTGTTTATACAACTTGGCAATCGCAGAGGAATATCAAGAGTAGCATAATTGGTAAGATATATTAAGCCGTGTAATATCTTTAAGTATTTAAGCTGTGATATATGTGCCTTACTCATGTTCTTACACAAATCAGATCTAATATACTTAATAATATACATTAAGCTTTATATGATCAATTAGTACTTAAGCCGTATATATCTATGGGATTGACAAGTATACACCAAGACAAATGTAAGTTTACATGCACCAGTGCTATAAAATGTCTTTTTTTAAGAAAATCTTTGAAGATTCACTTAAAATGATAAGCGGAGTATGTGTTTTAAATTTCATGTAAAACAAATATTCATATGTGCAACTAGAAAGGATGAAAAACCATTGAATTCTTCAATTAGTTTACCATTTTTAGAGCGGCATGAAAATCAACGATCAATCAAAACCACACAAACGTGATCATTTAACTTAATACGCTAAATTATTTATTTCCCTTGGGTAAGCCCCAAAGTTGACACCAGGAGGCAACTTATCAACTTAGGACCATTTTTAGATCATTCCATGCACACGATTTTCAAGAAGATTTTTTTAATGCAAAAAAAGATGCAAAAAAGCAATTTAAACCAAGTCTAGGATTATTTCTATAAAATCCAATCAAATAAATTTCAAAAAAAATTAAAACTTGTTCAGAATGAGTACGAAGAAAAATTAAGTTGTTGAATTATGTTTGGATTCTCCTTATGCACAATGATTTTGTTATGAATTTATGGATGCAGACAGAGTGATTAAGAGTAATTCAATTTTAATAATTATCAAACATCAAAAATAATACAAAATAAAAGTATCCTAAGTAGATCATGTAATGACAAGTTCAGGAAAATGTTGATATTGGAAAAAATAATTAATATGTGATTCATTAAAAATCAACCGTTCTTGACACAAAATAATTTATTCAAAGAACAATATGATTGCAATGAAATGATTTTTGGCTATGTAAACGAGTATGACTTATTCTACAAAGTGAAAGTTTCGAGAAATGTTTAGAGCCATGGATGATTTATTATGAATTAATCGATTCCAGATGGGCAAAATATGCAATTTCTTACCAAATATATTTATAATAAATCAATGATAGCTCAGAATGTTGCAACATCAACTCATTAATGTAGAAAATTAACCAATGTCTGGCGTGTAATTTAAAAAAAATGAAATTTAATGGTTCAAGCTTAGACTCAAAGACAAGGGTCTATGTGCCAATAAACTAAAAAAATTAAATAGAAAAATGTAGCACGGGGACTTCTCTATAATTACCAAAACCCGCAAGGGTATTTATTCAAAAATTTCAAAGGCAGGGCTGGCCTGGCAATTTCCAGTGGTTGTAGGGCATATCAACAATAGCCTAGGACACGTGTGAGTTGGCACGTGACTCAAGCCTCTGAATCTAACGGTTGTGATGAGAAACTCCTGATTGACAGTTTCTACTTAACGAGGACTTCTTCCTTCAACCTTGGTCCTAGTTATGGTTGCGTACATGACTCCGATGACGGCGAGAAGGTTTGGCTCGAGTGACCTCCAGCCAAGTAGTAGCTCATTGGAGGTTGTTTGGCTCCAGGATCTGCAGGTAGGGGATGAGGTTCGAGTGTTCTCATATGACCTGGGCGTTAAGTTTAGAAGATAAGAACGGTGTGGTGTGGTGGGGCTCTGATGGGTGATGACGGAATGGAGAAGTGGATCTGGCCTATGCAAGGTCAGAGATGGGAGGTGCTGGAAGAATAGAGGGAATTGGATTGAGGAGAAGATGGATGTGATGTCATGTCGATCGGTGAGAAAAGGGAAGGAACGAAGATGAAGAAAATGTGGGAGATGGTGTCAGCAAGAATGAAGAAGAAGATAGAACAGATGAAGGAGAAGGGGCAAAAGATGTTACTTGGAATGGAACCTCACTGAAGTTGGTGATGAGGTGTGTGGCTTTGGTCGTTTCCTAAAAGTGGTGCTCAGTGGAGAAACACCACGAAGCTTGATGAGCTTGGGTCGAAGCTTGTGCCGGTATAGCACAAGACTATGTCGGATCTTGCCTTTGGTGTCATCACGTGATGACTCCACGCTCCAACATTGTCACTGGTGGGAGGGGAGGAGGCTCGGCCCTCTCGCTTGATTCGATTATCAGTGGATGGATTCGATTTGGGATCAAAGATGGGTTTTTGATGAGAATTCAATTAGGGTTCATCAGATCTCTCGTCAAGATAAGAGGTGGTAAAAGTTCACGTGGATCAGACAATGGAAATAAGGGAGAGAGGGGGGGATAGTGATGGCTACGAATAGAGGGTTTGTCATCGGGGGGTGATGGGATGAGGAGAGAAAGGGTGGCTCGATCGTCAGCCATTGTTGGAAGGAGGGGATAAAGTGGTTGCGAGGGCAGAGGCAATTGACGCGTGAAGGTGTGGTGGTTGTGGGGGTGGCCATTAGGCCCTTGGGTGGTTGTCGTCGGGAGTGGGTGAAGTAGTTGGGAGGTAGGATATGAGCTCATGATCGTTGGATTTTCCTGGATTTCGTCCCACTTTTGAATATGTTGGGAATGGGTGGAGAAAGGAGAACACCAATGGGAAGAGAGGGGGCGGCGCGTGGCTGCTCCAAAAGGGACCACATGTTGTTTACACAAAAATCAAAAAATTATTATAAAATAAAAATTAAAATAAAATACCAAAAAACCTTCAAATAAAAAGATCTTTTACGAAAATTATTCATCTTGATGAGATGTACAACTTTTGTGAAAGAGACCAAGAACAAAAGACATCATCTGTACAAAATACATTTTTAGGTGATATCTTATGTATATAAATATGGATTTTTAATTTGCATTTTTTATTTTTTATAAATGGGAAATTCAAAAAAATAAAATAAGTTTAAAATATATATTTACACATTACTCTGTTTTCTATAATTATTTATAATGAAGAAAATAAACAAACAAAATAAAAGTGACTTATTTACAAACTGAATATGCAGACTCATAACAAACCCTTTTCTTTGGTTTTTGTATTTTTAGATTTTGATTTTTGATGAATTTATTAAAACACGTCTCAAGTAAAAGAAATGAAAAAAGAAACAAATCGAAAAGGGTTAATTATGTACATAAAATGATAAGCCAAAATCAGCAAATATGAACAATATAGTATTCGGTCCCAAAACCAAAATTTCATGTATGATTTCCAATTCCTTCAAATTTGATCTTATATGTCAGTAAATTAAGTACACATTAATCCCAAAGTGAGTACGGGTTTTTAGGAGACTGTATGTGAGATATATCATCATTTACGGCTTTTCATACTCAAATTGGGTTTATTTCATATATATATATATACACAAGTTAGTTTTTACTTGAGATGGAGCTCTATTTTCAGTTAATTAGCACTAGCAAAATCTGTTTATTAGACAATGTTTATAAATTTCATACTGGGTCTTTGTAAACATTGTCTTTGGAGAACGTGGCGTTACTTAACGCCCATCATCAAATGTTGCCCTAGCCTTATCATCCTTGGATAACCCTACAGAAAAAGGTAAATGTCATGATAACTCTCTTTTCAAGGCGAAAATCCAATGTTGAATAAAAACTTCAAACAGACTTGTTATTTACATTGTTAGTCTTTTAGCCAACGTTCAAAACGTCAAGTTAGGATAATCAAGGGTGACTTTTGAACGTCACGTAAGGTAGTAGTCTTATTGTCGTCGATAAGTCAAATAATCAAACGTGATATCTAACATTGACAATGCCATCACAAATGACTTTTGATTGTGACCAATACTTGTACTTGATATATTAAGATATTTGTACTCATCTATGCAAATTCAATAAAAAATTGTACATATAAATACACCATAATCACAAACGAGCCTTCTTATTATAAGAACTAGTGTATTTGTCCACGCTTTGTGACGGTTTACTATTTATGCACTGAAGACAATTTCCATGCACTCGTGCCATTGCTTGATCTCAGAATCATCAAAAGACTCATCCATGTAGCATCGTTTTGTTCTTAAGTATGGTAGATACACTTGTTCAAACCCATAACAACTATAGGTCGTCCAATTCACGTGCAATATAACTCATCTCCTTATATCAGTAACAATTTTTCCAGATGATAGATTATCTATAACATTCCGAGCTTAGGTCTCCGGTCCGTTATCGAGGAAAATTGGTCCTGACAACTTGTTGCATTCGAGTCCAAATGGATCCGTTAACAACCACTCAAAATGCTTAAGCCCAAGTTGTCAAGTAGTAAGTCTCACCACTTATAATTCACTCTCACACTTTGTGAATTTTAGATGTAGGACTATCTTTGGGAGTGTAGGTGTTATCATCAATCATATATTCCGCACATCTATCCACTACAATCCCCATTTAACGTTACATACAATTAATCAAATCCATTAATCTACCAGTTTACATAGGTAAATAAATTATACCTTGTAGTTTCCAGTAAAACTTTTTCTAATTGAAAGGAATTTGAAATGGGCATTAGGTTGTTCCCAGTAAACATTTTCTAAAGGCATAAATAACACATTTCTTTATTAAAATGATATTATTATATATGTAAATTATACACATACATATAAAATATATGGATAAAATATATTAGTATAGTATACCTAAATGTATGTTTGTTATTTTGATGTTAATTCCTTTTTATGTTTTAGTTTAAGGGAAAAGGGAAGCTACATCGGGGGGTGCAGCCAACTGGCTACACCCGACTATTTTTCTTAAAGTAAATTACAAAAAAGTCCCTGAACTATACACCTGATTTCAATGTCATACCTGAACTTTAAAAAGTAACAATGTGGTACCCAAACTTTCAATCTTGTCTCAATGTGATCCCTAACTATTGAAATTTAAGGTTAAAAAGATGAAATAATCAACTAAATTTCTATGGTGAAGGACCACATTGAGACAAATTTGAAAGTTCGGGTACCACATTGTTATTTTTTAAAGTTCAGGCATGACATTGAAATTAGGTGTATAGTTCAAGGACTTTTTTGTAATTTACTCTTTTTCTTATTGATTTTTTATTTTTTGAAGGAAACTTATGTGGATTTACTCAGTTTATTGTGTGGAATATGTGTTTCAAATTTCATGCAAAACAAACATTCCTAGCATGCCTATCTAGATAGGGTCAATTTCAATAATTATGAGACCGTTAAAATGTGATAGTCTTGATGGAGATGATAGAAGTGTCAAATTTAGTTGAAATTGGTATGATATGATGGTGATATTTAGTGATTTAATTCCCCCTAGGTTTCATTTCAAAAACACAAAAAATCAATGAAAAAAATTGTCGGGTGCAGCTAGTTAGCTCCACCCCCAGTGCAGCTTCCCCAACCCCTTAATTTAATTACGTGTATATATACACATAAATATGTATTGGATTTTGAGTATCTACGTACATAAATACTTTACACACACATGGACACGTGTGCGACCTGTGTAAAAATGCATGGCACATATAATGTCATTTCCATATTACATAGGTAAATATACAGATCCGACCATAGCTAAATTACGTGTAAACTGTTTCCGGCTCTCCGATCCAGGAGATGCTCCTCATGATCCATCACCTTCCTCTTGGAGCTCATCGATTTCGCTATATTCTTAATGAACTCGATATGATAAGTTAATCGATCTTGCAGTGATCACAGTGCTAGATTGTCCTTGTTGTCCTTAGACTTCCCTTCAGATGGTAAGGCCTCAGCTTCTTCATGTTTGAGAGCTGCACCTATTTCATGAATAATTCCTTATCTTCCCCTTCCAAGCATCTATTTGAGATCAATCCACCAAAAAATATTAGAATTTAATTTAACTTTTATGTGAGGAAAGATATGTATTGTCTGCATAAATCGGTAATAATATTTAAAGGGAACGTTCACTTGATTGTCAAGAGTTAAACCGGTGTGTTTATATGATTATACTTATCATTTTGCTTTATACATTACTTATATGATGTAATATGATATAGTACAATCAATATAAAAGAAATCAAATGTTGACTTTGGAAGGAGTGTACTGTGAGGACATGAATACCACAGGGATATCCCGTGTGGACTAAGATTCCTAGTCACAATTAAACTCTAATTAAATTATATATATTCTTTTAGAATAGCTTTTTTCACACATTACCTTAATCCTCTTGTGCGGATCGGCAGGTAGTAATCAATTATGATCATATTGACTTTGATTTCCGATCATGAAAAAAATCAAACACGATAAATCCATCAAGTCATTGTAAATATATAAATAGATAAAATTTCATGGTTTCCCACAAACAAGTACATGCAAACTGAGAAATTCTAAAGCCTTGCTCCCAGAATGCACATATGTAACTCAATGTAACCAAAACATATAAAAACCCCACAATTTCATCCAAGAACCACAAAGAACATGGTGATTTTGAGATCAACCGTATGAGACTTTAGTAAGAAGAGATCCGATGTAACCTTTCTCCATATGTGGCTCCAGTAATACGAACAATCAAAATATTGGACATTAATATCGACAATATCACATGCAATCAGATTTAATTGGATTGATAAAGATCCAATTGTTATGAGTATAGTTGAATGCCCATAAATTATCAACACAAGAATTCTTGACAACACAACACCAGAAGACCAAGTAATTCGCGTGTCTATAAGTTCAATGACGTAAAGATCACATAATTATATCTTTAATTTGCATCTTGATTCATCTTGCTCTAACTTCAAACGTCGAGACATCATACTTGTTTGTGAAAGCACCCATTTACCTATTTTAATCAAAACTTATCAAAAATGGCGTTTAAAAAAATCATGATTGAGAATGGATTTTTCTAACCTTGATTTGTTGAACTCTCCGACTCAAGTTCATGCCAAAACAAATTTATAGAGAGATATTATTTTAAAGAACACTGAGGTAATCAAATAATATAGTGTATCAGTAACATACATCGTAATTAAGGTATAAATAATAGACTATGGAATTAATATATATAGCTGCAACATATACCAATGTGGCCACAACTTCTG
Organism: Ottelia alismoides; assembly: GCA_037367405.1. Lineage (NCBI taxonomy): Eukaryota > Viridiplantae > Streptophyta > Magnoliopsida > Alismatales > Hydrocharitaceae > Ottelia > Ottelia alismoides. The sequence goes on along the minus strand of JAZKJV010004163.1, from coordinate 311,683 downwards.
GACTGCTTCTTTAGAGCATTCTCTGTATAAAGTGTAAATGATAAATCACTAAAAAGAAATTATGGAAATAATTATAATAAATTGCAGTAATGCATTAATCCAACAACTTAAACACAAGTGCACAGAAACGTTGATGATGATTTACCAATTAATGCACGTATATGAAGTTATTGCACATTGTAGTTGTGGTTCAAGGTGCAATATTTTATATCATAACTCTTTATAAAGAAATAATTTCAACCTTAAATTTGGAATGGGAGAAAAAGTGGGTACTGACTTCATAGAGAATAACTTAAAGTTGATGCATCTTTGAATGAGAAACTTCCAATATTAGGAAAGAAAATATTCAAAAAAATTGGAATGTTTCTTACCTTGATAATGAAAAGTGGGGAGTTAGCTCGTTATATGATCACATAGTTTTTCATCATATCATATCACGTAATATGATTCATTTATACTATTATCCCATCCATATGTAAATACGAAAATGAACACATATGTATATATGTCATGGAGAATATAGGAAACTTCTAACATTAAAACTTTAAACAAAATAAATACGAAACAAAGAACTGAAAGTTTTTCAAAATAGAATATACAATAACAAAAATATGGCAATCATTCCATGAAACAGATAGAAAGCAGCAAGAACCATCAAATCGTGAGGCTCAAAAATCTCGAACACAATCAATAAAAGTGGAAATTAATTCTTAAGCACGTCATGTAGTCTATAAATAAACCAATAACACCATCTTTGTTAAAATTCTAGTTCTTTTTTAGAGGGCTATTTTGATTAGCATTTAGTCAGTGATGAATGTCATTTAATGGGAATTTTTTCCTCAGAGTACTACACAGCTGAAAACAAAACCGACACAAAAATTCAATAGAATGAACATCACAAAAAAACAAACCCAACACCAAAATGAGACATAATTTGGCAAAATCAAAGCTCACTGAAAATATTGAGAAAAGAAGAAAAAATCGAAGTAGCAAAATTCAAAAAGGAACATCACCCTTCCAAAGGTATTGGAGTCCTCGTTGTTCGCAAGAAGGTCGACGGTATCCATCTAGAGAAAGTTGAGCAGTGCTTGCTTCTTCTTCCTCCTCTCATAGATCATCGTGCTTGTGCACTTCATCAATTGCTTGTTGCAAATCCACAAATAAAATTAGAGCACCTTGATTTTTTGTCACCTTTTGCATGGAGTGACTGATTCTTTATTATATTGATGGATGCTTACAGTATTTTGAGTAATTTGTTAGAAGTTTTTAATGCAAATTTTAAGTTGATGTATCGTTTGATATTTAGTTTCAAAAGTTTTCCAACATAGTTTCGTTCTTGTTTCTCTTGCTCTTCTCACTGTAAATTTTTATAATGATTTTATTTTTGGTATGTTAATGTGGTTTGTGTGTTTCCAGTATTGTGTACCTCACCATGTATAGCCTCTCGTTGGGTATTTGAATGTTCATATTTTCGGAAAAAATAGTTTTTTTTCAGCATTGCTATGTTAAGCTCTATAAAACGTCGTTAAAGTTCAAAAACCATCCATATTACTCTCTCGTTTTCCAAAGATAAATATCATAGCTAACAATAGGGTACTTTTTCTTCTTTTTTTTAGAATCAACCTTTTCAATTGGATGATGGTGATTTTTATCGATGCATGGAATATGCGCAGACTTCGTGCTACACATGTGGGTTCAGATATAAGAAGATGATGAGAATAGGAAAACATGAGACAACATCCAAACAATTGATCCACTTGATTCTTTATCGACTAATTTTGATCTTGATGTCCTCACACGTAACTGAAATGCACAATCAACCAAACACTAAATACAACATGAAGCAAGGGTTGCACGCCTGACCAACCACTTGACTGATCAGCATTCACCCATGGAGAGTAAACAAAAAACAACCAAATCTACAATTAAGACCCTCCTGAATAGGATTAAACGCAAAAGAATTATCTCCCCTTCAAAGAATCACAATAATAAAAAGAGTCGTAATACTCTGGTTGATCATTGACAGATCTTTGTTTAAAAAACTTCAACAGAATTGTGGAAGAAAGAGCAAACACCTCAACTTCGATGAGACGGGGTCCCCAGAAAAGACAAAATGCTATTAACAATATCATAATATGCATTGAGAAGGAAGAGAGATTGACTTACCAGTGAGCTTGACGTTGCGGATTGTCGAGATCATCCATGGAGAACTGAAAGAGGAGATGCAACAAAAGAGGAGAAAGCAGAGGAGGAAGAATACATAGAGACCGATGGCGTGGATCTTCGAGATTGTCCAGGGAGAACTGAAAGAGGAGAGGAGGCGCTACATATTGACAAAATGGTAAGGAATTAGGGGTTCGCCTGCTGTCAGACAGTTGCAAGGCAAATTCCACGTGTTGACGGGGAGGAGAACTACGCTACATGGGTAGGAAAGATTGATGCTAGGGTTGATGGGGAGGAGAACTACACTACACTGGTAGGAGAGATTGATGCCACATGTTGTTGATAAGCCATGTTCCAACTGTCTAATGTAAAGAAAGGATTGGGAGAGCTTCGTATAGAGAGGACATGGAGAGCTCCCAAGAATCCATGTGGCAGTCATTGATGGAGAAACTAACCTTTAAAATATATAGATTAATTCCTTACTTTACAATCTATTTTTGTACAGAAGGCATGATTGCCTACCTAATGAAAAAAGGTTTGACATTTTTGTAACGTGGTCTTGAGGCCTAATCTTCTTTTTCCACGTATTCGAGAAAACGACGTTAAATCAGGGAGTCGTCACCAGCTTTCGCACAAAAAGATTGGACCCAAGCACAGTCACCCTCCATCTAACAGTGGTTGGAACCATCTTGAGCTATTCTCTTGTCAATATTTGCTACAACAACATTTCGAGGCTCGACGCCTCCATTCCGCTGACGGCTCCATTCAACGTCGCACCACCCTCTATCCCCAACGAAGTTCCATCTTTGACTTCACTTGACCCTCTCTCTAACCACGATCTCCAATTCAAAATACCTGCAACCATCGACTTGAGGGAAAAAGATCATGTCTTGGACATTGTTATTCTCTCGTCTCCAGTTTATCTCCACCTTAAGGGGGCATAAACTCTGTCTCCTTCCATTTCAGCCACGAGTGTTGCTTGCTCCACATTGCATGTCTCGACTATGGTTGCAATGTCTATGCTACCGCCCTCCTCCTTTCAGCACCTTCATTGTTGTCCTCATTGTACGACCCTCCTTCACTGGAGGCCCACGATTTGTACCACCATTGAACACTTGATTTTGGGGAGGAAGAAAACTCTAGAGGCCCTTTCTTTGGGAGAGAAGGGGAAGGGTCGATGTGAAAGGTTTATAGTTGTAAAAGAAGGAGGTGAATAGGCATACCTAAAAGATTTTAGAAAAAGAATATAACCCAACGCTTATTATGTAAATGTTGGTTTACAATGTCTTATATCGACGATACAAATCAAATGTCAAATCAAGTTCATATCAAGTGACGTTGATATTACCACCAGCCTTGCTCTGACCAAAGTGGATGTTGATAGTGCTCGAACGTTGGCTTAAGTTAAATTTATTGTAGTGTAGAATGGAGAATCACATATTCATCAACCTCCTATACTTAAACTTTGCTCGTCCCCAAGTAACTAAAGAATGAAGCAATGAAATGAGATCGAGTTCCATACCAAGATCATGAACAAAATGTGAAAATGGAGCTCGACCCTACATTTGGATTAATAGTTTGATGGAATTCTTATGAGAAGTAGGACTTTAAAATCAACACTCTCTGAGTTATAAAAGTCATTGCATAGTTTGTCTCAAAAGTCATCATAGATCCGCCCCCTCCCAGAGCATACTCCATGAGCATTAAATATTTTATCTCTTGTGTGTGAAGGGTGTTAACTCTTTCCATTTGAAATGTTGAACTACCATGCAATCTTCTCCTCCGGTAACTCGTCTTCGATGAGTCAAGTATTCTGTTTTAAGTTCAAGTATTGCTAGTATCAAAAAAGAGAAAGAGGGAAGAACTTGAAGCATAACCGATGTAGCTAAGTCTCCTATTTGAAGCTCATCTAGTGTAGCCAGGTCTTCGTTATACAAGCAATGGACCGTTGTGGCCAAGAAATCGAGATTTTGATATTTTTGCTCTGCATTTATTCTGGGGCTTCTTGTTTTAAAATCCCCCCATTTATTCATGGTATTTTCTTTGGTACATGAGTGAACAACCATATGAAGTGATTGCATTGGTCCCCACCTTGACTGAACGACAAAATACTAGTAGACTATTCATCATCTGAAGCTTTATTTCAGCATGTCACTCCATTCATTAAATGTCCATACTACTAGAGAATAAGTTACAAAGTTTTCCAACACCCCATTTAAGTTGAGTTGAGTGCACGATGCTAGAGTTCAGATTAGTTCATTGTTCATGATTCAAACTTAGAATGAGGTAATCAACTTAGACACTAAGAGTCAAAAGTCTGGACACTGTTATGCAGAACTCAAAGATTTAAGTTTAGAACCTGAAGCTTCCAAAATCATACTTCTCGATGAAATTTGTCTGAAGGTTAAGTGGGTTAAGGTCAAGGTCAAGGTCAAGTCCACTCTCGATTTCTGCTCGTGACTCAGTTCAAATCCCAAGGACTTTCCACCAGTGCATAGATAACACGTAATAAGCATAGAGTGGTGAAAAGAACGAGAGTATAAAAGTAAGACGCCCCCTATATTTAGGCTCTGGTTAGCCTAAGTATAGAAGGAGACAAAATGAGGCAGTTGAGGGCAAAAAAAGGGGGGGAATAAAATATATGTGGTAATGTACATTGGACATCGACCCTCCTATATTTAGGCTATGGTCTGCCTAAATATGTGAAGGAAGACACGACTGAAGGACCGATGAGATTGGGATAATATACAAAAAAGAAAAGAAGATGGTGATTCTGCTAAGTTGTTGAGAATGTATGTAAGGGTACAACTGCGGGATATCATGCTTGGTTATTTGGTGTATCCTCTGAATCTGGAACATGCATGAAGGAGATCTCATGTACATGAATAACTAAGCCTAATACACTTAATACTAAATTAATTGATAACTTGATTAAGGAATTATTTTGATGCAAAAAATGGGTTAACATTATTTTCATGGAAAAAGACCAAGTGTAATACAAAAAGGTGCTTTGGGTTAAAGTAAATACTTCAGATTATGGTAGATTTATTTAAAAATCAAGATAAATGAGCCCCAAAGGGTTAACCCATAACAACCTCTCATGCACATGAATATGAGGCGAGAGTATTGATTATTCAGGAGATCGGGGTTCCGAGCGTTCGGTCTTTGAGGGCATGCGGTGTTTGACAAGTCGGATTTAGCAACCATTGTATCGGTGCCTCTCGGCTCTCAGAACCCAATCAACCACATAGATTGACATCAACCTACAATGTATGATAATTCAATGCAAATGTGCGAGTCAAAATTTATTTTTTATTTTAACTATACAAAATATATGTGCATATTGTATAAGTATGTAGAGTCTCGAACAACAGAGAGCAGTGGGGATATGTATAATTATTGTCAATTAGTAAAAATAAACAACAATACTTATTTGTACTTCTTCTACTTTGATTTTTGTGGGTTTTTAATTATATATATTTATATTTATGGATTTTTAATGTTTTTATATTTTTATAAAAATTATTTTTTTAATTTTTAAGTTCTTTTTATTTTTGTAATATTTAATATGTTTTTGCTTTTAGAGATATAATACGTATATATAGTAATATATAATAGATGTAATATATAACATATAAGGTATATAATAAATAAAAATATAGAAATATATGGAAATTTATACAAGAACGATCCTTTTATTTTCAAGGGTTTAAATATACAAACAAGTATTTATAATTAATAATAATTATTGTAATAAGTATATAAGTAATATAATATGTATATAGTATATACATGGTTCTATATTTTTAAATATAACTAGATACAATCAACTTTTACAAAATAAAAAGTTTTTTGTGTTTTTCAAGTTTTCTCCATTTTGTGTTTTTTATATAAATCTTGCTATTTTTAAGTATTTTAAGGTATTAAATGTATCAAAACAATAACTATAATAAACAGGCTGAATTGTTTTGGTATTAAAATTAGATAATAAGTCAAAAAATTCCCAAAACCATTTTTAATATATATTATATAATATAAATAAAATTATAGAATATAAATATTTTTTTGTATTTGTGTGGAATTGTTACTGATTTTTATAGGGACTTTAGGGTTGTCTAATTTTTAATGTTTTTCTTTTATATTTTTTGTAATTTTTGGTATGGAAGCTTAATATATAGTATTATATACACTCTAATTTTTTTGGATTTTTTTAGTTTTATATTTTTGTATTTTTCTCTATAACAGTGGATAAATAACTCCTACTCTGGTTTTAATAGATGGAAAATGCATGTAAATGCCAAAATAAAATTAATGCGTGAATAAGAAATATATCAGGCACCTACAATTACTTTTCTAAGATTTAAAACGTACAAGATATATTTAATAAAAAATAGAAAGATGAGAAATAAACTAAACATTACTAGTAGTGGTATATTTGCAATAAAAATAAGGTCCCAAGGTCTCTGTGCAAATATCCCAGAAGTTGTACACTTATTTACAAACTTTAAATACTAAATATAAATAATAAAAGTCGAGAGGGATCCCTTACAAATAGCCCATGAACCTCACGTGGGTGGCCACGTGAGGTGACCTAGCACCGGACCCAAGTGTAATAAGAAGAAAATTCAGGGGGTCCTTGGTATTTTTTACATGAAATTTGATGCTTTACTTAATATTTACAAGATCTAGTGTCAAATACAAAAACCCAACGAGGTTAGCTATAAATTTACCCAAAAGGGCACTTGATCGGGATCTTTAGGGAGCTCCACATGGATGATCGTGCGGGGGGTGGTGGGCTTCGTTTCGACTGGAATGGAGGGCTGGGATTAGACCTGGCTCTTCTCTTCGATCTGGCGGCTCATGAGGTCGGTAGAAGAACATGGAAGATGGTTTTCTTCCCCAACCTTTGATCAATGAGATCTTCTTGCTCCGGCCTCCAAATGCCTCGTCGACAAGCTCAACAGCTTCCTGGACATCTCATATACCTGCAAGTACTCTTCAATAGGATCCAGGTCCGCTTGATCGGGACATGGGACTCTAGTTGGTCTAAGCTCCCTGGAATCTTGACTTTTCTTCGATTCTTCATTCATGTGAGCTTCGAGGTCGCATTACCTGCGAAAAAGAATGCTTGGTTAGAGGCAAAGGTCCTCGGCCAGTTGTTGAAGCTGGGCAATGTGTGGATGGATGAAGCAGATGAGCTCCGAATGTAAGTGGTTGAGGGAACTCGTCAGACCTTGATTCTTGCGGAATCAAGGGAGGGAACAAGGGGTTTTGTGGAGAGCATGGTGAGGAATGAGAGTGAGTCAATGGCGGATCGAAACGGAAGGGGAATGACAAGCTGATATAAATCCTAGAAATTAAGTTAACCTACAAGATAATTGATGAAACTATCTTTGGAGGGGTTTATTTATAAGCGTGGGTTTTGGCAAAAAGGCAGAGAGAGTTGCGTAGAAAAGGAATGGGTAGGCGAAGGCTAAGGTAATGGTGAGGGTTAGGGATTCTGAAGGATCAAAGTGGGAGGAGCTCGAGGTCTGAATCGGTGTGGAAGAGTGCCAAAATTTTGGAGAAAGTGGGGCTCCCGTGAGCTCTGACAGAAGAGGGCGGGTGCAAGGACAGTTGACCAGCTGGGTCAACACTCCAAGCTCCCTGATAGGTCCACATGGACCAAACAGGAAAAAGATGAGATAAAATCCCTTACTAATTCATTTTAAAATAATAAATGATTTTATTAATTTTAGATTAAATTATAATTTTTTTTCTTATTTCATGTAGTATTTTATCAATATTTTTATTTATTTTTACAAGATTTTTTATTAGGTTCTAATATTTACATGTATATACATAGGTAAATATGCATGTGTCTAGTGTATTTTATTTTTTATTGTGTAATTAGTATTTTATTATTATATTTACATAATTTATATACATATAACTTATTTACTTAGACATCTACATATTTTTATTGTATTTTTCTAATTTTATTTATTTACTTAAATAAATATGTACATGTATTATATACATAGTTCACCTATATTTTAATACTTTATTTTTGATGAATTTTTAATGGTTTTATTTTTATTATTTATTTACATTTCAAATAATATTTACAAGTATATAAAAATATAAGAAAGCTAAAAACGTAAAGAATAAATATATTGAATATTATATACATGTATACATTATAATAAGGACCCAAAAGCCAACTTTTGCATCTTAACTCTATTTTTAATGAAATCATCTTCATTAAATAAATAATTAAATTTTATAAACAATAAGTGTGTTTAGTCAATTTTGAGTCTGTATTGAGGAGATATGGGTTTGGGAAGTTTTGTTTGAGGCCTTTTGTTCTGAGTGTCTCAGCTACATTGTATATTATTTTAATGTAAAATCAATTTTGTATTTTTCTTTATATTTTTATGTACAACTTTCATGTTGAGGGTTTATTGATTTAAGGTGTAAATAATAAAGAACAAAGAAGGTCCCAAAAGCCTATTATTGATGAATAAAAATTAGGGTTTGTAAAGTGTTTTCTGTATAGTCCACTACCCATCTCTTCCTACTTTATTCCTTGCCGACCGAGTCGTCATGATGACTGGGTCTCGGGGTTTAAAGTCACTCAATGTCTTGACACTTTATTCTTTTTTTTTCCTTTATTCTTTTATTTTGTTATTAAATACATTCATTTATATTGTATTTCAAGTCAATTATTGAGTATTATTTTGTATAAATTAATGTTATATACATGCATTTATGTAGGGATTTAAGACTAAAATGAAAGAATAAATGTGATAAAATGGAGATTCATCAATAATAGATGAGCACAAGACTTGCTCAATATCCGACCCTCTTAACATGGCCCACCCAAATTCTAAAGTTGAAATGAGTCAAGCTTCAATTAAAATATAGGTCTATATAATTTAGCAGGCCAGGCACAAGTCGAGATCGTCCAAGCTCGACCACGACTGCAAGCCCGATATAGTATACATTGTAAAAAAAGATATATTATATACACTATGTGAATTAGATTTTATTTTTTTCCTTAAAATAAATCTGATTAATGTTTCCTTCTTCTTCACTTTTCGAAAGTAATTAGTTAATATGAGCAGTATATGTTGTACTGAATGGATCTCCGATTTCGAGGTCATTTCTATTTCTATGATGAAAAAAGTGCAAGATATATACTATTTCTCTAATATCCCCAATCAAACATATACGAGAAGATTGCTGCTTGATCTTTCTTGTAATGAATTAAAAGAATATGTGTTGACGGTTGACATTGGATGAGGAATTTGAGGGATTACTAAGTATTGTTGTTATAGGTGTACAAATAATTTGGGTCGGTATAGCCCAAGCGAAGCTCAAAAATTCTGGGATTAGAGAGTATTGTTGCCTTGTGTCTGTTTGGTTGCTGGTGTATATAGGGGTACATCAGCATATCCCTGACTTCAACCCTCTCAACTTGGGTTAGGATTACTTGTATTGATCCTACAATTTCTTTGACATAATGTTTTTTTCAACTATTTTAAAATAAAACTATTAACATAAAAATATATTATAATAATTAAAAAAAGTTAATATAACACATAATCAATGTCACGTCGCAATTATCATTCCAACCCTCCAAAGAACTACTATTCACAGGAGATACTCCAACCCAACTCAACTCAGTTACCAAACATGCCATACCCATTTGAGAACAAAGGTTGGGTTTGGGAAATGCTCTTTCAAGTAGCTAGTAAGATAGGCAGCCCATTTTGTGAATATGTATTTGGATGGTTAAAAGGGTTGGAATCAAACATGCGATGTAATATAACATTATTTATAAGGATTTTTATACTTGTGCCCTTCCGAGTTTTCTCTTACAACACCTATGCCCTTACCATTTTGTAATTACATATGAATCCCTATATTTTTAAAAAATTCACTATTGTGCCCTTCCATTGTTACACCGGTGCCCCTATATTACATCAACGGAAGGGCCCTACTGTTAATTATGTAAAAATACATAAACATAAGTGTAGGAGCATAAATCATCGATCGAAAAATGCGAAAGGGCATAAATGTAAAAATCTCACATTTATAGGTTATATTTGACTGTATTTATGATTATGATAAATTTCTTTACTCTGACTTTTTTTATTTTTTTACATAGCTATCTTCTAGTTCGCTTGGGATTATTAAATATAGTGACTTTTACTTTTAAAAAATAATAACTTATACTGGTTACAATTGAATTGCCGATTGCCTCTACCTTATATTGACTATAATGCATAAGGCATAAATACATGTTTCATGATTAATGCTTACGGTGAGCTAATTAAGATGCGTGTGCATTAGTTGTCTATCTGGATCCCATACTTTCGATTATAATGCAAATGGTGTAATATATGCATATGGTTTGTTGAGTTGTGCTTGGTACGTGACAGCAATAAACAAGATAAAAGGAAACATTGTGTATTATATACACGCCTAGCTTGAGCTTCATTATGATATAAAATACTTCATGCTTGATGACTATTATGAATTGTGTGATATGCTTAGCCTATGATTAAATTGTTGAGTTGTCTTGGATTCTAACTCATCTGTTCAATTTGACCTCTTCATGTCGTTGGCGGACGAAGCTCATCGTCTCAAAATGGAGATCCGTCTGTAGGAAGCTATTATGTAAACTGCATTAGGGTCGGGCGTATTCTTCATCCTATGAACTATTGTATTATCACAATACAAGAGAAAGTTCTGCCGCTGCCACCGGTGCGTAGCCCAGTTAAAGGTGAATTTTCGTAAAACCTATGTACTTTGTCTGATCGTTTGATCCACATTGTATTTCCACAATATAAACTATAGTTAAAATTAATAATTAAAATAAGAATGATGCTTATTTATATGAAATCAATTCTTGTGAGCCTAGCATTATCTAGACAAGCTAATGGAAGGTGCAAAGATTTGTTTATCAAAAGAACTTGTGTTCAGGGACATGAAAGGCACATGCTCAGGTGTGTGTACAGACACACACACACGTACACACACATATACATACATAAACACACACCACATTATATCACAAAGGGGAAAGGGGTGAAGTGTGAATGTAGAATCATCATTTAAATGCAATGATTTTTAGATATGTAAGTTCTACCAACCATTTGACAATCACAGTATTGCATTTCTACCATTTTATGTATGAAATAAAATGCATTTGAGTTTGCATGATTAATCATGTTCTTCAAGATGATAAGGGTTACGTACGTTAGCCAGTTTGGATATCATGTAGTTTAGCTATGTGTACTTAATGATCTAAGGAGTTAGATCAAGGAAATTAACACTGGATTATGTTTTCCAATAAAGTCATCTCCGATATAAGAAGAGATGAAAATCTTCTACTTAGATCGGTGTTCAACGGATACTCTTCATGCTTACCTCTGCATAGAAATAGAGAATTGAAGTTGTCAAATTAGCTATGTTAAGGAGTTTACTTGATGAGATCAACATCGATGAAGTACCATATTGTACACTGTCTCGCGGTGAGAAATCATCCTTTCATCAGATGCGTGTGTGTGTGCATTTGTGAAAGTACTAGGTGATGACTTGACACGGTCTATACACTACAAGAGATCTTGTCATTTACTATGACACATATGCGACCACTAGCAGTGGTTTTATAGTCGCAGAGGTTAATGCGAGCACAAACTCACTACTAGTGGTTATAGCTATAAATATGCCACCACAAAAAAGCGAGCATTTTAGCACTTCATATGCGACCTCCAGGGGTTGAAATAATGTGCAAGCATATTGCGACTACCTGTAGTCGTGTATGTAGTTGCATTCTCTGACAAGTATTCCAAAACGGAACCTAATTTCCCTCTCTTCCTCATTTCATCGCCCAAGCTCTAGCCTCCCACCCATGACCTCCTGCTCCCTCCACCACCGACGATACCTCTCCTCCTCCCTCCACCACCCGATGGCACCATCTCCTCCTCCCTCCGCCCCAACCTCCTCCTCTGCTCCTCTCATCCACTAGGCACATGTCCTGCAACCCCATCTCATCCGCCATCTCTTCTCAAGAGAGGTCCTCCATCATCTCGTTACTTCCATCGAAGAATAGCAAACCTCTCCTCCTCACCCGTCGATATAAATCTTCTCTTTCAAAGTTATTGCCAGAAGAAAAACTATGTATTTCTTCCAGAGAATCTCCTAAATGCTGCAGAGCAACTAAAAATAGATTCTTTAACCAGAACGAATTAAGTAATCAAAAGTTCTAAAGTAATAAAATAGAAAGAAATGTAAATTAATATCAACAAGAAACTTATAACTAATAAAAAAATATAATTAAATAATATACATAATATACATTAAGTATATTAAGTTAAGAAGTTAAGTGTTGACCATTTATATTAAGCAGAATAATGGTAATTTAAGTAGAGTTTTATAGAACAAAAATAATAGAATAATTTCTCACCGTTCATCAGATTACCCGTCCTAACTCCTAATGGCCAGAACGAGCCCTTTCATTCTTCTTTTTTATTAAGAATTAATTAAATCTCCCCTAGTGATTTTTATTGATTTGAAGAAGGCTTAAGATTCTCTCCCACATGAGAAATTGTGGAGAGTTTTGGAAAAGAGACAAGTACACGCCCTATAAATTAACATCATAAAGGATATGTATGATATGGCTTCATATTGTGCAAGGATCTAGTGTGGGAGGACTAATTATTTTGACATCAACATTGGTCTGCATCAAGGTTCAACTTTGAGTCCATTCCTTTTTACTTGTGTTATGGACGAGTTGACAAGTCACATTCAAGATGAGATACCTTGGTGTATGTTATTCGTGATGATATTGTGTTCATTGATGAGACTAGAGATGGAGTAAATGAGAAGCTTGAGGTCTGGAGACGTATTAGAGACTAGAAGATTTCGTATAAGTAGGGCTAATACTGAATATATGGAGTGCACTTTTGATGGAAGCACCTATGAAGGAATCATGGTGAAGATTGGTGACGACAATGTTCAAAAAAAGGATTCTTTTAGATACTTGAGATCTAATGTGCAACATAATGGAGATACTGACGGAGATGTTACTAATAGAATAAATGCAGATTGGCTAAAGTGGAGAAGACCCTCTACTCTTCTCTGTGATAAGGAAATTCCTTTGAAAATCAAAGGAAAGTTTAACAAAGCAACTGTGACACCTGCTTTGTTCTATAGATCTGAATGTTGGTCTGTGGACCATAGACATGCGCAGATAATGACAATAGTAGAAATGAAAATGCTAAGGTGGATGTGCAGACACATACGTAACGATCATGTTAGGAATGATGGAATCAGAAGGAAAGTTGATGTAGCTCCGATCGAGGATAAGATGCGAGAAAATCACTTAAGGTGGTTTGGCCATGTGCAAAGGAGGTCATCTGATGCACCAGTTAGGAGATGTGGGCTTTGGGATGTTGAACCAGCTAAAAAAGGGCGAGGAATGTTAAAGAATTGTTGGAATGAGACCATACGAAAGGATCCTAGATTTTTGGATCTAAGCTCGAGATTGACCCAAGATAGATATGAATGGAGGCCAAAAATCCATGTAGTCGACCCTAATTAATGTGGAAAAAGGCTTTGTTATTGTTGTGTCCTCAAGTAGGATTCAAACCTACGATCAATGAGTTAATAACCGACCGCTCTACCACTGAGCTACTGAGGAACAATGGGATATTTTATCTCCTAGAGTTCAACTCTCATTATCAACCCATGAACAATATGAGTCCGGTCAGTTTTGATGTTGATTAATGGTTGTATTTCAGTTTACATGTGATTTTTCATATTCATTGCATGTGTATGTTGAAATGCCTAAGAAAGATAACGGATTAAATAACATTTTCAAATGTGATTTATGTTGACTTTTTGTAATATGTGTGTTAGAAATTTCATTTGTATGTGTGTGTATTGTAGTGTATGTGTTATTGTTTGAGTATAAGTGTGTATGTGTGGCCGTGTTTGTGTATATATGTTGGTTTATACAATAGTTTCAATGCTCATGTGCCTCATAATGTTAATTTAAACCTAATCTTAACCTCAATTCTGCGATGTAATCCAAAATAAATTAGAAAATAAATATCTATTATATCTTTGTTAGATAGGATCAACATTTAGAATGCACTTAGGATATGGCACGAAATCACACAAAACATCATTCACATATGTGTGTCCTTCCACATTAGGTTAAGTGTGGTCTTGCACAACTGGTGGTGTGTGCAATAAATTTTAGGAAGTGATGAACCCATCATGTGCTATATATTTTTTTAACTTTTCACAACTATCAAGGTCATAGCTTTACAAGATAGGAAATGCCCCTCACGACACTGTGTGATTCTTGATGTTTGTTTTGCAGGAACCATGGTAGGGGTGGAATATGTTAGGTCAATATATACCGAATTTTCCCGTATTGAAACTAACTTAATTCGGATATTGTTACATTCGAGCAATGTCGCTCGCTCGTCTAGTGCGCCATTTTATAAAATTCCAAAGATAACTAAATAACCTAATAACTGCGATAAAAAAGTGAAACAAAATCAAACTACCCGATCTTGAACAGTGGGGATGTATGCATGCATTTGTTATGTATGTTTGGGATTGTGTTTCTAAGTATGTGGGTATGGAGTGTGAATAGAGTATGTATATGGGTATGCAATGATGAATGTGAGTATGTACGGGTGTGTATGTAAGTGTGCTATGTAAGTATGTATATGGATGTGGGGACGTATGTAAGTTTGCAGTGTGTGTATATATATGGGTGTTCGAGCTATGGAGGTGAGTGATGGTACATGAGTGTCGCATATAAACATGCATGTGGGAGGTATGTGGGCATGTATGTAAATGTATGGGGTATATGAGTATTATAAGGGTGTATATAGGTATGTGCACATATTTAAAAGTGGATAGAGGTATATGAGTCCGTAGTTATGTAAGTATGGGGGTATTGCTCTTGTGGATATCTGCGTGGGCATTGATGTAATCATGAATGTGAGTGTCTATGTATTTGGGTATGTATAAGCAAGAATGTGGGTGTGGTAGCCTGAATGTGAGTATCTATGTGGGTGATTTTCTATGCATGGGTGAGTATATGAGCATGTATGGTATCCATGTAGGAATGTAGGAAACTTTTTACAACTGAAAGCTAATAATTCTACCAATTTTAAGCATCAATGATATCCAAAAACTTTCATAAGAGAGCAAATTAAGGGAGGGGAATGGTCACACACAATAGCCACAAGTTAGGTGCATAAATTATTTTTACTAAGGTAGTGAATTGGTCAAATGTCTGATGGATTATCATAATATACATATATCTTATCTAATCATGTATATACAACACATCTATATACATGATTTAAGGTTTGTTTATATTATGATCTACATATTAACTTCCCTTACATGATATCGATATTTCTTTTGTGTAGGATTTATTCATTGATAAATTTCAGCAACAAAACCACATTCCTTTTTGATATACCAGATTGGTCTTTTAAAGCTTAATTAATGCATTTTTGATGCATTATTGAATTTTAAAAGGTTAATTTATGAGGTATAGGGGATATGCGTGGTTATGTTGTCGAAACTTATCAAAGAATAAATCTTATATGCAAGGACTATCAACATCATACCTGCATCGAAATAATCGGGGACGGGCTAAATTAAAAAATAAAATAAAATGTTCTTTGCTCATCTCTTTTTACGTTTATGTGAATGGATGTAAGTCTTTAAGTGTAAGTGTGGGTGTAAGCGATAAATTTGGATAATGTAAGAGATAAATGTGGCTTATGTAGGAGAGTGTGGCTATTGGTGGATGAATGTAGCTCAAATTCTTCTCGTGGTGTAGGTTAAGCGATGGACCCTGCACGTGCTTGGATGTACGGTCGTTTGGATTCTAATGGGCATGTGAGCAAGATATTCCTACACAATGTGGAAGGCTTCCTTCAATTTGATTATTCTCAAAGATTAGGGATCGTTGACATAGAAAGGAAAATTATTTATCCCTCTAAGATGTGTGATCTCATATAGAAGGCTTCACAGCACATTTTTCGGATCACTTGTGTGAAAAGGGTTTTACCGACGGATATACGACATGATATGCACATGGGGAGAGGAGGAGTTCTAATACCGAGCCCTATCATAGTCCTAAGAATTTACTTTCCCAAATGGTTAGAGATGTCACTGGACCGGATTTCAGTCAGGCATCCGATTCAGATGATAATGGTACCGAAAGTCAACAACTTGATGAACTGCTATGTAAGGCATAGCAATTGTTATAGTCATGTTGTCAAACTTTTTCACAATTATCTACTATTACTGAGTTGTTATCACTGAAGAATCAATACAACATGACAAGTAGTAGTTTCGATGCATTGATCAAGCTAATAAAGCGAATGTTGCCAGAGTACAATGAGTTACTATAAATCTTTTATAAGGTCAAAATAATGATGAGAAGTTGGGGTTTTTGGAGGTCCAGATTGATGGTTGTTCTAATCACCACATGTTGTATTACGGGGAACATAAAGATGCAACAAGTGTCCACGTTTGTGGTGAGGTTCGTTACAAGGAAGATATGAAATCACTTGTCCCACGGAATATACCACGTTACTTTCCCTTGGCATCACATCTACAGAGATTTTACTACTATAGGGAAATTGTAAAGGAGATGACATAGCACACAGAACACTTCAATCATTGTACTATCGAGCATCCTTCTCATTCCCCATGTTGGTGAGCTTCAATGGATTCATCACCCATGTTCGTTGTAGATAGGAGAAATGTGGTGATCAGTTTATCGATAGATGGGTTTAACCCATATGGACATGGAAAGGATTATTCTTGTTGGCACGTCATTACGACACCGTAAAATCTGCCACAGTGGTTGTGTAATAAACATCAGCGCGTGTTTCTTTCCCTACTAATTCCTGATCTGAGCCACCATAGTAAATATTTGGATTTTTATTTGCGCCCTTTAGTAGATGAGCTGAAAGATCTTTGGGAAAATGGCATGGAAACTTACGAAGCAACACGTATAGAAAATTTTCAGATGAGGGTCAGACTACTGTGGATCATTAGTGATTTCCCAACATATAGTATGCTATTATGGTGGAGTACCCATGGTTTAAGGAGTTGTCTATATTGCATGGAGAGAACGAAGTCAATTCAATTGGAGCACAGGAGGAAGCCATGCTTCTTTGACTATCATAGAAAGTTCCTACTGATTGGTTACCCTTACAGAAAGCAGAAGATGACATTCAAGCAGAAGATGTTGGAGAGGTGGAAGAAGTGATATATATAGGTTCATTGAACGTGTATTCTTGGTTTGTGTATATTTGTATGTAGGACTCTTGGTTTTTAAAACTTTTGTTTAATTTTATTATAAGCTCTTAAATTTGTACTCTGATCTTTCAATATGATCAAGTGGTTGGTTGAATCCTTAGTAGATCGATGTCTGAATGATTGACATGATTTGTATGTGTACTCTTGATACGAATGGTTGATATGATTCAAGTGTTGTAAGGGTGCTTTCTGTAGATAAACTCTTAATATGCATGTGCACTGTGTGTGAATGGTTGATATGATTCAAGTGTCGCAATGGGTGTGTGAATGGTTGATATGCAGGAGTCTTAAGAGGAGCTACAGAATTTATCTACTATTTTTTTTCACAGTTTGCAGGAATCGTGACTACTTGTAGTCATATACACATTCATATATTCTGCACAATACAAGGGCATTTCATCGGGGTTTGTACGACCACTGGCCACTACAGTAGTCGTAAACTTCAAGCATAATGCGACCATGTTGTGGTCGTAAGTCTATTTGCGACCCAACTTTTACGAGTATACGGTTTTCAACTACTTGCAGATCAAAGCCCTATTTCGACCACTATGAGACTATAATACGAGCACAAAACAACTATTTTTATGCTCGTAATTAGGCACACTTCTTATAGTGATGTATCGATGAGTTGGTATATAGATAACGATATTTTTGCTATGTGATCTCTTGAAAGAATCAGACAGTTTTATAAATGATAAATCATGAGACAAAGCTCATCGTGATACATTGGGGTAAAATTAATTCTACTGATGGCCATCTATTTTTGGAAAGATGGTAGGAATTAAGAATATCTATGTGCTTTTGGAAAGTAATACGATTGATATCATCACCATATGGTGGTCAATTGAGATATCTTCTATTTACCATGGAAGGATGAAACAAATGTGGACACACATACTTTATGTTATACATATCCTTCAAGATGTAGGATGCAAGCGTATTAAGGATACTCGAGGTTGGTGTGAGGTTGGTGCGATCGTAATAGATTGTACTCCACAATGCTTCCGAGGGAATGACAAAACAAGATGGATTTATTGCCTTTAATTTAAATCTCAGCTCAATTAACTTAATGCATTAGAAACAATTTCGAGATTAATCTAAAAAGGATTGGTGTAATAGCGACGCGGTTTAATATCTGGCTTACTAGATGGAACATGTTAGCGACCATTATGCCTAACATCAAATTTGATATGATATTTAGCTAATATACATGGTTGTACTATTCCCATATTAGTATCTCCAAGAATCTGAATTTGCTGCGCACAGAGGATATCATATATGTTGGGATAACCTAATCGGGTAACATTATTCAGGATTTTTGTATCCATGGACAACATATCCAATATATCATTGTCTATGTGTCATGAGTCGAGATAGATAGATTGAATTATCCAGATGTCGTTGGATCATGGATCGATTCTATGAATTGGATTCACAATTCAATATTGTGACTTCTGGGATGGTTATGACTCGTGAGAATCAAAATCACGTAAGTCGATCAAATTACATGAATATGATTCACATCTTAATTTGTTGAATTCGACTCACAAAAATTAAATTTAGAATTGTGAATATGTTTCACAAATGTATCTCGATTGAGTGACTTCAAGTATATCATGGTTGGATCCTAACTAAAGCAAACTAAGGCCATATGTATAAAAGAAGAGAGGTGGATGTCTATCAAGGTTCACCTCGAACCCTAGTTGCCCACATCAACTGCTCCCTTTCCCATCTCTTGGTCGTCCTCTATATCCTCTCCATCTCCTTCAGTGTTGGTGTGGGAGCTTCTTTACGGAAAAACAATCACATGTGTGCTTCGAGTACGCATCCAAGGAGAAATCACATGCGACGTTATTTGTTGAATCATGTGAGAAGGTCCTCGAAGGAATGGAGAAAAGTACCAATTAGTGGCGAGTAGGGTGGAGCATGGGTCGAGTTCATGTCAGGCCCAACCTAACCCAACCCAACCCAGGCCCATCTGTGAAATCGGGCCCACGGGCTGAGCCCAGGCATGCTACTTTCTCCATCGTTGGGCCCGAGCTCGAGCCCTACTCGACTCATGATGGGTTACGTCGGACCACGATGAGTCCTGGGATGACTAAAATGGTATAAAAATTACCTACAAGTCTACAACTCTAAAAGGGTACATATCAATCGGCCCATAATTCTAACCATCAGTTTTGCTTGTTTGTTTGCCATATATATTCAAAAGTTTAATTTTAGAAGGTGTTACTATATATTACATAAATGGGAGTGAAAATCGAGAATCGTATGAAATACATTTACAGTTATTCAAATCAATTTGTCTACCTTGAAGGAAAATGATGCATGTGGTCATGGAAGTTCATGTGTCCACTATCCAAGTACCTTATTGTGCATGCTTTCTCCACAAACCATAGCCTCCTGCAAAGTTTCATATAGAAAAACATGATAGAACCCTGATGATGTCTCCACATATATCCAAAAGATTTTAATTTTAGAAGGTGTTACTATATATGAGTATAGAAATGGGAGTGAAAAACTAGGAACCAAATGAAATACATTTACAATTATTCAAACCAATTCATCTTCCTTGAAGGAAAATGATGTGTGTGATCATGGAAGTTCATGTGTCCACTATCCAAGTACCTTGTTGAGCATGCTTTCTCCACAGACCATAGCCTCTTGCAAAGTTTCATATAGAAAAACATGGTAGAACCCTGATGATGTCATTACAGAAAGATAATGGTACTAGAGATGAAGCTATAGAAACCTCTTATTGTAATACACCAATCTGGCAGAACCGGTCCGTAAACCCTAAATTTGCATCATCAATGTTGTACCAATCAATCTGCTAAAAGAAGATTCACACACCAATTGAAATGATACAACAACAACACAAGTTGCATAACTATCCATACACAAGAAGTAAAATTCAAAACATGCAATCAAGATGAAAGTTCCCATCAAATTTTAAAAAACACAATCCACAATCAAATTAAAATGATGTAATGTACTGAATAACTGCACTACTAGAAAGTTAATAATGATTCCAGATAATCAAATGCAAGTCTGCAGCCGCAACTCGCAGGGTTCGTGTCCTACTAACAAAATGCAACCACGTGAAATGTAGTAGCCAATTAACATTTAGCCATATATTCAAATAAAATCGTGTATCAATATCCAAAATTAAATTTTACTTACCACATATAATATTATCTCTTCAGTAGATATTTGGCAATTAATGTTGTCACTCTTGGGTGATTGTTAATGTTGAATTTAATAAAAAGTCAATCCAGATCGAAAAACATAGATTAAATACGTAAAGTATAAATATTATCGTACCAATGTTTATCATATCTTCATCTTCTTCATTTTCCTCATCTTCATCTTCAGTTTCACCACTCTCTTGCTTTTCATAGCGACTCCAATCTTCTGTAGAAATTAGCGCCTCCACAATTGTTGGATCAGTTGACTCCTATATGCATCAAGAACTCTACCTCTTGTGCTAAAGTACTCTTTGAAGCAACGCTAGATGTTGGTGTGGCTAAAATATCCTGAGCAGTCTGTGATAAGACATGATATTTGTCTACATTGAGTTGCCACCATTGTAAAATATCAAAATGAGTCCCGACTGCAATTTAGGTGGAGTTATCCTCCAAGTATAACTGGATCTCAGTTTTTCCATGGTCTTCCTTCTTTTTTGTTGGACACAGAATGGTATTGTCTTGATCAAATACATTCGGAGTCAAAGTCTCTCCACCATGACTACATTTAAGCTTGGAGGCATATTCCTCATATAGCGAAAGAAAAACATTTTCAACACGGCTGACATATTATGTCACTTCAATCTCTGAATAAATATCTGAATATGAAAATTGTAATAAATCAAATTTGTATCGTGGTTCTAAAATTGTTGTTATTGCTAAAGGTATCATTGCATCTTTATCCCACCAATACTTATCAAATTTGATGTACATCTACATTGTCATCCTTCTAACTGAGACTTCTTCATGGTTCTTGAGTGAATTCATCTCTTTCGCAATCTCAAATATTAATCTGAAAAAAAATTTGACGTAGAATATTTTTGTCCAAACAAAATTTTTGTTGCAAGGTAAAAGTTTTCAAGTATCCATTGAATCACTTCCACCTTTTTCCACTCAACATCAGAAGGAACATCCAATAGCTGAAAATCTCGACTCTTCATACAATTAAAAACCTTATAATACAAAAGAGCCGAATGAAGCATTGAGTAAGTAGAGTTCCACCTCATACTCACATCCAATTTTAAACCTTTGTTGATAGGAATGCATATCTTCACAACACTCCATTCATTCAGATGACTAACTAGTATATCTGCTATATTCTCGCCCATGTGGCGAGAGACAAGTGCTGAAAAACTCAAAATCTTCTTGCGCAACTTCCAATTATTATCAATAAAGTGAGCAGTAATAGACATGTAATCCAAATTCTGGATAGAAGACCATATATCAATGGTAAGAGAAATGTGGCTTCCTGGATTTTTAATAACATTCATCAACTGTTGCTTTTCAGATCGATAAATCTTCATATAATCCCTCTTCGGTGTAGAGCATGACAAGAGCATGTATTTATACTGCAACCTCCCAATAAAAGCACAAAAGTGGGGATTTAGTACAATCCTAAAAGACAATTCACGAGATATAATCCATTTTACAAATTTCATCCTGCATTGTTCTTGATCAAATTTCCACATTGATATTGAACTGTCTTCATCAGAGTTGGTGACATTTAGCAAAGTATGCATTTTAGCTTCTTTCCTATAATATAAGCATTTGCTTTTCAAATGTCTAATCAGATGACTTGTCCCACTCTTAGCATAACATGACAGGGTCCTCTTGCAGTAGTTACATATGCACATTTTTTCCCATCAACTACTCCAGTCCTCGTAAGATGGTTCCAAACCCACGACTATGATTGCCTAGGATGTTTATTTGCAATTGGGGCATCGTCATCTACATCTACCATTGTAGAGTCATTTGCAACTTCTTCATTCTGTTCATTTAACATCTAATTAATATAGAAACTTAAGAATAAGTGATTTGGACTATTGTAATTTTTAATAATCAACATTTCAAACAACCAATTTAAAGATAGTAAAATGCACATTCGCAAAACAACCTAACCATTAAATATTTAAAATTCACGTTCACATTCAAAATTACAATCAATATTCACATCCAAAATTACAACAGTAGAACAAAAAATCTAGGTATACCTCATCTGATTGCAATTTTTAATCTGTTACCAAGAGTCAGTTGCCAAAGTAGGTCGACCTCTGAAGGAGAGGGGGTTGTACAGTTGTTCCACGTGCGCCGGCGCCTGAAGAGGAGATTCGAGAGGACTAGGACTGTGGGAGGGGATGGAGCATGAAGGTTGTGGCATGCTTCTTGAAGAGAGGGAGGAAAAGAGAGCAGCATGGTGGTGCGGTAGCCTATGCAAGAAGGGGAGGGAGGGATGGGTGGTGTGGTGTGGTGTGGTGGCGCTACAGGGCCTTGCGGTGGTCGGCGTAGGGGGAGGAAGGGGATGACACGATGGCCTGCCTGCATTTGGAGGAGAGGGAAGGCGGAATGGGGTGGCGTGGTGCAGTTATCTACGCTGAAAGGGGATGGAGGGAGGGTTGGTGCCGCACAGTGGTCTATGCTGGGAGGGGAGGGAGGGGACGACACCATGCGGGGAGGGGAGGTGTTAGTCGGGATTGGGGTTGGGAGTTGGGACTGGGAGGGTGACACAATGGGCTGGGTTAACCGCTAGGGTTTGGAAATTGGCGAGCCGAGTTCAGGTCAGGCTACTATTTGGCCAGAATCCGGGCCAGCCCGTGGGCGACAGGTTCAGACCCAACATAGCTTGAGCCCAACTCAATTTAGGAAATGGGCCGAAATTGAAGCCCAAGCCCGCCCGTATCCATGGTGGGCTTGGACTTGAGCTTGGGTCGGGCTTGAGAGAGCCGGGTAACAGGCTGGGTTGGGTCGACCCTAGCCCACGCTCCACCCTAGTTGTGAGGGAACGCCACGCATCATCTGCACGCTCACTCGAGTGACATGCGAAAGATCTGAGCAATAATAGGAAGTATCTTCCTTCATAGGTTCAACACCTTTTGATGCGTTGTACAACATTGAAAAGATTTATACCAAGTGGTTTCGCGGTAATCAAAAGTTTTTATTGATGTGTGCCTATGTGGTGGTTCTTCTCTGCGGATTTGACATGTATTTTCATTATGTTTCCGTGATGTGATGCTTGAGGTATGATCTCTATTAAATTGTATCAGAGCCATGGTCAAGAGACTCAGAGTTAGATTCAAGTCAGTTTTATGATGGACCATATCGAGACATTAATTTTAGAAATTTTTACATTTGTACACTTTCGAGTTTCTGCATATGCATTTATGCCCCTACCTTTTCTGCAATAACACATGTGCCTCTACATTCTTACAAAATCCACGTAATGTGCAACCATTACTAAACTTATGCGCTTATATTACATTAACATAAGGGAAGTACTATGATATAGGGGCACAAGTGTAAAAATTCCTTGATTTCGTCCTTGGTTTTCGTGTCTGTACTGTTTTTTCGACATGTGATGTTGTTCTATGTCCCATAGTATGAATATATCTTGGGTGTTATTTTGGTATATATGGTTTAAATTTGATTTCAAATAGGTCGTCTAGATTTGATGTCATTTTATACTCGAAACACCTGTAGAATCATGACTTCAGCCAAAAATATGGTGCATGTTGGCATTTTTTCCTATTATTTTAGGTCATTAAATAAGTTGCAAATAGCAAATAAATGTTTTTATATTAAGTTCTTGAATGGC
Source organism: Ottelia alismoides (assembly GCA_037367405.1). Classification (NCBI taxonomy): domain Eukaryota; kingdom Viridiplantae; phylum Streptophyta; class Magnoliopsida; order Alismatales; family Hydrocharitaceae; genus Ottelia; species Ottelia alismoides. Next base: position 287,326 of record JAZKJV010004163.1, on the reverse strand, counting down.
ACAGACATATTTTGCACATTTTGACACCCATAGCTTTAAAATTGAATTGCATGATGTACAAGGTGATTTTATTTAGATTTTGTATACTTGTGCTACTCTGAGATTCAAAATCTATATATTTATGATTCTACTTTTTTTGCAATAACACATGTGCTCTTACATTCTTACATCGTTTAACAGTCACACCCCTCCATTAGTTTGAGACTTGAGTGTCTAATAGATGAACCAAAATCATGATTTACAAAAACCAATGTCTAATTAAGAAAATCTTATTACAATTGTGCCTCTCCCTTTTTATGCCAAGTAGAGTGGAGGGGCTTCATCGTGGGGCAGGGAGTTGCTGCACGGGGAGGGTAGAATCGCGATTGGTGGAGGTCGTGGGGGCAACTGCTAGTGGAGGAGCCGACGTGGGGAGGTGGTACTCCTGCTGATGAGGAGAGGCAATTTGCTGCATGCAGAGGAGGTCAGGGAAAGGGGCCGCGTGTGGAGGAGCTGGTAGAGGGAGGTGGTTTGCAGCAGGGAAGTGGTCGGAGATCGCATCCCCATACTCGATGGTCACCACTAGTTGTAATATGGCCACCACACTTCGTACCTCTCGTGGACCACGTCTCCCTCTTAATGGACATAAGATAGTCAAGGTCATCTCCACCGCCATAAGCATGAGCCTCTCCTCTAGCCTAAGGTGTCACCTTCCCCTTGTGCCCAGCATTGTCGCCTCACGACGGCACATAGTCATCACCAATCTACTAATTGGGGCGAGGGTAGGGGAGGAGGGGGAGGCGACGGGGAGGGGGTGGAGGAGATCAATGGCGGAGGATGAGGGAGAGGTGGTGGGGAGGGTGATGGAGGAGGTCGGGGCGACAGTTTGGGGCTAAAGGAGGATGTGGGAGAAAGGTATGAATGAAGAAGATGATGAGCAAGAAGCAAAACGGACAATAATTATAGGGTTTTTATCAGTTGTGCCCCTTTGAGATATTGCAATTTCAGTTATGTCCCTCCCTTTTTGGAATATCAGTTATGTCCCTACCTTCTTGCAAAATTCATAGTTCTGCCCTTCTGTTAAGGTAAAGTAGGGGCATAACTGATATTACAAAAGGGCAGAACTGTGAATTTTACAAGAAGGTAGGGGCACAATTGATATTTCAAAAAAGAGAGGGGCATGACTGAAATTGTAATATCTCAGGGGGGCACAACTGATAAAAACCCATAATTATATGGTTAGATTAATCCAAGTTATATTTCTCAAGTAAAGTAAAAGTAACGACTGGGGTAAAATGACGCAAGTTTATAGGTCAAGGGGGAATTAGGATGTTTCAAAGATCGTGGAGGTAACTGACAAAGATTATAAGGTCTGTCGGGTAAAAATCCCTAATTTTAAACTACACATATAATACGCTTGTGCCCATAAGGTAATGTCCGTTTGGGAATGGACTGCAAGTGTTATTGCAAAAAAGGTTGAAGCATAATTCTAATTGCATAATCTCATAGGAGCATGAGTGAAAAACCCTTTATTTATGTTTAATGTACCTTATAGATAGATAATATAAATGTTATATCCAGATCTAGAATTGGATCTAATTTATATAAAATTTGATGATTGCAACTTCCTCTGTTAGATATTATATGGTCAATTCCAATTCGAAATGCAATGGGCACAACACTGAAATTTGGATTCCGATTTTGATGCCTTCTAATATTTGGATTTATGTGATGATAAGAATGCCTTTGTATTTCATATTTTCATATATCATATATGTGATTGTGAGATTGCCAAGTCATATAAAAATAGACCACAATTTTTTCTCTCAAAAACGAAGACTTGGATTCCCAAAAGAAAAATATTTTCCATGAAAAAATAATTGAATTATTCTTCAAATAATATATATTTCCAACATTAAGAATAATAATGTATTGAACATAGGATTAGCTACTAGTAAGTAACTATACTCGTTCACATAGTAACTAAGTCATTGAAACAACAATGTAAATCCCTTGTGTTTTATAAGATTAGATTTATTGTATGCATTGTGACTGATGAATGAAAATTTTATGATTGTGATTACGATATGAATGTTATCATTCATATTATGCGATAAGTGTTTTAGAGTGGTATATTTGAGTAGGTTGAGTTGTATCTTATATGCGAGTGCATATGATGTAGATTTGAATCAGAGGCGGACCAACGCACGGGCCGAGTGGGGTACGTGCCCCCTGGAATTTTGAAATCCCATTTATTGGAGAGTGGACCCACGTTGGGGTCGAGTGGAGATGCCCACCTTGGAAAACTGGAAGCATTTCAAGTGCTCCATTTGCAGCCACCCGTGCCCCTCCTCTCCGCAGAAACTATGCAGCAAACCACTCGGCACGCAAGTCCAACGACTGTTTGTCAGAGACCCGATAACCATCACGCATGTTTCATGCCCTTTTCTCTCTTGAGTCGCCCTTGAATGAGCCACAACCCATGGCTCATCAGGCCAAAATCACCATCGTCGCACGACTCACACCAACTTCGTGTTTGTGGAATCGTGTCCCTTCCTTTCTCGCCAAAACCACCAATGAAGGCACGAACAATCAGTTGCTCTAATGATTTGGAGTCTTCGGATCATTGCCGTCACATAATACAGACTCTTGAACTTGAAGACTTGATCCCGGATTCTCGAGTCGGATCTCGGACTCTCAACACTGGCCACGCAAGGTAAAGTAACTACTAACTATGTCCTCATCTCATAAAGATGCATATTTTCTGATTGTGAATATGTGATATTCGTTTATTTGTTTCTTGTTATATGCACGCCATTTGACATTGATTTTATATCATTATAGTGGTGTGATCTCTAATGTTAAAATTAATAATGCATAGTGTATCATAGATATGATTAATGGTTAAATGGTGAAGATTGCAAGAGTGAATTTTGAGACGAGTTCTACGCAATCATCCTTTAGCTTCACCACTAAATATTGTTCTTGTGAGGGCATTGTTTTGTCATAGCTTGTTTATTTGGTTCATATTGTATACAAGAGTTCGTTTCTTTATTTGTAGGCAATATTTGGAATTTTTGTGACTGGTTTTCATATAACATATAGTGCATTAATAAATGGAAGTTGGTAAAAGAGACAAAAAGTATATGGACTATCTTACTCGATGCATGAATTTGTATGTGTGTATGGTTTTTAAGTATTTTTTAATAATATAGGAATGGATAAATTTCTTATAAAAAAGCCTACAACTCCCTCATCCCAGGTTCCAATAAACAATCCAATTTCTTCATATGAAGAAACCATGGAACCATCTAAGGAAAATAAAGTTGAAGAATCAAGTACAAAGCGATGTCGTACCGATGTGAATGTCTATGAGTTGCCTATTGATCCTGGATTGCGTGTTCCAATTTCAACCCATCACCCTAATATTCAAGATGAAGTTCAAAGAGTATAATGTGGTAAAAGATGTAGCTTTCTGTAGATATTGTTATTTATTCAGGATAAATTACACAATGCAAGGTGGTAGTGATATATTCATTTGCAAAGGTTGTAATAATTGGATAGATAAAAGTGAGTTAGATAAACATGCTAGAGGTCCTCACATTGCTCATAACTTGGCTCGTGAAAAATATGAGAATTTAATGAAGCGGGTTCAACATATTGAAACAACAATGCATATGCATGATGATCGTACTAAGAAAGATTATCGAACACGTCTTTTTGCAACCACTAATGTTATTCGAGTTTTATTTTCTCAAGGATTGGCTTTTCGAGGACACGATGAATCTAAAGAGCATAAAAGCAATTTCTTGACAATACTAAAAGCTTTTGCAAAAGTCAGCATTGATGTAAAAAGTGTTGTACTTGAAAATGCTCCTACAACAATAAGCTCATATCTCTTAAGATACAGAAAGATGTGACGAAGGCATGTGCTATGGAAACACGGCAGATCATTCTTATAGAACTTGGGGGCTCTTTTTTCACTCTTTTACTTGACGAGTCTCAAGATATATCAAATAAAGAGCAAATGACCATTGTCTTGAGATTTGTTAATTCAAAAGATCAATTAATTGAGAGATTTCTTGAACTAATCCGTGTTCGTGAGATTAGTGCCGTGGCACTTAAAGAAGCAATCGACGAAGTGTTTGTAAGATATAGTCAAAGTGTAGCAAGACTTTGTGGTCAAGGTTATGACGGGGCAAGCAACATGCGAGGTGAATTCAATGGTTTAAAAAGTATTATTTTGAAGGAGAATGGTTGTGTTTATTATATTCATTATTTCGCACATCTACTCCAATGGTTGCAGTTGCTAGAAATCATGATATGCTTGATATTTTTTTTACTAATGTAGCAAGGTTATCGAGTTTGCTTACAACTTCATGCAAGAAAATTGAATTAAGAGAAGCGAAAACTATCAGAATTGATGAAGCACTTGATTTGGGTGAACTTAAAACAGGAACATGTGTAAATCAAGAGAAAAACTTTGTACGTCCTGGTGATACACGTTGGAGTTCGCATTACAGTTGTTGATAAATTTACTTGACTTATATCCTTCCAAGATTACAGTGTTGGAGTTTTTGAGAGAGAACAAAAATTTAGGCAAACATGGAGAAACACTCGGATATTTGCGTAATTGGCAAGATTTTGAATATATTTTTTGCTTACATTTAATTATCGATGTTTTGCATGTTACATATGCACTTTCATAATCACTACAAAGGAAAGACCAAGATATTATTAATGCAATTTCGTTGGTTTCTGTGGCAAAGCAATGTTTGCAGGAGATGAGGGATATTGGATAGACTTCATTAATAGAAAAAGTTTCTGTATTTTGTAAGAAAAATAATATCGATGTTCCAAGTAATGATGATTCATACACAGTTGCAGAGCGATCACGACGTAAAGTTGATAAAAGTACAGTCTTGCATCATTATCGTGTTCAAGTTTTTATACTATTATTGATATGCAAGCTCAAGACTTAAATGGCCACTTCACTGAGACTAATACTGAATTCTTTGTGCGACATGTTTAAGTCCAAAGAATTCATTTGCAGCTTTTGATGTTGATAAGATTATCCGTCCTGCCTAGTTGTACCCAATGGATTTCTCTTCGACAGATTTATTTCTTCTTCGAAATGAATTGCGACTTACATTAAAGACATGAAGCAGATTACAGAGCTTTTAATGTTAAATTTTTTGACGGAACTTACAGAAAAATGGTGAAAACACAAAAGGATATTGTTTATCCTCTTGTGTATTTATTGATGAAATTGGCATTGACTTTACCAATTGCAATGGCAACTATTGAAAGAGCATTTTCAACGTTGAGTATTGTCAAGACTTGGTTGCGCAATCAACTGGGAATGAATGGATGAATACTGCTTTACTCACATATATTGAAAGAGAGATATTCGATTGCATTGCTAATGATGATATTATCGATTGTTTTCAAAATATGAGATCTAGAGGAGATCAACTTTGATTACATGTATGAATTTTCAAATCTTTATTTGTATAAAACCTCTCTTATATATGCATGTGGATGTTTATAATGACTTGATTTTTTGAGTTTTGCAATTTTATTTATTTTGTCTTTTTATTGATGTGCCCTATCTAATATGTATTCTTGGATCCGCCACTGTCAGATACAGTCGCTACCCAACCCGATCCATCTAACATTTCTATACTTACCAATAGCTACATTCACATATTAAGATTAATATTCAAAATATAAAGAGAGAAAAGTAACGAACAAAATGCAACAATAACAATTAATATTCGTGTTTCCCAAAAAATTACAAATTTTCAAATTATAAACAGATTCCACAAAATGATTTAAACGACTGAAAAACTAAATTGTGGAAGCTACAAAAGTATCACCAATTATTAGTAAACTCTAGTAAAGGGAATGTACTGTGAAGTCCGATATGAACCGTGGAAGCTCAATGTCAACCGTTGTTGCTCAACAACCTATAAAAGTGGATATGTTTCCAAAGACTACGTAGGGGCGTAATGATCAGTACATCTAAAAATAGATTAACACTACAATAATGTAACTAGAAATGTTAAAGAGAGAGAGAGAGATGTCCATGCTATATTATTCACATTGATATCATTCTAGTTATACCTTCACTATTCCAAACTAATGTACAATGGTTAATTATTGTGTGTTTCATGCTACTTAGCTCTTGCCTTGTACTCTACAAGTATTATGTTATTATTTGCATCACAAGCTCAATAATTCATATATTAAATTGGAGTGTTCATTGGGATTTATCATATACATCTGTATAATGACAAGCATAATAGTCAAGGCATCTTCCACAATTTAACTATTGGGTTCAAAAATTGAATAAGCTCACAATAGCAATTCATTGCATTGGATCGAACTCGATCAAACGAACCCAATCTTTGATTTCAACACATTTTCCTCAGATTGCATGTTATAAAGGGAACACTTGAAAACAAGTACGCAACCGTCAAACAAGATTGCACAAGGTACACGATAACGACAAAGTACAAGTCTTTGATGAGTTATGTACTACCTCGAACATCCAATGAGCACACATGGAAAGGATACATAACAACCACAACATTCAAGACTACCACTCCATCTGGGACTCTGGGGCCATGAGAGCTACAATCTACTACTAACTTCTTTAATCACAATAAAATAAAGCATTCGTATCTATGTGGTTTTGAAATTATTTCCATTTAGACCACTCTAGGCATTGTATTAAATTGTTCGTTTGGTTAAGATTTTCACTGAGTTCATAAATCTTACTAGTCAACTACTGATTTAAACCAAAGGTTTAACATTGAAAACTATAGTATAACCTAATAAATATATATATATATATATAATACAATTAGGTTATAATGGTGGAGGATTACTACTTGATAACTTGAACTTGAGAGGTGGTTATAAGCATGTCTATGTCCAAAACCAATAGGTTGTCAGAGTCAGTCTTCCCTGATAAGGGCTCAGATCTAGGTCAAAACTATTACAAAAGTTTGTGGGGGTCAAAATGCCTCTATAGATCCATTTTGTTATATGAGTCCCTGTGACATTTCTTGAAAGGTATAATATATCCATGCCCTTGCTACATGCATTGCAAGTCCGCCAGAAAATGTCAATCCTCATTTTCCAGTGTATTGTGGCAATGGAAAATGCATCATATTTTCATTTATTCTAAATCCGTATATGAGGAGAAAATAATAATGTCCAATACGATATTTCATTGACGCATGATTAAATTTATAAAAAATAACAGATCATCCGCAAATTGAATATCGCTAAAGTATATTTAATGTAAAGGTCCCCTCTCTTATTAAATGAAAAATGCCAAAGAATGAGGCATGTAACTTGCACTTAAGCTCCCAACGCGTGACAAGTCTAATATATAATACTGGCTTGAATTTCTTGGACTCTGTGATCTAAGACACAACTATTTAGTGGCTCTTTAATGACCTTTTGGCTCTCGCTTACTCTCTCCATTAGTGAATTAGCAGCACGAGAACAAGAAAAAGGACATGGTATAGGCACAGAAGAGGAGGCTAAGTACAAGATGAAATGTGACAATAGTCAGGTCACGATGATGTTTTTGATTGGTACAAGGAGAAGAAAGTGGACGACATTTGGCAAGTCAAGTCAACGAAGGGTATAATATATACGACAACCGATCAAGAAAACAACACGGCAAAATCGCTGCATTACTGTATAGCATAGGAGATAGCCGAAATCCAATAGGCAAAATTGTCTAGAAATTCACATTAGAGACCAGGAACACATAATGAAGTCCCAACGTTAAAGTGACAAAGGCTTTCTTGAAATCAAATTTTAATACCAGGGTTAACATCTTACTGGAGCTAAGATGAAAGAATTTCGTGTGAGATCGCAAAGCAGTGTGTTGTCAATCCACGTTTATGGAAAACATATTGAGCGGGTGAAGGATAATGTTGTTTAGTCGACCAACACAATGCAAAAATGATTTTAGATATAATGCAAATTGGACCGTCTGCAATGCTAATTCTTCACTAATTCTCTATCACAAGGGAATATTCTTTTTTCAGGTTAAGGATATTATTGATGGCAAGTGATGCATTTTGCAGGACCAAAGTTGTTACGTCCGATCTAAATGGACCCTGAGGAATATTTTCGTCCATCCAACCGAACGAAGAATAAGAAAGATATCAGAGCAGAAAACTAACACCACAATAAATTACGTGAGAAGTTTACATGCATGGCAATAGTAAATCATCGTATGAACATGTTTTTTCTCTCCTTCCATTTATTAATAAAATTACAACACCGCATTTTTCCCCTGGTGTCTCCAAAGGTATTTACAAAGCAAAAGAGAAATTTGGAGTGCTCTGGAAACGACGATGGACCAGAATGATCAGAATAAAATATGATCTATGGCAAACACTTAATCCTCTCGTTCTCATCCGATCCTAGCAAAGCATGTTCCCCCAGCATCAAAAATTATCCACAAAAAGCTGACTCCTAGGAGAGGTACAATCAGATTAGAATGTTGTTTATCTGCACCAGTAAAGATCATGCAAAGTAGAGAGCTTATTAAAAAAACTTACAGATGTCGCGGCAGCTCCCAGCTGCAGCACAGTCCCGAACACGAAAAAAAACTCTTTTTTCAATTCCAAATTTCTACTTGTAGATTCCAACAAAGTAAACATCATAGAGGAGAGTGGCATTGCCAGGTATGTTGCAGTCACCTGCATTTATCCACCAGTACAAGTCAAACTTTCTATGAAATGCCCGTTCTTCCTTGTCTCGTGAAATAATCACAACTCCTTTGTCCCAAATTAAACGTACAGGACCCGCATAGTAGCGCTGAACGAATGTTATCTGACATTTTTAAATCATTTATATTCTTCATAGAAAAACAGGACTCAATAGTCTGACATGGGAAATAATACCGTATGGACTTGTATAGTGGCAAGGAATGGGACAGCTACAGAGAAAAACTATAGTAAGAAAAAATAAAATAAGAAAGGAGCTCACGCTGATGCTATAATATAATTCAAAACACTAGTCTCAAATTGAAGCACATAGATCCATCATCTCAGCTTCGAATTTTGCATCTCAGCTTGGGAACCATCCCTCGAGCTGTGTAAACATGCAAGCTCTCTAACACTATCCCTCAAGGGGAATCTACAGAGTTTGTTACATCTTACAGTATCCCTCCATAAGAAAATGTTATTCACATCAAGCTGGAAAAAATGATAACCCTTGCTTACAACAAGCATAATATTAACTGTGGCAAGTCGAGCTACTGGTGAGAAAGCCCCACAATAGTCGACACTATATGTCTGAGCGTACTGCTTTTTGGCTAAATGGGCCTTTAGCACTCCACGCTACCAATCTGAGTGATGCTTGAATGTGAAGATCTATATTTAAATCCCGAAACGGCTACATTTCGTGGTGGTGTAACAAGTAGGCATGCTACCAGATAAAGATAAATATGCATAATGCATCTGGACCGTTATTAATCAGTTTTATATTGATTTCAATATGTATTACTTGCATCACTTTTAAATCAATTACAAATATCGATAACTTTTGATATCGATATGTGTGTGTCTGTCTATATCTGTTTTAATCTAAACACATGCACCCACATACACCCACTTCAATGGTCCGGTGGTAGTGCAGTGTGCCTGCCACCTAAAAGACCATGGTTTAAATCCCTCCAAGTGGAGGTTACGTTAGGTAGTCGAAAACCAAAGTAAAAAGTAGTCAGATCTTTCAATGTAGATTAGAACAAGAATCCATGTAGCCGGACCTTGTTAAAGTGAAAGAAGGCTTCGCTATTTTTATATAATTATAGGATAATTTATAATCATATAGAACAACAATTCCGAGGCCATTTCAAGTTTTCAACCATATTTGATGTATTTTTTAAATGAATTTATTCAAGTAATTCTTTCCTATGTGAGCAATTAAATACACATATTTGGGCTTGAAATATTTCTTCTACTATTCATATCCAATCAATATCTATGTTAAGAGTATAATTACACACTTTCAGAGCTGTTGATGATGTATGTATACATATCTAAATCCAGATTTTAATATGGATAAGAATAAGCTAACATATAAGTTGGGATAATATTACTAGAGCCAAGATAAATGGTGGTTTGGGCGAAGACTAAGTCCATTAAGAGGTATTTTTTTCTGGGCGGACGGTGGACAGAAGAAAGGAGGGGTGCACTCTACATAAGTTGAGAAAATGTTACTAATTACTATAGTCAAGATGGATGGTGGTTTGGGGGTCTGAGACTTGAGCGTATGAATAAAGCATAACTTACCAATTCAATTCTTAGACGATAGGGTAAACACAAAGTCTTGTTTTACAGTTTAATGAGTATGTATGATATCCGTGGCTCTTTGAGTGGAAATAATACGTGATATCCATCATTTCTTTGGCAAGGCATATGCTACACTATCGCGAATATGGGGGACCTTCTGTGCCAGGTTGTTGGAAATGGTGAAACTTTCCGTTTCTGGAAGGATAATTGGACGGGTATAGGCACATTGGGGGAGTGGTACCCTCACCTTTTGCATTGGTGGATGACCAGAATCTGCTAGTTCACAAGTGCGGTCGGATGGTTATGATCTGTTGGATGTTCGATGTTCAGGGAATTATGCATGGAAGAATCATTTCTTTGGAGTCAATGTTATAAAGGCATACCGAATATTTGCTAAGGATAATACGTTGACTGCGCAGAATCTTAAGAATGATTGTTGCCATTATTTGGAGCAATAGAATACTGCAACGTATTAAGGTCATCCTGTGGTTTGCTAGATATGGTTACCTGATGACCAAGGCTCGACAAAACATGCTTCTTAGTACGGGTGATGTATCGTATCCAAGATGCATGAAAGAAAATGAAGACATGAATCACATTTTTTCGGATGCAACTCCTCTCACCAAGTCTGGAATGGGACGGATATCCCATGGATCAAAACAAATGACTTCTCATCCTTCTGAAGCATGATACAAATGGTTGGTGGCAACTCACACGATGATGTCTCTCCTGCATATGCATCGATATGGGCTATTTGGTGCGCTAAAAAAGATTATATTTTTCACGAACAACGTTTTTACCTGGAGAATGTTCCGGGTCGCTATAGGACCATTGTCTCATCTCGAGCCCCCACCTAATTGTAAATTTCATCATTATTAGTGTAACAACTTGAGGCAGATTTCATCTCGGAACCCTACCCTTTATATATATATATATATATATATATATATAAAGAATACAGTAATACATATATGCGTATTTATATACATCAATTTCAAAGATAAGAAAAAAGATACGAAATCTATATTTTCATCCTTTAAATGAATAAGGATATGGTAACATTGATGTAGAAGTTATTTGATTATGTGTTTTGTCTTCTTTTTATTATTTGACTCCTATTTGTTTCTGTAACCCTTCAGGGCTTCTTACGTAATTATCTCCTCTTACGCTCTAGGTTTCATGCTATATAAAAAGCCATATATCCATTGAATACAGTATTAAGTTCATTCTCAAAAATTTTCTCCACATGGACACATGGTATCACAGCAACGGTCCTACACCAAGGCTGCTACCCTTCCTCCTGCTGCCATCGCCTGCCCACACGCCATCAGTCTCATCCCTTCTATCTCGCACGCCATTACAGCAAGATCCCGTGCAGAGAGATCTATCCGAGCCTCCACTGCAGGGGTCTTGCGCAGCGGTCTCCTCTGCCGCCAAGGACCCCCCCATCACCGCAAGGCCTTGTCAGGCATGACTTCAACGTCATGGCGGCCTCGTGAGGTACCCTCGAGCAGCTCTAGGTGGTCAGTTGTGGCATAATCTAGCCGCTACCCTATTGACACCGGACCACCTTGTGGCCCCGTACAACTGCGTGGTCACCTGCACCTATACCTTCGGGTGGCCATCTAACTGATACAACGTATTTACTAGTCACGCACGGTACCTTGGGTGCACCCTGCCTGAGTGTGCTCCTCACGGATCTTCCCTAACTTCTCTATATATGGGTGATTGAACAGTTCAACATCCTCTTGATCTCTCCACCTGCCCGTGATGGCCACGACTCCCATCGAGACCAACTTCTTATTTTCTACATCTTCTATGAATGTTCATGGGACTTCTATCAAACTCAAAGACACAGAGAACCATGTGATTTGGTCCCGAGTCCTCAAGGTTTTCATCGGTGGTCAGAAAAATATATCTATTCTGACAAAGGGACCTCTAAAGGAGATGACCGACAATGTTAAGTCTCTCATATCGGTGAATCTCTTGTATAAGGATACCACAAAGGACATGTGGAGAACTAGCACAAACATACTCGCACCAGACTATCAAGTCTCATCTCGCTGACATTTAAATGCAGATTTGGTCCGCTTCTCAAGGAGAGACCACTATTCTGGAATATTATCGAAATCTTAGCGAACTCTATGAGGAGTTTGTCATTCTCCAGCCAACATGTTGTCCTAGATAGGGGAGAGAACGATCTGAATGACAAGTCTACAAATTTCTTACGAACCTTAAACCTTGTTATCATACATTGAAGGATCTGTTCCTTAGATCTGATACTTTGTCATCCATCAAGGTCATCTTTGGTCGTCTACAACAGCTTGAGACTTCTATGGTCTCAATCCTTTCTCCGTGGCATGTAAAGAACTCCTCATTACTTGTCTCTTATGGAAGAGACAACCGCTACAACTAACATGTAGGTCAAGACCGTGACTCTAGCTATAGTCGAGGATGTATGTAGTGCATTTACTACAAGCATTTCAGTAACCCATTCGAGAGGTATTGGGCGAAGTTTGACATGCTATCACGGACCAATGTTGCATCTGCACCTGACTATGATGCGATTGAGATAGAAGCATCATCTGATCTGAACTCCATTTGACCGATAGTCCAATTTTCCGCCACATATTACTCCCAATTGAGAACATCCCTACAGCAGACATGTCTACTATCTCAGGTATTGTAGCCAATTATGCTTCTGGCACATAACCCGCGTGGATTATTAACTCTAATACGTCTACTCACTTGACTGGAGAAGGTAGTTATCGTAGTTTGTTGGCCTCCTTTGAATTCTCTTCCACTGTGAAGTCAGTTCACCAAGCCAACGGTACATATTCATCTAACACCAACGTTGGGACTATGGAGTTTTCCTCCAAACTTGCTCTTTGACATTTTCTGCCCCCTCACTTTCCTCAAAACCTTATATATGTTCATAAATTATGTGTTGAACTGAATTATCGAGTGATTTTTGATGAGTTATGTTGTTGATTTCAAGACATTCGGACGATGCATATGTTTGGTGAGATAAATGAGAAGAATGGCTAATACTACCTTGATATCCTTGGCGATCATTTTCTTTCTAATATAAACTCACTTTCTCAAAGCTAGGGCAAACTAGTCCCAAAAGTCAAAGTCTTTTGTCCCGTAATATATAATTGGGGAAAGAGGTTGGAACAAACATATTGGGTCATATGGAATTCACCCATTCTCTTTCCGACTGAGATATCTTATCTTCAAGGTTCAGAAAGTCGGTATGCAATATTCGTTCGGTCAAGCGGCTTGGAGCGAGTAAGCGGGTAAGCGGAAGTATATGCGGAAGTATATGCGGATTACGCGGTTTCTATTATTTTAATTAAAATTAATTAAAAATATAATAATAATTTCAAACATTAGATTTTTATGTTTAAAAAAATATAACATGGAATAAATATGAAGTGAAGATTTTCTTTGTACAATGTGATATCAATCAAAGCATTTTCAAAGGTCACTCATTTCCCAAAGACAAATATGTTAAGTTAATGGTGGAGAGAGTAAAAAAATGTTGTAAATTGATTGAAGATAGAAAAAAATGGTGGATATCCTTGTCTAAATTGGAAGGTAACCTTTTTTCTGGAAGTGTAACATTGTTAGTAAACACAACCATGAACCTTCGTATTTTAGTAAACGGTGTATTTGTCTACTCAATGCCAAATAATAAAAAATTCAACCATTTAAATTAAATATATGTAATTTGTTCTGTACAGTTAAAAATTCCATGCAAATCTGACATCTATATTCATTTTATCCTCAAAAAGATCTAAGATAAACACATAATTTATTCCATATTCATGCAATTATGAGATAATGTAAAAGTTAGGGTTGTCGTTGGAGAATCTAAAAAAATAGAGAGATATTGTTGTTGAATCTAAAAAATAGAGATATTTAGAGCTAAATAGATCAATCAACAAACCTTGGCAGAGGAGAAAAAGATGGTGGAGGAGCAACCCATGCGGAAGTCAAGAAGGTGGCGAAGAAACAAAGAGTTGCCTCTATTACATATGCGGCCGCATATGCGGATTACTCGGTCGAGTATATCCCCTGACCCACATATTGACCGAGTATATCATACTCGGTGCGGTAGGGGGGCCGCCTCCGCATATGCGGCCGTCTAGGCCGACTTTCTGAACACTGCTTATCTTTAGCCCAAGAAAATGGATTGAACCATCAATAATTTGGAGCACAAAGTTGCATCAATTTATTTTTATTTTGGGGATAGATAATTTAAATTAGAAGGATTTATGGTTAGCTTGTAATAATAAAATAAAGTATCCATGCTCCGTTCAGAAAATACCAAATTGGTAATATGTATACGAATGTAACTTGTATCATAAATGACTTTTCTACCATAGGAGCTATCTCAAATTGCCAATTAAAAATTAGTAAATATATAGAATAATTTGGCAGAAGATATGAAGAAGCGGGTTCACAAAAACGAAGTCTTAACAAAAAGAAGTGAGTGGTATTGATACCATTTACCCTATATGCGCAAATAGAACACTTTTATAGGTGTCGTCTCTGTGTTTGTTGACCCGTTCATGTGACATCGTTGCCTTGGGCATCCCTCTATTAGAGCTCTATCTCAGACATTTACCCAACTATCATCTCTAAAGCCACTCGAGTGTGAAGCTTACCCATTCTGCAAGCTTCATCGGGCCTCTTTTCCTCCAAGAACTGAGCATCAACAACCAATGCCTTTTTCTTTATTCCATCATGACATTTGGAGACCTTGTCCCATTCGTATTGTATGAGGTCATAAATATTTTGTTATTTTTTGGATGATTATAACATATCTTCTTGGGTCTACTAAATAAAGAAAATCATATAATAATAACATTGTCAAGTCCTTTCGGTTTATTCATACCTTCAAGACTGACAATGCTCTTGAATTCACTCGGCAAGACTTGACTACTTCCTTTATTACTCATAGAACTCTTCATCAGACCTAATGTTCGCACATCTCACAGTATGACGGGGTGACGGAAAGGAAACTTCATCGCCTTTTGAACGTTGCACATACTCTTCTTAGTCAAATGAATCTTCCCAAAACCTATTGGGGGTATGTTGTTTGTTCTTACTGCCACATACCATATTAATCGAATACCCTCTTCGGTTCTCGATGGGGTAAATCTTTTTCCCTCTTGTATGAAAATGAGGAACCTTGTACTCCCCTTGAGAATCTTTAGTTGCACTACTTTTGTTCACAACTTTCATACACAGATAAACTGTCTCCTGGTGCAAATAAGTGTGTTTTCCTTGGCTACTCTCGAACCCAAAAGGGGTACACGTGCTACAACCCACTAGTCATTACTACAACATGCCTGCTAATGTCACCTTTTTTAACAAAACAACGATTTTACTTAATTTGTTAGTGACATTGCATTGGAGCCCATCCACCTCCATTGTCTACAAAAGGAAACAGAATGTTCAGTCTTACTAGGTTCCCTTAAACATTCCTTACTTGCAGGATGATGTGTCTTCTACAAGTGGCCTCACCATTGCAAATCCATATGCTCCCTCAGAACTCCCTATTGTATTACGAAAATCAAAAGGGTGTTGTACTCTACATACCTTGTCACATTTTACTTCCACCGACAATCTAACCGATTGAGACATGAGTTTTACATATGCTCTCATGGCAATCATTGTTCTCCATGATCACCATAGTGCACTTTGAAACCATGCTTGGAAAAGGCCATGGATGAGATGGGTGTGCTTACCACCAGGGCCACGTTAGATATTGTATCGTATCCTACATGCGTAAAGCATGCTGCTTGTAGACGGGTCTTCCGACCAAACAGTCTCCATATGGCTCCCTTAACAAAGGTCAGACTTGTGATAAGTGGTTTCACTTCGACCTATGGCGTCGACTTCTTTGAAACCTTCTCTCCAGTAACTAGGATTGGTCAATCTATACTAAAATATTTATATTGTTGCCAACAAGAATCGGCCCATGTTTCAACTCGATTTAAAGAATGCATTCTTATAAAGTGGCCTCGAGGAGGTTTACATGATGCAACCACCAGGATACTCCATCAAGGGAGGGTATGTATGCCGACTATGTAAATCCATATATAGCTTAAAGCAGAGTCCACGAGTATAGTTTAAAAAGCTTACCGCTGAGACCGACTTTCTGGATTTCAATGGTAAGAAGGAAGGTCTCAACAAGCATGTCAATATTCTTCCTTATTCCATGGGCCATCACATGAAAGAAATGAATGTTGGCATCACTAACCCAAAGATACACGCATCATAACCTCTATCTTCACTCAGTCTCCCTCTTTAGATCTTCCGTAGTATCACCTCCACTTAGCATCTCTTCTCTATATTTGTTGAAAACTCTTTACAACCATAGCCATATTTAAAAGCTCAATGTTCTACTTTGTATCCGATCGACCTCGACCTCTGAAATCAATCCTAGCCTTTAAGGTCATGGTTGTTGGACAACCCTCTAGTACTCCTCCACAACTCGTCAAAAGTTTAACTATAACAACCGCGCTTTCCCAAATTTGAAGTAGGAACCCTTAGGACATGGTCTAGAAATGAAGTACGAACTCATCGTAAGAAGCTTAAACAAGTGAAGTGCGAACTTAGAAAAGTCATGGTCTAAAAGCGAAACATGTTGGAAAAAGTGACTCCATTGTTTATTCTAGAGAACCCTAGGCTCTCTATATAGAAAATGCCTATAGGTAAATTATATAAGATGGATACAAGAAAATAAAAGTAGCAGAAATGGTACATAGAATATAGAAATATCTCTACACTCCCCCTCAAGATGGAGCATAGATGTCAATCATGCTCAGCTTGGAAGAACACTTCTGGAATGGCCCTCTGAGCAATGGCTTGGTAAAGATGTCGATAGTCTGCCCTCCTGAACTGACATGGGAAGTAGTAATCAAGCCCTTTTGAATCGTATCTCTAGTATAGCGGCAGTCTACCTCAATATGCTTTGTTCTTTCATGAAAAGCAGGATTATTAGCAATGAATAGCGCTGCTTGATTATCACATTGTAACTACATGGGTAGAGGTACATCTATATGCAAATCTTCTAACACAGCTCGAACCCACATCATCTCTGTACTTGTTTGTGCCATGGCCCTATACTCAGATTCAACACTAGATCTAGCCACCACTATTTGTTTCTTGCTTTTCCAAGAAATCAAAGAACTACCAACAAACACTGCAAAACCTGAAGTAGACTTCCGATCCTTAGGGCATCATGCATAGTTTGCATCAGCACATGCAGAAACATAAATATTTGTTTCTTTCCTGAACAGTAGTCCTGCACCCGGAGACGACTTTAGATATCTCAATATCATGTATATGGCATCCATATGTACTTGTCTAGACCGTTCCATGAACTGGCTCATCCGACTCACTGCAAAAGAGATATCATGTCTAGTGATAGTAATATAGAGAAGCTTTCCCACCATCTCTCTATATCTTCTCTGTCAACCTCGTCTGTATCATCATCATATAAATTCATGCTAGGATCCATAAGAGTGGTCGAGGGTCGAAACCCGATCATGCCCGTCTCAATAAGCATGTCTGTAATATACTTCCTTTGGGTCATCACAAGACCCTGTGCATTCCTAGCAAATTCCAACCCCAAAAAATATCGTAGGGTGCCAAGATCCTTAGTACCAAACTGATGGCCCAGAAGTTCTTTTGCCATATTTATCCCCTGCACATCATCTCCTGTAACAAGTATATCATCAGCATACACCATGATAACAACAACACCTTTAGGAGTCTTCTGGACAAATAAAGAATGATCTGCATTTGATCTTTTGAACCCTTGCCTTTCAATTAGGTCAGAAAGCTTCCGAAACCACGCCCGCGGGCTTTGTTTAAGGCCATATTACCTTGTGAAGTGTACACGCCATCTGACTCTCCCCCTCAGCAGCAAACCCCGGAAGCTGCTGCATGTAGACTTCTTCCTGCAGATCGCCATACAAAAAGGCATTCTTAACATCAAGCTGAAACAAGGGCCAATCATGTACCACAGCAACTGAAAGGAGGACAGGAAGAGTCGAGTGACGCACGACTGGAGAGAATATGTCCATATAATCCACGTCGTATGTTTGAGTGAATCCCCACGCCACTAGCCTTGCCTTGTAACGGTCAAAGCTGCCATCTGCATGATATTTGACAGTAAATACCCATTTACAGCTGATAATAGATGCTCCTGGGGGAGCCGGAACCAAGCTCCATGTACCCTGCGACTATAGAGTAACCATTTCCTCCTCCATGGTTGAACGCCAGCAACGAACCTTCGAGGCACCCTGATAATTCCGTGGCATTTCCACGGTGGAAAGGGCCATAGCAAACATTTGAAAGTCCCATGTGAGACGATGGAAAGAAACATGTGAAGTAAGCGGATATGATGCACATGTACGTTTCTGCTTCCGTAAGGCAATAGGTACATTCATATCATCAGAAACAGTACTTGTCGGTATGTTAGTCTCCTGCAAAGATCCCTGCACTGGCACATTTTTAGATCCATCGTTAGTTATATTATCTGGACAAACTTGAGGCATGCTGGATGATTGATGAGTACCATGAGCAGGGACAGACCAACGGGTATAGAATTTCGATAAAGGTGTGTTGACGCATATGACGCATATAGAGTACCTGTACCCTTTCGTTATTTTATTTTTCAGTTGTCTTCTTTATGTAATTTACCCATAGGCTTCTCTCCTATATAAGAGAGCCTAAGGCTTATGGAATAAACAAGTTATTCGTTTTTTCCCAACATGGTATCAGAGCGACGGTCTTAGATCGGAGTTCTCGAAACCCTAACCCTAGCCCACCCCACCCGCCGGCCTCTTCTTCTTCTTCTTCTCTCTCTCTCCGACGCCGAAGGGGATCGCCTCTCTCCAGCGCCGCTGCTCTTCCGCCTCTGCGCGCTGTGCGCGAGAGTGCGCTCGTGCTTGCTGGAGCACTGGTGCGCTGTGCGCAAGTCCTCTGCGCGATCGCTTTGCACCTTGCTTGCTGTGCGCTGTGCGCTACTGGGCGATAGTGTTGTGCGCCTGCACGCGGTAGCCTTCCTGCCTACAGCGCCTAGCGGCGCCTCTGCGCACCTTCCTGTGCACCTTCCTACGCCGGTGCTGCTCCTCTGCGCGATCGCGCGCCACAGCACCTAGCGGCACCTGTGCATCCTCCTATGCCAGTGCGCAAGCCAGCCTTGTGCATCTCCAGTTGCGTGCGCGCGTGCCTCCTGCACGTGTGTACGTGTGCTAAGCCCTAAGCCCTAGGGCACACACACATCTTCATCTACATGGGGTTGGTTGCTTGAGGTCTACACATGCAATGAATCCCATCCATGTCATTGTAGACAAATCACATATTTTGTCAGACGTTCCAGTCTTCAGTATCCAGTATGTCAGAGAGCAAGGCAGATATCCCATCTATTGGCGCATTCCGTGGTCCAACGCCTATTGTGAAGATGGATGGTACCAGCTATGAACTGTGGGCAATGCAGTTCATGAGCATGATGAAGTCTACGGGTAAGAAGCACATTCTTACCGAACCAGAGCCTGCTGAGAAGACTGGAACCAATGCCTCCTGGGAGGCAGATGATGCATATGCCAAAGTTTGGCTATCTGGCACGTTGGCAATTGAGATTGCCAATGACATCCTCCATCAACCCACAACGAAGGATATGTGGGACATTCTGGCAGCCACATATTCCCAGGCAAAGAACGAGACAAAGATTCTGCAACTCCAGCATGATATCTTCACCATAAAGCAGAATGGTCGCCCCCTACATTCTCTCTATACATCACTGAGAGGGATGTTCGAGAAGCTCTATAGCTTCATGCCCCTGACAGCCACGCCAGAACAACAGAAGACATATAGGAACGCAACTATGGTGGGCGTGTTTCTAGCTGCACTTGATCCTGAGTACGAGGCGGCACGATCACAGATTTTGGCCGACTCTACTATTCCTCCCATGGAGGAAGCATTCCATAGACTGAGTCGGATTACAGTCCCTTCAACAGCTGCGAGTCAGAATTCTTCAGCCATGGCAGCAAACAGAGGTCGCGGATTTCATCACCAGGGCCGTGGACGTGGACCCCGTGGAAGGGGTGGCCGCACTAGGCCGACATGCACCTATTGTCACCGAGTCGGACACAATGAAGATACATGCTATTCAAAGCATGGATTTCCTGCATCTGCGAGAGCTGCTGAGCAGATAGAGCCCCCATCTGCGGCTACTTTGGATCAACGGTTCGACGATCTTGTTGCCCGTCTGAGGGGCATTATTCCACCATCTGGATCAGCATCGACTACAGAGAGTCATTCTGATGCCGCTGCTTCTGCCTCAGCGTCTACCAGTACTTCAGGTAGTATACTTGCACTGAACAGTAGTAAATCAGATACTTTACCATGGATTATGGACTCGGGCGCTACACATCACCTATGTGGCGACCAGAGTTTGCTTTCAGGATATACTTAGATCCCTCCAGGTCGGACAGTGGTGATTGCCAATGGCACTCATTCCCCCATTACTGGTCAGGGGGAGGTTAGATTGACGTCTTCTATGCAACTCAAGAATGTGCTACATGCACCAGATATTTCAATGAACTTGTTGTCAATTAGTCAGATTACGAAGGATCTACATTGTCGGACGATTTTTGATCCATCTTCTTTGATTTTTCAGGACATCCATACGGGCAACATGATTGGTCGTGGCTATGAGCAAGGAGGCCTCTACCGACTGAACCAGACTCCTTTTGCTGGAACCTCATCATCTTCTTCTGGACAAGCCTCAACCTTATTATGGCATCTGCGTTTTGGTCATTTACCGCTTCAGAAGTTGCGTCGTGTCCTACCCTATGGTCTCTCACACACACCTATTCAGTGTGAGGCGTGTCAGTTGGGAAAGCATCACAGGTCGTCCTTTCCCAGTCGTCCAGGTCGGAGTAGTAGCTCCAAGTTTGAGTTATTTCATATCGATGTCTGGCGACCGAGTCGTGTTTCCGATCATCAGGGACACAGGTTTTATATTGTATTTGTGGATGATTTCTCTAGAGTGTCATGGGTGTTTCTGATGAAAAATAAATCTGAAGCAGGAAATATTATTATCCATTTTCTGAATGAAATACAAAATGTTTTCTCCACATCTGTCAAGCTTGTGAGAAGTGATAATGCTTTAGAGTTGTGCACCAACCTTCTGACCAATTACTACTCCTCAAAAGGAATTATTCACCAAACATCTTGTGCTCATACATCTCAACAGAATGGGATTGCTGAAAGAAAACACCGTCACCTTCTTGATGTCACAAGATCACTTCTTATACATAGTCATGTTCCCTACTCTTACTGGGGTGATGCAGTTCTTACTGCATGTTACTTAATCAACCGTATGCCTTCGTCTGTCTTGAATGAACAGATTCCGTTTTCACTTATTCATCCTGACAAGGATTTGTTCACTCTTACTCCTCGTGTGTTTGGGTCGGTTGCTTTCGTCCATCAGTTGTCGCCTGGTACTGACAAGCTCTCTCCTAGGGCTGTCAAGTGTGTCTTTGTCGGGTACTCCAGAACTCAAAAGGGGTACAAGTGTTTTGATCATGTGCGTCGGCGGTACATGATCAGTGCAGATGTTATATTTTTTGAATATGTTATGTATTTTTCAGCATTAGGAGACAAGCAGCTACTATCTATACCCCCTGATGCCATATACATGACACCACCACCACAGATACCCACACCACCACCACCGCCACCTCCACCACCGCCACCACCACCGCCACCGCCACCGCCACCGCTTGTCTCACCACTACCATTCCATTACACCCGGCGGCCTCCTCCATCTCATGGTCATGACACGTCAACTAGCTCGCCTATGGTATGTAATGAAAATATTACTGTTGATGGATCTGACGACATTTCTGAGCAGGATGTCTTGCAGGAGCCTGATGAGAATACAGATGATTTGGATGTTCCAATTGCCTTACGAAAGCCGAAGAGAAGCTGTGCCAAATATCCATTATCAGCAGCCGTGTCCTTTGAGAGGCTATCTGGAGACTTCAGGACGTTTGCTTTGGCACTTTCAGCTACAGATATTCCAAGGAATCATCATGATGCTCTGCAGGATGCTAGATGGCGGCTAGCAATGGAAGAAGAAATGGCGGCACTTCAGTCCAGAGGAACTTGGAGCTTAGTTCCTATACCTCCAGATGTCAGCCCGGTGAGCTGCAAATGGGTGTTTACAGTGAAGCACAATGCAGATGGCTCCATTGACAGGTACAAGGCACGCCTTGTTGCACGTGGCTTCACACAGACATACGGGGTAGATTACCTTGACACATTCTCGCCTGTGGCGCGTCATTCAACTCTGCGGATCCTGTTATCAGTTGCAGTTGCTAGAGACTGGCCGCTTTATCAGCTGGACGTGAAGAATGCATTCCTATATGGCGACTTGCAGGAGGAAGTCTATATGCAACAGCCACCTGGTTTTGCTGTTGAGGGGGAGTGTTCCAAGGTATGCAGGTTACATAAGGCCATCTATGGCCTTAAGCAAAGCCCCAGAGCGTGGTTTCAGAAGCTTTCAGATCTTTTTGAGAAGGAAGGATATAAACGCTCCAACGCTGATCATTCCTTGTTTGTACAGAAGACGGCTAGAGGTATCATTGTAATCATGGTTTATGTTGATGATATCTTGATTACAGGAGATGATGAGCATGGCATTAAGCAGGCAAAAGAGAGGCTGGGAACCGAATTTGTCACCAAGGACTTGGGAGTCCTTACATATTTTCTGGGGCTGGAGTTTGCTAGAAATCCATATGGATTAGTAATGTCGCAGCGGAAATATGTTACAGATCTATTGAGTGAGACAGGTATGCTAGGGTGTCGACCTGCTACGACACCAATGGATCCCAGCATGAAGCTCTATGATGATGACACAGAAGAAGTGGACAAGAGAAGGTACAGAGAACTGGTAGGCAAATTACTGTATGTCACGATCACTAGACCTGATATATCATTTGCAGTGAGTCGTGTGAGTCAGTTCATGGAGCAACCACGTCAGGCCCATATGGATGCAATACACATGATTCTGAGATATCTAAAATCATCTCCAGGTGCAGGCTTGCTATTTAAGAAGGGAAAGGAGATCTCTATCACAGCATGTGCTGATGCAGACTATGCAGGATGCCCCAAGGACAGGAAGTCCACCTCAGGATTTGCAGTCTATGTTGGAGATGCCCTAGTCTCATGGAGGAGCAAGAAACAGACAGTTGTAGCTAGATCCAGTGCTGAATCCGAATACAGGGCTATGGCCCAGGCTAGCACAGAAATGATGTGGGTGAAATCTTTACTTACAGATCTATGTCTTGATATACCGCTTCCTATGATGTTGGAATGTGACAATCAGGCCGCCTTGTTCATTGCAAACAACCCAGCCTTTCATGAGAGGACCAAGCATATTGAGGTCGACTGTCACTACATACGCGACATGATTCAGAAAGGGTTCATTGCTACATCTCACGTCACATCAGAGAATCAGACTGCTGATATATTCACCAAGGCGCTACTGCGAGGCCCATTCCAGAAGTGTGCGTCCAAGCTGAGCATGATTGATATCTATGCTCCATCTTGAGGAGGAGTGTTGACGCATATGACACATATAGAGTACTTGTACCCTTTCGTTATTTTATTTTTCAGTTGTCTTCTTTATGTAATTTACCCATAGGCTTCTCTCCTATATAAGAGAGCCTAGGGCTTATGGAATAAACAAGTTATTCGTTTTTTCCCAACAAGGTGAAACAAGTGGAGGTGGTGGTGGTGGTGAGAGACTGACTGCGCTCCCACTTCCACATTGTTGCATCGACCTTTGTGGGATCAAGGGAAATCCTGGCGCAAGAAAGACCACATCAAAAATGCTATCTCCATAAGCCAGAACTGATGGTGGTAGTGGTGGAGCAGGAAGAACTGGTATGGGAAAAGACAGACGCAGAGGAGGAAGTGGTACATAAATCTCATCATCAGATGTAAATGAAGCCAACCTGTCACCTGTAGGAGAGAAATACATCACATACTCAAAGAAGGTGACATCGGCACTGACATATTTCATACTCAAAGGGTTATAGCATCAGTAACCCTTCTGTATCCTAGAGTACCCAACAAACACACACTTGACATCCCTAGGTGAGAGCTTGTCAAGTCCCGGAGACATCTGGTGAACGAAGGCAACCGAGCTAAAGACACGGGGAGTAAGTGAGAATAATTCCCTGTAAGGAAAAACAACATAAAGAGGAACCTTCTCACCTAAAACAGAGGATGGCATACGATTCACCAGATAACATGCCGTAAGGACAGGATCACCCAATGGGAGCCCGGCTCTATATAAGTAGAGTCCGAGTGATATCAAGAAGATGACGATGTTTTCTCTCTGCAACGTCATTCTGTTGAGACGTGTAAGCACAAGTTGTTTGATGGACAATGCCTCGAGACGAGAAGAAATGTGAACGAGCACGAATACAAAATTCCAAAGCATTATCCGTACGCACAAATTTCACAATAAAAGAAAAAAATATTCCGCACTTCATTTATAAGATTTTTTATCACATCCACTACTTCAGATTTATTCTTCAACAAAAAAACCAATGACAACCGAGAAAAGTCATCAACAACAACTAGGTAAAACATGTATCTCTGGTGATCAGGGACACAACTCGGACCCCAAATATCAACATGAAATAATTTAAAAGGGAAGATACTGCTCCGAGACTGACGACTAGGAAAGTAGATCGGTGATGTTTCCCAACTGATACTCTTCACACTGAAAAGAAGAACCCGGTGAAATCTGCAACAAGATATGACGCATCTTCTGAAGAAGGAGGTGGCCAAGCGTAGATGCCATGTAAATGGAGAGACTGGTCCACTTGACTGAGAAGAGACACCAGCATAGGGAGTTCGGACCAGACGATAAAGACCATCCTGCTCACAACCACAACCAATCACCTTGCCCGTAAGAATGTACTAAAAAACAAGAGACGGTGGGTCAAAAATAGCGCGACGGTGCAGATCCTTCGTAATTTGACTGATAGATAATAAATTCATCGAAAAATCTGAGCATGCAACACATTCTGTAGACGCATAGAAGGCGTCAAACTGATCTCCTCATGTCCAATGATGAGGGAATGGGTCCCATCTGCTATCACTATAGATCGCCCTGGTGGAACCTCCCTGTAGGATGTAAGTTTATCTTTGTCTCGACAAAGATGATGTGTCGCGTCGGAGTCCATAATCCATTCTGAAACGTCAAATCCATGGCATGAAGTAAAGGCATAACCACTACATGAGGTGCTAGCAGTGGCTGACATACTTGCAGAAGCAGAAACAACTATGTTTGAGTTGCCCCCTGGAGAGTCTGTAGAGACAGGAGGCATAATATCTCGCAATCTGGCAACAAGTTCCTCCTCTGGTCTGAAGCAGATGCCGATGGGGGTGCAACGTGCTCAGCCACACGCACCGATGCCAGAAAATCATGCTTAGAATAGCATGTATCCTCCGTATGACATGGGCGATGACATAAGATGCAGGGCTGACGCATGCGGCCGCCTCTACCACGAGGTCCACGCTCACGGAACGAAGAAGAGGCTCCTCTGCCTCGGAAGGCCGCCATCGCCGAAGGAGTCTGAGTAGTAGCAGTAGGCATGACTGTAATCCGGCTAAGCCCGCGGTATACTTCCTCCATTGGAGGAATAGTAGCATCTGCAAGAATCTGTGAGCGAGCAGCATCATATTCAAGGTCAAGTGTCGCGAGTAGGATCCCTACTATGGTAGCATTCCGAAAGGTCTTCTGCTGCTCGGGAGTCGTCGTAAGGGGAATGATGATGTAGAGTTTTTCAAACATCCCTCGCAAGGATGTATACAACGAATGAAGAGGTTGTCTGTTCTGCTTGACAGTAAATATGTCATGCTGGAGTTGAAGGATCTTGGTCTCGTTTCACACATGCGGGTATGTTGCTGCAAGGAGGTTTTCGTGAGGCATCGGGCGAGGTTTAAGCCGATACTGGGGAATGGAGAATCGTTCTTATTCTGGAAAGACAATTGGTTGGGAGGGGATCCCCTGAATGCTCGTTTCCCGCGGTTGTTTGCGCTGGCAGCTGACAAGGATGCCTCAGTCACCTCTTGCTGGGAGAATGGGTGCTGGTGCCCGCGCTTCGGGGCGAACTTTTCGGATCAAAGACTTGATGACTTTCTTTCCCTGCTTGACGTCCTCGGTGTGGCTGATAGGCCATCCGTTGGGCGGGACCATTGGGTCTGGAGGGACGGCATCTTCTCAACGCGCAAGGCATATGGGGCGTTGGCTCTCGCACCGCCGGTGCGATCTGACTTCTTGGTGCGGCATTGTTGCTTTTTCTGGGGGCTAAGATTACTTTTGCGCCTCGGCTTCTTCTTATGGCTCTTCCGCAGGAGGAGGCTTTTGACAAAAGACCGTTGCTCTAGGTTCTTGGCAAATGTATCCAATCTCTGTGTGCTGTGCGATTTGGCGGTGGAAACTCTTGAGCACCTTTTCTTCGAGTGCCCCATGATAAGAGGGGTGTGGGAGGGTCCGATTGTGGATTGGGTGAGAACGAATGACTTGGTGGCCTTCTGCGACTCGTTGTTTCTTAACAAGAATAGAGATAGAAGAGACTTATTGATTCCGGTGGTGAGGCGGTGGTCGATTTGGCTTGGGCGGAATGAGGCCATCTTCTCGAGCCAGTGCTTTTACAAGGAGAACGTGCTTAATCGCAGTGCGAGGTTGGTGACTGGGGCGACATCTAGTTCTCGGTTTTCCTTTGGTTTGTTGGAGGCTGTTTTGCCTCTTTGTACAGTTTCAGTTTGTTTTGTACAACCTTTTTTCCTTTCTTTTTCTTTAATATATTGGGGTGAACACCGTTGAGTGTTTCCCCCTTTTTTTGGGCTTCAAAAAAAAAGATGTCCCACATCGCCTTAGTAGTGAGCAGATGGAGTACATCATTAGCAATCTCCATCGTCAGTGTACCTGAAAGCCAGACTTTGGCATACGAATCATCGACCTACTGGGAGGCATAAACCATAGCTTTCTCTGTCGACTCGTCTTCCGTAAGAATGTGCTTCTTACCATTTGACTTCACGAGGTGCTTCTTACCATTTGACTTCACGAGGCTCGTGAACTGCATAGCCCAGAGCTCATAGTTCGTCCCATCCATCTTGACACCGGACGTTGGACCTTTGAAAGCGCCTCATGTCGACCTTGTTTTCTGACATTTTACCGGAGACATAGAACTAAGGTTTGTAGACCAAGGAACAAATGTCTACATAAACATCTGAGGATTTGAGTGCATATGTAGACTTATGCACTCAAACCCATAGGCGACGGCGAGAGGAGAGAATGGGGGGGGGGGGTCGCCGGCGGCGAGAGAGAGGTGGGGCGACATCGGCAAGAGGAGAGGGGGGGCGGCGACGAGAGAGGGGGGGGCAGCAGCGACGAGAGAGAGGGGGGGCAACAGCGACGAGAGGAGGGGGGAGGAGGGAGGCATCGATGAGAGCAGAGGGGGGAGACAGCTAGGGTTTAGGTAGGCTCTGATACCATGTTGGAAGAAGTGGATCCATTGTTTATTCCAGAAAACCCTAGGCTCTCTTATATAGAGAAGGTTTGTGGGTAAATTACATAAGATGGATACAAGAAACTAAAAGTAACATAAATGGTACATAGAATATAGAAATATCTCTACAAAACTGTCATAATCAGGAAAACATCAGCAAGGCCGATCAAAGTGAGAAACATTTTAATCCTCGATCAAGAGAGTGTGTTAGGTCAAGTGAGCAACATACTTTGTAGTGGACAATCCACAAACTCCAGCTCATGAATAACGCATCCAAATTCAACCATGGAAGCATGTTGCTTCCCTCTCCATCTGGTCTAACCACCAAGTCAAGGTGGTGTTGAAGTCATCCCTAAACACACATGGTACACTACATGCCACAGCCATCATCATTCCAAGTCCTCACACAATTCCAACCTCATCCAACTATCAATGGAATCATAAACACCCACGTCCCAGAAGGGCAACCCATTTTCCCAAGAAGCACCCTTTCTCTCAAGCCTTGTCGCCAGGAAAAAACAACCAACCACACAGCTTCCAAGTCAAAGAAGCCATCCCTACATGCGAACAGTTGATCATCAAACCTCTTAATCAAGCTTGACCTTTTACATTGAAGATGGGATATGGAATCAAGTTATCTTGGTAAAAATAAACGATTCTATAAGATGTTGAGAGCTCATTAAAACAGCTCAGATTAGTTTGAGACTTGACCAAATAGGGCTTAGGTTGATCCTCACATACTAAAACAGGCTCGGGCCCAATTATAAATAGATGAGCCAATCCCCAGTTGGAGTAGGATTGGCTCATTGAGCTCGATAGACAGCTACTAGGTCTCATTAGTTTCCCAGCACCGTATACAGTTTGACAGATATCCTCTTCGAGGAGAAAAAGGTTTCTCAACCCTGCATATTGAACAACATTTAGTAGTAATTCAGGTGCCTTATCAGCAAGGAAGGTCGTATTGATATCGATATTGTTTCGGTCCGCCCGAAAATGGATATATCGGGATATATCACCGATATATTGACGATATCGTTGGAAATGTCGGAAATGGCTCAAAAAAGCCATTTTTTGTCGTTTTTTCAGAAATGAAGATCATCCAAGATATTAAAACAACAAATAACTTACAAATACACACTTATGTCACACATATCGGTCATTTATAGCCCATATATCGCACATATCGGTCATATCGAACATATCGATGTTAATGTTTATTCCTGACCTATAGATATTGGAAATGGATTCCATTCGAGCTCTTATAACATTAGATAACTTACAAATATACACTTAGATGACACATATAGATCATTTATAAAGACTATGATCCTTATATTGCACATATCGGTCATATCGAACATATCACTGGTACTGTTAGTTGTTGTTGACCTATATATTTTGAAAATGGAATTCATCCAAGTTTTAGATCACTAAATAACTTACAAATATACTCTTAAGTCACACATATCGGTCATTTTATGAAGCTTATATCGCATATATCGATCATTTCAAACATATCGATACTAATGTTGATTCTTGACTTATAGTTTTTTTTGAAGAATTGACTTATAGATATTGGGAATGGATTTCATTCAAGCCTTACAACATGAAATAACTTGCAAATATATCCAAGTTGAAGAACCATTGTATGCACCCTCATGTCGCACCATACCCTACCAGTATATATAAACCATTGTGTGTTTTTAGTACTAGGTGTAGCTAGATATGTGTTTTAATACTTGGCGTAGCTAGATAAGTAGTGGAATCAATCTTGCATGAATAATAACATTGATATATAGAGATATCGGCCAGGATTTTTTGTATTAAATCCAGTCATTTTTGACCGATATGAGCCGACATGGCGATATCCCTGTAAAAGGATATACTAGGTGATTTTGATACCCCTTCCCTGTCGAAACTGATATGTCGGCGATACATCGCCGATACGACCTTCTATGCTTATCAGAACTAACCATCTATATTTGCATTGTATGGTTCGCTTATACTTTAGCAAAATAACAAGCTCCATTGCATGTTGCTTCATCTTCGTGATATAATTTGGAAAGTTTTGGCAGCAAAGTTCACAAATCATTACAGTTCATGGAAAGAAGTTCCTTGTCTTGAAATGTAGACACGTAGAAATTGGACTTTTCTGTAATTTTGATTGTTCGAACCAATGACACATGAAAAGAAAGAGTTTGGTTTTGCAATAATATAGCCAGGTCATAAAGGAAAAGATGCACTGAAATCTGTGGGAATTATCATATGTTTGAGGTTTCCACAATAAACACGACACATCTTTCCAAAAGAAAATAGGAAGATCAGAAAGATGCCATGTAACTAGATTAGGATTGAGTAAATAATCTAAAAACATCATGTGGAAAAACCAACCTGAAAAGCATCCAGCTGGTTCAGGCCCATATGCCAACTCAGGAGGGATTCTCAGTTTGCGTTTTCCACCTACACTCATGAAAAAATGCAAGCTATCACAATTAAAAATATTTCCAAAATAACATGCCAAGACTCGACTTTAGAAAAAGTGTGCGATATTCTGTACCAACGAGCATAGGAGGTACACCACCGCCTCCTATGATGCCCTGATCTAGTCCTGGTAAGACCTGTGAATGAAAATATTGACATTTATGGAGATCATCGTATGTATTTGACATTCTTTAGATTTTTTTTCAACTATGTGCCTCTACTGTCAAGCCTTTGTAACTTACAAAAGAATGTTTTGATATAGTAAAAAGACTAGCTTGATAGTTGCCATACCTTCCCAACACCTATGCGCAATGTTAGTGGTCTACCACGCTTGTAGCTGCTGTCAAACACTGTCCCATCTGCAAATCGTGCTGTGTAATGGATCTAAATGGAAAGGGGAGGAGTACCATTAAATTAAGAAGGTCTACCAAGTCTTTTCAAAGTAAGACCATGATAAATGTAGTGCACCAATTCACAGAAGAAACAATATTGGTAATCATAAGATAGCACGCATTTAAGAACGAAGGACATATAAGAAGCAACGAGCAACGAGTAATGCATCTACAGGATCAAAGGAAAACAGGCTTCTGCTGACCAAGCAAAAGAAAGGATGAACTAGATTTAGAAGTACACTGAAATATAGTTCTTTCTTTGATGCTTCCAGCATCATGATTAGTAATAATCATTTGGAGTACTTTGTACAACTCAAGATGCAACATAATTAATTCAATGTAACTGTAAATTCACGGCAATAAATTCAATGAACCAAACTATCATTGTAGGCACAAGTTCCATGTCATTCTTGTTCGCATTTTCCATTCCCATGACACATCCTTCCTTTAATTAAAGATCAGTTGCCTTCCTGCCATTGTCATCTGGAGGGCCACAATTACAGTAGAATAAAATAAAATGCATGTTTCGTATGCAATCGGGAGTTAAATTTCTACATACCATTTGAAAATACAAGGAAAAAATATTACCTAATAGATGTATCGTAGAGAATATTGTGAAGATCCTAACTCCCAGTCCCATTGATATGTGAAACTCTTACCCTTTAAGACATGACCCAACAATGGCTAGTTATTTCATCAATGTCGACTACAAGGTCCAGGTTTCCTTACCAATCTACACAAGACTAGACTAACCTGAATGCACAGGTTTTTTTCCATGAAACTTATTCATTCAACCAGTTCAAAATACTTAAGCCTGTCTTTTCACCCATTGTGCGCCATGCGATGGGACTAGTTATCACAGGTACAATACCCTCTTTGAGAGGATTGCAACACTGTGAATATTGCAAGATTTTTAAAGTTACCTATAGCAGAAAGTCAGATTGGATTATTACTTTCCCATGGTGTATGAGCATTTCTATCTTTGATTTCTAACCTGGCTCATAAATGGCCCAGCGCCATAAATTCTAGTGATAAGTTGAGGCAGATACCCTAATATACCCTAATAGCTATATCTCGTATTCACTATCCTATCCAATCAAGATGCAATTATGGCATGGCATCACCGTAGTTTGAGTCGTTGTTATCCTGGTATTACATCTCAGTTACAAAAAATTGACAAATGGTTCAAAACCAAACATGATCAAGCATTTCGGTTATCAATGCATGCCCACTCATAGTCCAAATAACAGAAGGGTCATGTTATAGGAACATACTGAGATGCATTATGAGAGGCCCAAGGGTTCCTTTACATAGGAGAAGAACTATTGGGCAAATTACAAAAAGATGAAACAGAAAATAGAAATTTACATAAAGAAACATACTAAATACTAAAGATAGTAACTATCTCAACACTCCCCCTCAAGCTGGAGCGTAGATATCAATAAGACTCAACTTGGAACAACATCTCTGATAAGATCCTCTCACTAGAGCTTTGGTAAGTATATTTGTTGTCTGGTCTCCAGAGCTGACATGCGTAGTAGTAATAATACCTTTATGTATCATGTCACGAGTGTAATGGCAATCCACCTCTATGTGTTTCATCCTTTCATGAAAGACTGGGTTATTTGCAATGAAAAGAGCAGCTTGATTATCACATTAGAGGTGCATGGGAAGAGGTACTTCTATGGTCAGGTCAGTAAGAACGGATCTGACCCACATCATCTCTGTACTAGCCTGTGCCATAGCATTGTATTCCGATTCAGCACTTGATCTAGCAACCACAGTCTGCTTCTTACTCTTCCATGAAATCGGAGAATTCCCTATGAACACAGCAAATCCAAACGTAGACTTTCTATCCTTTGGACACCCAGCATAGTCTGCATCTGCGTATGCTGTTACTGAGAGAGATGTGTCTTTGCTGAAAAGAAGTCCAGTACCATGTGAAGTCTTCAAGTATCTCAGAATCATGTGGACTGCACCCATATGTGCATGTCTGGACTGCTCCATAAACCATGGCCTCAAATTTCAGCGAAATTCGGTCGATTTTCTGTCGAATATCGATATCCAGACGAAACCGAAATTCGACCGAAATGACCGAAATGACCGAAATATGGGGGTCCTAGTACAAAAAATGACCGAAATGACCGAAATTTCGATCGAAATTCCACCGAAATTCCATCGAAATTCTGTTTTGGTCGATACCGAAATGGTGACCGAAACCGACATTTAAGGCCTTGCCATAAACTGACTCACTTTACTCACGGCAAATACTATGTCGGGCCTGGTAATAGTTACATATATTGTTTTTAAAAACGCGCCTCGAGGCGCTGAGGCTATAGCCTCATACAGCCTCAGTGAAACGTGCACCTCGAGGCTTATGAGGCGCTGCCTCATTTGTGTGCTGATTTTTTTATTTTTTTCCTATAATATGTTTTCTTTTCTTTTTTATCGTGGTCTTTTCATCTTTCTTACACAAGTATTTTCAAGTCCTTAGGCTCACAATTCACTAAAATGCACTTTTTTAGTTTATTAAAGTATTAAGCTTATTTTTCTTTTATTATGCATGTTCTTTATAACGCAGTCTGGATGTAGTTCAAAATTTGCAAGGGTTCTCGCATAAGGAACACATGCGAGTAATTAAGCTAGTTCCGCTGCATCACTGCCCGGATGCAGTCCAAAATTTACAAGGGTTCTCGCATAATGGACGCATGTGAGTAAAGAAGTTAGTCCAAAAGAGATTGCAACAGAAGTTGCGGATTGGTAATTGGAATATTGGCACTTTGATTGGAAAATCGATGAAGATAGTGGATACGATGGAAAGAAGGAAGATTCATATAGTGGATACGATGGAAAGAAGGAAGATTCATATACTATGTCTTCAAGAGACTAAATGGGCTGGAGAGAAAGCAAGGGAGATCGAGAAGACATGCTTTAAACGTTGGTATTCAGGTAAAGATAAGGGTAGAAACGGTGCGGGAGTGATTGTTCATAAGGATTTGAAGGATTGTGTGGTTGAGGTGCAAAGATTCGGGGATCGGATTATTTTGCTAAAATTGGTGCTTGAAAAAGAAATTCTGAATATAATCTCAGTTTATGCACCGCAAATTGGTTTAGATGAAAGGACTAAACAAGCTTTTTGGGAGGATCTAGATAAGATTTTACAAGGAGTCCCACAAAGAGAGATGATTTGCATAGGTGGAGATCTTAATGGACATGTGGGAAAAGATGCTTCAGGGTATGCTAGTGTTCATGGAGGACATGGTTTTGGGGATAGAAATGAAGAAGGAAAAGTCATCCTGGATTTTGTAACGGCATGTGATCTTTTCATAGCAAACACTCTCTTCAAGAAGAGGGAGGAGCATTTAATTACTTATAAGAGTGGGCCAACGAGAACACAGATAGATTACTTTGCGTCGAGGAGAAGAGATCGGTTGTGTTGTAAAGACTGCAAAGTAATCCCAGGAGAGAGTTTGACAACCCAACATCGCTTGTTAGTCTTGGATGTACAAATAAAAGGGCTGGTAAAGAAAAAGAGGGTTCCTAAGATCACTAGAACTAGATGGTGGAATCTTCCACTGAAGCAACCGAGCTTCAGGGAGAAGGTTTTAGAAGATTTATCTTGAGATTGTAGTGGAAGTGCAAACGAGATGTGGGAGACGGTAGCATCTTGTATCCGAAAGGTAGCCAAAGAGATGCTAGGCGAGTCAAAGGGAGGAGCCCCAGGTCAAAAGGAGGCTTGGTGGTGGAGTGAAGGGGTGCAAGAGAAGCTAAAAATTAAAAGAGCATGCTTTAAAGCTATGTCTAAGGATAGAACAGAGGAAATTGTCACAAACTACAAAATAGCAAAGAAGGAAGCAAAGAAGGCTGTAAGCGAGGCTAAGTCGAAAGCTTATGAAGTTTTGTATAAAAATCTCGACTCTAAGGAGGGCCAGAAGGATATATTCAGGTTGGCCAAAGCAAGAGAAAGAAATACCAAAGACCTTTCTCAAGTGAGATGCATTAAGGACGAGGAAGGTCACATGCTTGTTACTCAGAAGGATATAGAGACTAGATGGGAACAGTACTTCCATAAACTTTTCATTGGGGAAGGAAATAGAGAGATCACTTTGGGTGATCTAACTAGTAGTGAAAGTTACTTGAATCGTGCAAGCTATAGACGGATACAAAGAAAAGAAGTAGAGGAAGATTTGAAGGTTATGAGACCTGGGAAAGGTGTAGGATCGGATGGCATCCCTGTAGAAGTATGGAAAGTTTTAGGTGAGCGCGGTTTGACTTGGCTTACGAATCTATTCAATGTTATTTGGTGAAGCAAGAAAATGCCTGAAGATTGGAGGAGTGTCGTGGTGCCTCTTTATAAGAATAAAGGAGACATTCAAAATTGTTCAAATTATAGAGGTATCAAGCTGATGAGTCACACTATGAAAATTTGGGAGCGTGTGATCGAGAGAAGGTTGAGGCAAGTTTCCAACATCAAAGAAAACCAATTCGGATTCATGCCAGGTCGCTCAACTATTGAAGCCATCCATTTGCTGAGGAGAAAAATGGAGATTTATAGAGCTAAAAGGAAGAACCTCCATATGATCTTTATTGATTTGGAGAAGGCTTATGATTCTGTCCCACGAGAGATATTGTGGAGAGTTTTGGAGAAGAGACAAGTGTGTGTCCTATACATTAACCTCATAAAGGACATGTATAATAGGGCTTTATCTTGTATAAGGACCCCGTCTGGGAAGACTGGCTATTTTGACATCAACATTGGTTTACATCAAGGTTCAGCTTTGAGTCCATTTCTTTTTATTTTGATTATGGACGAGTTGACAAGTCACATTCAAGATGAGTTACCTTGGTGCATGTTATTTGCTGATGATATTGTGTTGATTGACGAGACTAGAGATGGAGTAAATGAGAAGCTTGAGGTCTGGAGACATGAGTTGGAGAGTAAAGGGTTTCGTATAAGCAGGGCTAAGACAGAATATATGGAGTGCATCTTTGATGGAAGCAATGGTGAAGGAATTGAGGTGAAGATTGGTGATGATAACATTCGGAAGAGAGATTCTTTTAGATATCTGGGATCTATTTTGCAACATGATGGGGAAATTGATAGAGATGTTACTAATAGAATAAATGCAGGTTGGCTAAAGTGGAGAGGAGCCTCTGTTGTTCTCTGTGATAAGAAAAATCCTTTAAAAATTAAAGGAAAATTTTACAAAGCAGCCGTGAGACCTGCTATACTCTATAGATCTGAATGTTGGCCTGTGGACCATAGACATGTGCAGAGAATGGCTGTAGCAGAAATGAAAATGCTAAGGTGGATGCGTGGACACACACGTAAAGATCGGATTCGGAATGATGCAATCAGAAAGAAAGTTGGTATTGCTCCGATCGAGGATAAGATGTGAGAAAACCGCTTAAGATGGTTTGGTCATTTGCAAAGAAGATCAGCCGATGCACCAGTTAGGAGATGCGAGTGTTGGGATGTTGAGCCGACTAAGAAAGGGCGGGGACAACCTAAGAAGTATTGGAAAGAGACCATACGAAGGGATCTTTGTTTTGTGGATATAAGCCCGGGATTGACCCAAGATAGATCTGAATGGAGGTGAAAAATCCATGTAGCCGACCCTACTTAATTGTGGGAAAAGGCTTTGTTGTTGTTGTTGTATGCATGTTCTTTATAAATCAACATGAACAAAAATTTGGGTCTTGAGTCCTTAAATCTAAGTATGCCCCTTGTGTTACATCTAGTCTCTTTAGTTAAATTTTATTCAAGACTTTAAATTTTGTAGAGAGTTACCCATTATTGTGCTTCCATATCCATATTTACTTGACTTCTTACGGATTTAGAGTCTAGAAAAAAGAGTTATATAACAATTTGGATGTTTAAACCATGATGTTAGCCTTGAAATGTCATGGATTTATGTATTTAATCATAACTATTTAAAATCTAGAACATGAAAATTGCAGCTACGATTAATTATTATATTTTATGAAAAAATTTCTTTCACGAGTGAGGCTTATGCCTCGATACGCCTCGAGGCTTACGCCTCGAGGCAATACTGGGAAAACGCTTCGATACGCCTCACGCTTTTTAAAACATTGGTTACATATAGTAGCTTGCCAACAAGCTCTCTGTATCTTCACTTATCGACCTCCTCAGTATCATCATCATAGAACTTCATGCTTGGGTCAAGCAGAGTAGTGGCAGGTCTACAATCTGCCATGCCAGTCTCTGAAAGATCTATAACATACTTTCTCTGGGTCATTACAAGATCCTGTTGATTCCTGGCAAATTCTATTCCGATGAAGTAACGTAAATGTCCAAGGTCCTTGGTCACAAACTGTTGACCTAGGAAGTCCTTGGCATCCTGAATACCCTGCTCGTCATCCCCTGTAATAATAATGTCATCAACATAAACAAGAATGATTGTAATACCTCTCTGGGTCTTCTGTATAAACAAGGAGTGATCATCAGTTGATCTCACAAACCCCTGCTGCTCTATCAAGTCCGAGAGTGTTAGAGTATTTGGAGCATGCGTCACTTATGTAATAAGTGGGTAAATGGATCCCTCCAAGATCCATTTACCCCACCACTGAGTTTTGTCCCACATCGTCCGGTGATGGGACTTGGAGGCCCTGTGGAGGCTATATAAGGAGCCCCGGGCCTCCTGTAACAGATGAGAAAAAGGAATGAAGTATCTGCCCCTTTGAGGGCTTCTCCCGTGGTTTCATCCCGCTCCTCACGGAGTAGGGTTCCACGTAAAAATCCCGTTGTTCATATTCTTTATTTATCTTTTTCCATGTTACGCTTCCGCTTCCGATTTTCTAACATGGTATCAGAGCGGGTCGTTCTTGGTTGATTTCTGAAGATTTTATTCTTGAAGTTTTTTTTAAATCAGTCAAGTTCGTCAATTATTCGAGATTCGGTGTTGGAGTTCATGATTTTTTCTGTGATTCAAGTTCTGTCCCAGACCAGTCCTGTTCTTCGTTGGGTTGAGAAAAGGGTTCCTGTTGGAACCCTAATCCTGCAAAATACGTTCTCGCAAAATCATCGATCCAGCAAGGAGCCCTCTCCCGCAAGGCAAATCCTCCTTTTCAGGTCGCAGGGACCCTAACATGCAGGGGCGTCAGATTCCCAGGTCGGCGGGCCTACATCTCCATTGTGGGCTCCGTCGTTTACATGGATGAGGCATCTCCATCTTCAGCGCAACCCACACATCGTGCAACATTCTCTTCGCGCAGAGACCGGCAACACCAGGCGTTGTTCTCTCTCCTCGACCCTCGACCCTCCTCGCGTATCCAGATCTCGCGCGCAGCCGCTCCTCCCCAGCGGCCCTAGGCGGCGCATCTCCAGCCCTTCCGCCTATCCTATCGCCGCGACCCAGCAGTGCGGCATCTCATGTTCCAGGCGAAGGCGAAGGCGCGACGCACCTCTCTTCCCTCTCCAACGCACTCATCCTCCAATCAGCTCCAAGCAACCGCGCGAGCAACAACATATTCCAGCCCTAGGCGACGAGCCTCCATCCTCCAACGGCGAGCAGCGAAGCCCGGAAGGCGCAGAGCCCAGGCGGCTCCCCTCTTCCTCACGGTCCAGGCGGTGCCGCCCTTGATCTCCGCTCCAAGCGCTGGCGGCGCCGCAACCCTTCGCGAGTTCCCCAGGCGCGCATCCCCTTCAGCCCTCTCTCTTCTCGATCGTGCACAGGCGGCGCGCATCATGGAGCAGGCCCCAAGCGGAACACTCCAACATCTCCAGACGATCCCCCCCCTCGGTGTGCGCACAAGCCCTTAAAGAGCCTCAGTTGGCAACAAGATCTTCCAGAGAGGCTGCATCCCGTGGCAACCCTCGGTGCGCGAGAGCAGGCGACACCCCTCTCCCCACAGGGCGGCGGCGTTTCTCCAAGGGGATCCCATCGTGGAACCCTAACGGGGGAGGCCTGCATTTTATAAAAAAAAAGAAGGGGAAATATTTGGTTACGAAACCCAGGGGGGTTGCTGTCTATTATAAGTCCTGTAAGTGGACCCATATGGGCCATATCATTAAAAAAACAAGAGGTGGGTGCAGTAAAAAAAAGAAGAGATTTGGCCCAAGTGGGCCGTGAAAAAAAAGTGAGAAGAGGCCCAGATGGTGATTAAAAAAAAGAAGAGAGCGGCCTACGGTAAAAAAAATTGAAGTTGTTTTGTAGACCCAAATGGGCCAAAGTTTAAAAAAATGGTAAAAAAAGGCGCGTACATTTGAAAAGCCGTACGCATAAAAAAAAGCCGAAAAAAAATGTCAACGGTTTAAAAAAAATATTTCAAAAAAATTTAAAAAAAATGGACGGCTTATTTTAAAAAAAAATGATGATGAAGAAAAGCCGTAAGGAATCTTTTGAGAATATTCATATTTTCCCCAGATTTATGTATTATCTTATCTTCTCCCAACGTGGTCAACAATGCCATTCCGACCAGTATGGGAGAAAGGGGGAGTATACGTAGAGTCACAGGTCTTGTTCTAAGATTCAGATATCAGATTTTCGAGACCGGTCAGATGTTCAGACTCTACAAATCTCATATTCAGACTCGACGATGACGCATACCAATCATTTGTCATTCTTGTTGGTCGGCCAGAGTTTTCATGTGAGCCATAGGGACTCCAAAGCAGGGGACCATTCCCTATGTCATTGAGGGCAAGGGTTTTCATGTGGTATCATAGGGACTCCAGAGTAGAGTACCATTCTTTAAGCCAGATAGATCCAGTTTCACACTCCAGTCCGTTCGTCCTCCTCACATGCACGCCATGAGAAGCAACGTCCTCGACTGCAGCAGCTATGCGCGTTGGGTTGATATTGTCTGTAGTGTCATGTATTGTGAGTTGAGTTTCTTTCTGTTTGTCCAAGCTGAGCATTGCATGCTCCAGCTTGAGGGGGAGTGTTAGAGTATTTGGAGCATGCGTCACTTATGTAATAGGTGGGTAAATGGATCCCTCCAAGATCCATTTACCCCACCACTGAGTTTTGTCCCACATCGTCCAGTGGTGGGACTTGGAGGCCCTGTGGAGGCTATATAAGGAGCCTCAAGCCTCCTGTAACAGATGAGAAAAAGGAATGAAGTATCCGCCCCTTTGAGGGCTTCTCCCGTGGTTTCATCTCGCTCCTGACGGAGTAGGGTTCCACGTAAAAATCCCGTTGTTCATATTCTTTATTTATCTTTTTCCATGTTACGCTTCCGCTTCCGATTTTCTAACAGAGAGCTTTTGGAACCATGCTCTTGGACTTTGCTTGAGGCCATAGATAGCCTTGTGTAATATGCAAACCTTCTGACACTCCCCCTCAACAGCAAACCCAGGTGGCTGCTGCATGTAGACCTCCTCCTGTAGGTCACCATAAAGAAATGCATTCTTCACATCAAGCTGATAAAGAGGCCAATCTCGTGTCACAGCAACAGCAAGGAGAATGCGTAGAGTAGAATGTCTGGCAACTGGGGAGATAGTATCGTGATAGTCCACCCCATATGTCTGGGTAAACCCTCGTGCCACAAGTCTCGCCTTATAGCGATCTACACTGCCGTCCGCACGGTGTTTCACAGTTAATACCCATTTGTATCCCACGACTGATGTATCAATAGGAGCAAAAACAAGACTCCAAGTACCACGTGATTGTAGCGCAGCCATCTCCTCATGGCTAACCTCCACTGACTATCTTTCAGAGCCTCTTGATACGTATGTGGTATCTGCACGGCTAATAGTGCTATCCTGACAACCTGCTCAAAGAAATTTGGGCTGCAAGAGGGTAAGTAGCACACGTTTGTTTCTGCTTTCGCAGAGCAATTGGAACGTCAAGATCATCTGCTATGTCCTGGGCATGTATATTTCCCTCTTGAAAGGGTAACTGCTCCTCCTGTTATACAATTAATTCAGTAGTGCCATCAATAAAAATAATATGCTCATTACATACATGAGGCGTGCTGGATGATGGGATGGGCAAGGCATGTGAGCATAGCGAACAGAGCGAGATCTGCGAGGAACAACACGAGGTAAGAACTGAACCAACGGAGGTGGTGGAGGAGGTGGTGGTGGAGGAGGAGTAAGTGAAGGCGAAGAACCAACTGTAGGAGGTGGTGGCATGTATATCTCATTATCAGAGTCAGATGGAGTAAGTCTGTCACCTGTAGGAGAAAAATACATGACCGACTCAAAGAAAGTAACGTCAGCACTAACAAAAATATTTTTGGCTTAGTGGATCAAAGCAGCGATACCCCTTTTTGGGTACAAGAGTAGCCGACAAATACACACTTGTCAGCTCTAGGAGGGAGCTTGTCACGCCCTGGAGAGACATCATGAACAAAGGCAACAGATCCAAACACACAAGGTGTAAGAGAGAAGAGATCCTTCTCGGAAAACGCAATCGAGTAAGGAATCTTCTCTCCTAACACAGATGAGGGCATACGGTTTACCAGATAGCAAGCAGTAAGGACAGCATCACCCCAGTAAGAATGAGGAGCACGGCTCTGTATCAACAATGTTCTGGTCACATCAAGTAAGTGACGGTGTTTGCGCTCGACAACACCGTTCTGTTGGGAAGTGTAGACACATGAGGTCTGGTGAACAATGCTATGGGATCTAAGGAATTCAGAAAGATGCAAGGTAGAAAATTCCAAGGCATTGTCAAAACGAATATACTTGACATTGGCAAAAAAATATTCTTTATTTCATTAATAAAATACTTGATAGTGGATCCAACCTCATACTTATTCTTCAATAAAAAGACTCAGGAAAGTCTAGAAAAATCATCGACCGCTACAAGATAAAAACGGTGTCCTTGAAGATCAGGAACACGACTAGGACCCCAAATGTCTAAATGAAGGAGCTCAAATAGCTGAGAACTGTTCTGACTTTGGCGGGATGGAAAAGATGAACGGTGATGCTTCCCAAGTTGGCATGCTTCACACTGAAAGGAGGATCACGTAGAAATCTGAGGGAGAACATGACATAACTTTTGCAGAGGAAGATGTACAAACCTAAGGTGCCACAGATAAGGAGAGACAGGTCCAGTAGGTATAATGGAAACACTAGCATGAGGAGTTTGGACGAGTCTGTAGAGTCCCCGCTGCTCACGGCCACTTCCAATCATCCTGTCCGTGAGTATGTCCTGAAACACAAGAGATGGAGGGTCAAAGATGGCACGACAATGCAGATCCTTAGTGATCTGACTAATAGAAAGTAAATTCATTTGAAAAACAGGAGCATATGAAAAATTCTTCAGGCATATGGACGGTGTCAACTACACCTCCCCCTGTCCTGTAACGTGTAAGTGGTCTCCATTAGCAATGACGACCCGCCTGCCAGGTGGTATAGCCCTGTAGGACTTTAGTTGCATTCTGTATCCACACAAATGGTGAGAAGCATCAGAGTCCACAATCCACTCGGTCATGTTTGCATTCGTACTAGCAGTGAAGGCATAGGTGATACCTGAGGAGCTCGAAGAGGCTCTGGCTGCTGCTGCAGTATCTGTGGTGGTGTCAGCACTAGGAGTCATGATCTATCGAATACGGGAGACAATATCATTCAGGCGAGGATCGGCCTGGGGAGCTAAAGTCTCTGAGGACACAATCTGCTCTGTTGCTCGACCATAAACAGGATATCCATGCTTCTGATAGCGTGTATCCTCTGCATATCCAGGCTTGCGGTAATAGGTCCAGGGACCACGTTGGCGTCCACCGCCTCTTCCTCGAGGTGTGCGTCCTCTGGACTGGATCGCCCCACCTCGACCACGAGAAGCGGCCATCACTGAGGAGTGTGGAGATGTGATTGTCGAAGGGATGATGAGTCGACTGAGACGGCTATAGGCCTCCTCTATAGGAGGAATGGTTGCTCCAGTAAGAAGATGAGTATGTGCAACATCGTATTCTGCATCAAGTCCAGCCATGAAAACTCCAACCATCGTGGAGTTCCTATATGTCTTCTGCTGCTCGATAGACGTCGTAATGGGCATGTAGCTATGAAGCTTTTCAAACATGCCACGCAATGAGGAGTAGTAAATATGCAAGGGGCGGCCATTCTGCTTGGTGTTGTAGATATCAAACTGTAGTTGAAGGATCTTGGCCTCATTCTTTGCTTGGGCATAGGTGGATGCCAAAGTATCCCACATTGCCTTTGCAGTTGGCTGAGTTAGAATATCATTGGATATCTCTGTAGTAAGAGTCCCGCAAAGCCAAACACTCGCGTATACGTCATCTTGCTTCCAAGAAGCATTTGTCCCGGTCTTGTCCGTTGGCTCTAGATCTGTCAGGATGTGCTCCTTGTTGTTGCACTGCATGAGGGTGAGAAACCGCATGGACCACAACTCATAGTTGGTCCCATCCATCTTAGTGATGGGAGCCGGGCCTTTGAAGGCTCCGGACGAGAAGATGTCACCCTTGTTGTCTGACATGTTGTAAGATAGCTAGGTAACGAAATTCGACTAGGAAGTAGACCGATATAAACGAATCTACAGAATCATACGAAGGATTGGTTGTACGTGTATATTCATACAACCATCCTTGCTAATCCTCTTTGGTTGATGAAACTCGTATCTCTGATGGAAATCAAATCACATACCTATCCGCTGATGGGATCAGAGTCAGGGTAGGGAACGTCCTGGAAGTGGGATTGTGATTGCACGGGGCGCGAGCGACTGGCGGCAAGCGACTGGACGCGCAAGGGCGTGAGGCGTGTCCGTGGATATGCTCAGGGGCGTATTCAGAAGGCCAGGACACTTGGTACCTGGATGCGGCTACACCAGGGTGCGTATGGCCCGATCGCGCAGAGAGGAGGGTCTGATCGCGCAGAGAGGACCTGGACGCGGAGGGTCTGATCACGCGGACGTGGAGAGGATATGGTTGCGCAGGGGGCCTGGTCGCGCAGAGGACCTGAGCGCAGCCGTCTAGTTGTGGGCGAAAGGACGCAGACGATAGGACGCCAGGACCTGGTCGAAAGGGCACAGGGAGACCTCGGGGCTTACAGGTGCGACCTGAGGGGCGCGCACGGCAGCCTGAGGCGCGAGGCCTCGCCTGGGCACGGGGGTGACGTGGGCGCAGGGGGCACACAGCTCTGCGTGACGCGAGGGGGCGACGGGAGGGGGGTGTCGTGTAAGGAAGGGCTAGGGTTAGGGAGGGGATAGGGATGGATACGGTAACCCCGGTCTAAGACCGTCGCTCCGATACCATGTTATACGAACATACTGAGATGCATTATGAGAGGCCCAAGAATTTCCTTATATAAGAGAAGAATCATTGGGCAAATTACAAAAAGATAAACAGAAAATAGAAAATTACATAAAGTAACATACTAAAGATAGTAACTATCTCAACAGGTCAGAATCAGATGAAAGAAGAACTGATGATAAAACGACCTTGGAGGCTGCGTGTTGTCAAATTTTAATCGGCTCAATACCAAACCAAAAAAAAGCAACATGATTTAATCGGCACATCCAAAACCAAAACTGATAAGTCCGATTCTTTCCATCGGAAGTTCAACTCGCACTCACATTGATCAGCTGCCCGCGAGGAGGCTCCGCACCCTTCCCAACCACGACATCGCAGTACCCTAGGCCGGATCTCGCGTTGGCGAGGTCGCACAAAGGCTCCCCAACGGTGGCGTAGTACTCGATCCTGGTCGCGTCGGCCTCCGACGCGAGAAACGGCGTCAACAAGATGGCCGCCGCGCCCGCCTGGAGGAACCTCCTCCTCGTGTCGGCGAGCGCCTCGTCGGGCACGCGAAGGCAGGCGGAGGCGGCGAGATGGGCCCTGTGGGGATCAGGGTTTGGCTGCTTGCGCGGCGGGCGGAGGCGGGGATTCGAAGCCGCGATGGGCGGGAGAGTGGAGGCGGCCATCTCTCTCGGCTTCTCTGCTCCTTATCGCGAATGGGTGGCGTTT
The DNA here is from genome assembly GCA_037367405.1 of Ottelia alismoides. Taxonomy (NCBI): domain Eukaryota; kingdom Viridiplantae; phylum Streptophyta; class Magnoliopsida; order Alismatales; family Hydrocharitaceae; genus Ottelia; species Ottelia alismoides. The sequence continues at coordinate 242,638 of JAZKJV010004163.1, read as the reverse complement.
CGAAAACTTCAAACTTGGAAGCATTGTCTCCTGGCACCTTTGTGATTTGATTTTCTCCGAGAAATTTATTTTTAGGTCCCCATTGTTTGAGTTCTGTCTCGATTTAGTACCTGATATTTAGAATCACCAAGTCCATGGCCATAGATCATGTATTGTGTATGAATATGCTTGTATTAGATCCTCACTCTAGCTGTTTTATATAAATTTTGACATGCATATCCGCATTCGTTTTAAAAGGGATACGGACATGGATATCTCTTTGATATCCGCAAGCATCCGTAGTCATATCCGTAAATCCATTTTCATATATAAATATAATTGTAGATTTATTTTTAACCATATATATGATAATTCTATAACTTCTTTCACTATATTTTGGATAATGTTTATATGTAGAGGAAAATGGGGCTGCCCCCTAGGGGGAGCTAACTTAGCTCCCCCCACCATATTTTCTTCAAATTTTTATTTTTTTTTGAAATTTTTTCAGTGAATATTCATCACTATATCCCTATATTAAGTCATAAAAATTTCGTATGAAACAGAGACTCCTATGGCCTCCATCCAGACAGACATTTTTTAACGGTCTCAGGATTTTTTAAATCGACCCCGTCTGGATGAAGGTCGTAGGAGTCTCTGTTTTGCATGAAATTTGAATGACATATTATAGGGATATAATAATGAATTTACATAATTTTTATTTTCAAAAAAAATAAAAAAACACGCGAAAAATAGGACGGGGGAGCTAAGTTAGCTCCCCCTATGGGGCATACACATTTTACCCTTATATGTAAGCATGCTTAGTATATTTATATCATGTGTTTTTCATTCAGTTCATTTATAATTAAACCAATTTACATAGTATTTTTCATATTACTCATATGCGATTAATATATTTTTTGCATCTGTCTCCGTTTTTAGGATATGATAACATAGTTTTCGTATCCGTCAATATGTATACTTGCACCCGTATTTCTATTTAAAGACGGATAAGAATATGATAACATCTATATCAGTATCCGTCAATTTGCATCCCTCACAAGACATCAAAGCCACGAGTTTATGGATACTCCCATGGCCAAGGTCCAAAATAAAAATTTTGCATATACAGTCATGTATGATTTTGCACTTTATATAATAATGGCATTGTTGCCTCTCCTATTGCAATGAAGAGGCATTCTCTATCTTATTCTCATGATCTTTGCTCTACGAACACTAGCATGTTTTGGATATTATTCCTTCAGTCCTTCCATAATGACGATTCCTTGTTAATCTTTCCTTTCTCTTAATTGAAAATAACAGATGGTGTGGTCTCTCTCTCATTGGGGATAAGTTGTGGTAATTTTAATCAACAATACAAGATAGTAAAAAAAGGACCTTCTTGACATATTTAATGCTTTTCACTATAGCTAAATCATCTCATCTCAAAGTCATGCTTTCAGATCTAAACCTTGTGGTGGATACATTCATGCCGAAAATATATGTGATTAAAATCCTAACTAAAGTCTTGGCTATTAGATTGTTGATTGTGCTTAAATCCTTTCTCTCAAACAATCTCTCTTCTAAGCTTTTCATTAATATAATGGTCAACCTCATGGTCTTTTCAAACGTCTTGGGGGATTTGCATGATGAGACGGCGCTTCGTGCTACATCTTCTTCATTTCTTCTTTGTTCATTCTTCTTGTGCAGTGCATAAGCAACATAATTGAAAATGACAATGGCTTTAGTTTTTGCAGATGAGTGAATGAAATGTAAAAAAAACTACGGAAATACTCAACCCTTGTGTCAAAAAATGGTGTATCTTTTGTAGTTTTCTTCTATAATTAGATCGATAGGTGTAGTTGGAGACCTTGTTGTAGGTCTTGATCATTTGCTACTTGCCAAAGAGGTTGGAGGTTGACCAAACGACTTGAATGTTAGCTAAGACGTTCTCTGAATAAAACCTTGACCCCCTCCCCCAAACTTATAGACTAAGGACATGTTTGGTAACTAGGTTGGGTTGAGTTGGAGTAACCTCCTGTGAATAATAGTTGTGTGAATGGTTAGGAGAGCTGGAGAGGGTTAGAATGATAAATGTGATTTGATGTAACATTGATTATGTGTTATATTAACTTTTTTTAATGATTATGATATGTTTTTATGTTAATGTTTTTATTTGAATGTGATTAACGAATATTATAACAAAGAAATTGTGTAATTCGTTGATGAGTTTGTGATTCGTCATTCTAATTAGTTGAAAATAGAGTGTCGTCCTGAGAAATTAGGTCCATTCATCTGTTAATATCATAAAATTAATTTTCATGCACTTGTAAATAATTTGCATAAATTAGTATTCATTTCTACATTCATATTCATCTACATATTTTAACCTAAATTCATACATTTTTAATTAAAATCATGCTAGCTCCGATTGAAATGAATTGAATTCATTGTGTACATATAACTAATCTTAATCAACGAAAATCCTAAAAAATGATAACTTGTACATATTTAAAATAAATCAAAATCCTAATTTCAAGACAAAAGGCGCAAACATCGATATCTCTCTCATTAGTGTCCAAATGAACTCTACTCACTTTTGAATTAATATACACTCAAATACATAAAAATCAAGACCAAATTCAAAAGAATCAGAGTTCATTTATGAGAATTAATTTTGGGATCTTATTGTGCATTTTACCTTTTTATTTATTTTGACCTATTATTTCGTGTGCATATTTCACTCCTTTTGATTTATTTCTTTGGAGACCTTGTTGTAGGTCTTGATCATTTACTAGTTGCCAAAGAGGTTCGATGTTGTCCAAATAACTGGGATGTTAGCTAAGACGTTCTCTAAATAAAACATTGACCCCATCCCCAAACTTCTACACTAACGGTATGTTTGGTAACTAGGTTGGGTTGAGTTGGAGTAACCTCCTGTGAATAATAGTTTTTGGATGGTTAGGAGGATTGGAGAGGGTTGGAATGATAAATGTGATTTGATGTAACATTGAGTATGTGTTACATTAACATTTTTTTAATAATTATAATATATTTTTATATTAATTTTTTATTTGAATTAAAAAAATATTATAACAAAGAAATTGTATAATCCATTGATGAGTTTTTGATTCATCATTCTAATTAGCTGAAGATATAGTGTCGTCCCGAGAAATTAGGTTCATAAATCTGTTAATATCATAAAATTAACTTTCATGCACTTGTAAATAATTTGCATAAATTAGCATTCATTTCTAAATTCATACCCATCTGCATATTTTAACCTAAATTCATACATTTTTTATTAATTGATGCTATCTCCGATTGACATGAACCAAATTCATTGTATACATATAACTAACATTAATCAATGAAAAATCCTAAAAATACTAACTTGTACATATTTGAAATAAACCAAACCTTAATTTCATGACAAAAAGGTGCAAACACTGATATCTCTCTCATGCAGTGTCCAAATGAACTCTACTCACTTTTGAATTAATGTACACTCAAATATATAAAAATCAAGATCAGATTCAAAAGAATCGGAGTTCATTTGTGAAAAATAATTTTGAGATCTAATTGTGCATTGTACATTTTTGCTAATTTTGACCTACTATTTCATGTGTATATTTCACTCCTTTGATTTATTTCTTTAGAGATATTGTTGTAGGTCTTGATCATTTGCTAGTTGCCAAAGAGGTTGGATGTTGACCAAATAACTAGGATGTTAGCTAGGACGTTCTCTAAATAAAACCTTGACCCCCACCCCAAACTTATACACTAAGGGCATGTTAGGTAACTGGGTTGGGTTGAGTTGGAGTAACCTCCTATGAATAGTAGTTGTTTGGATGGTTAAGAGGGCTGGAATGATAAATGTGATGTGATGCAACATTGATTATGTGCTATGTTAACTTTTTTAATGATTATAATATATTTTTATATTAATGTTTTTATTTGAACATGATTAAAAAATATTATAACAAAGAAATTATGTAGTCCATTGATGAATCTGTGATTCATCACTCTAATTAGCTAAAAACAGAGCGTCTTCCCGAGAAATTAGGTTCATTCATCTATTAATATCATAAAATTAACTTTCATGCACTTGTAAATAATTTGCATAAATTAGCATTCATTTCTTCATTCATAGTCATCTACATATTTTGACCTAAATTCATATATTTTTAATTAATTCATGCTAGCTCCGATTGACATGAACTGAATTCATTGTGTACATATAACTAACCTTAATCAATGAAAAATACTAAAAAATACTAACTTGTACAGATTTGAAATAAATCCAAACCCTAATTTCAGGTGTAACGTACCGGGCTTAGGTCCCCAGTCCGTTATTGAGGAAAACTGACCCTAACAACTTGTTGGGTAAGGACCCAAATGGATCCGTTGACAACCATCCAAAATACTTAAGCCCAAGTTATCAAGTAGTAATCCCATCACTTATAAACCACTCTCACACTTTGTGAGTATTTAGAAGTGGGACTATATCTGGGGTTGGGGTGTTACAACCTCCCCCCACTTATATTCGCAACATCTTCGTTGCGACATGGCCCATCACTTATTCCCAGTGATAATGGCGGCTGCACGCTCCCGGCTTAGGTCCCTTCGAGTAGCCCTTTCCACTATCAGAGGGAACCTGCTCTGATACCACTTGTAACGAAACTCGATCGTCTGAGAAATATGCGGAAGCGAGAACTCAACGGATATCTCGGGATCGTTACTCATAGCATCAATCGGTTATAAAAGAGAGGTAAAGAATGGATAAAAAAACATCCTTTCCATTCTATTAATAAGGACATGAGTCCGAGAGTTACTTAATTAGAATAAAAGAAACAAATAAACTAGATGAAATCATCTCCATGATCTCCTTATTCCAATGGACATAAAGATGTCCTTTCAAAACAAACCAGCAATTGTTATATATCGATCCTACTTCTTGAAGATGGTAGATTCACCCTTGAACAAAAATAACTTAATCCTCACGTTCTCTTGAAAAGAGTAACAACAGATGTTATGAGCCTAACGCTCAGTATGTGTCGAGTTGGGGTCAAGTCAACTAGCGTAGAAATCAAGTCACAAAAGCCATTATCATATGAATCATAAATCAACTTGTTTAATGCATATCACATAACATACTTGCATATATACCTGTAAGTTTTATCATATTTGCATGTATGCCCATAACATTAACACAAATTACACACGTGCACTTAACATTAACAAAACTTATACATATGTCCATAACAGTAATATGATTGCATATATGCACATAATATTAACATATATTGCATATATGCCCATGACATTTTTCATGTTTAAAGTGGTCTTGATTGTTAGTTCTTAGGCGGCTTCGACGGCTTTGATGGCTTACCGTCGGCACAAACGGGTCATAAACAATACATAACATGACAGTGTAGCTACAACTATAGAGGACTGGACTTATCTTTTGCCTCACGATCCCGGAAGGCGTTGGCCCTATAGGCCTTTACGACCCCTTACTTCGAGTCGGTGCCAACAACTTATTGTCAACTTCTTATGACTTGATAGCTTCAATAATCATAATAAATTGTTTTTTATCAATAGAAGAAATTTGAACATATGTATTACATATAGTTGTTTAATTCTTGATATCATTAGATCACGTGGCAATGTTTTCAAACCTATCATCTTAATTTAAACATTTATGTTAAGATATCCTTAATGTCCAAAAATTATGTTGCATTTTAATAATTCTTAAATTAATTTTGATGAAGATAATGAACTGAGATAAATAGCTTAGCTTTAACAAAAAAATAAATCATCAGATTAGTGGGGACCGACGTAATCAAGACATGAAAACTAATCTGATTATTACTTTGTGGATTCAAGACATGGTACCGATCAAGTTGCATATGATAAAGAAATAAGACTGTTAATGTGGTTGAATTACTATAGGATGTTTCTGTTAAGACCAATGGAGTGATTAATAATGGTAATGACTGTAAGGTTATCATCAAGGTCGTCAATCATATAATCGGCACCATAGAACCATGAGGGAAAAATAGTTTCCGATGAGATTCCAGAAAACAATGCAACAACTTAGGGTTGCATGATTCCCCGTACATGAAATTAGATGGTAACAATTAACTAAATCATAGATCATTTGATGATCTAAATTAATGCTGCGTGAGTACTTGAAATGGAAACTTAGAGAAAACATTGTCCAGTTTTCAAATATCTCGCATAGTGTCCGTGATATCAAGTATATACATATGCATATGGTTATTAGCCCTTGAATCGTATTCCTGGTTTGACACATACATCTATAAGTTATAGTTCTAAACCAAGGATCAACACAAAATATCATTTAACAATCCTATTTGTTCGACACATACATTGTCGACGCAAGAAATTCGTCGACCAAGATTCCACCAATCCGGACCTTTGTCGGCCACGCCGTTGCTCCTCCAATTTCATCGGATCAAAATTCCAACGTTGACGGAGAGGGTCGTCGATGTTAAATTTGAAAAAGACACGACGAAAGAATGTCATCGTCAGCTTCTCTCTCTCTCTCTAAACTCTCTCTCCCAAAGGCAATGTGTGGGAAGTCATTGGAGTCCCATGGTATTTATAGGCACAATTCAATGAGATAAATAATAATAATAAATTGGACTTAATTAAGAGATAAAGAAATAACCAACTTAGGTTGTTGACTATTTTATCTTTTTTTACCTTATCTTGTATTATCTTAAGGGTGATGTGAGGGTGGTTATGTAATTTACTTTTTATTTTAATTATTTTATTATCCTCATAAAAAAAGTTCACCCGTTACAATCTACCCTCCTTAAAGAAATTTCGTCCTCGAATTTATACTATAAAAAGTCACCTAACAAAGAGATGTGGATAGTGTTGACGCATTTCGTCCTCCAATTCCCAAGTCACTTCTTCCCTCTGATGATGATGCCAAAGTACTTTAACTATCAAAACTAGGCAGCATCCAACTGGTTTTCCCTACGATCAACGATACGCATTGGTCTTTCTTCATACGTCGGGTTCGGTTGAATATCCGGAACTTCGTGCTCGATCACATGTGATGGGTCGGGATGATACTTCCTCAGCATTGATACATGAAAAACGTCATGTAGCTTGCAATAATGAGGTGGAAGAGCAACATGATAAGCTACTTCCCCAACTTTCCTTTTTATCTCAAAAGATCCCACATATCTAGGACTCAATTTTTCCTTTTTGCCGAATCACACTACTCCCTTGATAGGAGAAATCTTTAAAAACACATGATCACCTATTTCAAAATTCAAATCCCATCTTCGACGATCAGCATAAGACTTTTGTCTGCTCTGAGCAGCTAAAAGTCTCTTTCGAATCACCTCTACACCCTTTGTGCAAGCCTAGACTAACTCAGATCTCAATATGTATTTTTCACCTACGTTGCTCCGCCATAACGGTGATCTACAAGGTTGACCATATAAAGCTTCATATGGAGCCATCTTAATGCTTGCATGATAGCTGCTATTATATGCAAATTCGACTAAAGGTAAATGTCGATCCCAATTTCCAGCAAAGTCTAGGGCACAAGCTCTCAAATGTCTTCTAATGTCTAGATTGTTCTTTCGGACTGTCCATCGCTCCGAAGATGAAATGATATGCTGAACTTCAAACTTGTACCCAAAGTATCCTGCACACTTTTTCATAATCGAGAGGTAAATCACACGTCCCTATCTGACACAATCGATACCGGAACACCATGCAATTTCACTATCTCATTCACATATAATTCAGCAAGTCTCTCTGTAGACTGATCCAAAGGAATGGGTAAGAAATGTGCCGACTTAGTCAATTGATCAACAATCACCCAAATTGTATCAAAGCGACTTTTGTCTTTGGCAATGCGGTGACAAAATCCATAGTGATATGCGCCCATTTCCATTTATGTATCTCTAGTGATTGCAAAGGACCTACAGGCTTCTGTTGCTCAATCTTTACTTGTTGACAAATAAGACATACCGCCACAAAGTTTGCAATGACCTTCTTCATCTTTGGCCACAAAAATTCCGTTGTAAGTCTTTGTACATCTTTGTTGTACCGAGGTTAATGGTATACATAGATCTCTGAGACTCTTCAAGAATCTCTTGTCTTAATTCACCATTATCCGGAACTCACAATCTATTACGGAACCTCAATGCTCCATACAACCCAATAGAGAAATCAGATCTTTCTTTCTGAGAAGCGATTGCCAGTTTTTGACGTTCATTATCATTCTTCTGAGCCAATAGAACCTTTTCTACCAATGATGAGTGGATCTTCATTCCTGTCATAATAACCATGGTCTTCCTTTCAATAATCAGGTTCCATTCTTCCAAGTCTTTCATTAGTTGCCATTGCAATGTCATACTTGCGAGCCTCCCTTCATATTTTCTGCTAAGAGCATCGGCGTCTGCATTCGCCTTTCCTGGATGGTAGTCGATGAAATATCATAGTCTGATAGAAACTCCAACCATCGCCTTTGTCTCACATTCAGTTCCTTCTGCGAAAATATATACTTGGGACTTTTGTGATCAGTAAATACCTCAAATTTCTCTCAATATAGATAATGGCGCCAAATTTTTAGCACAAAAACTACTGCTGCAAGCTCTAGATTATGCATCGGGTAGTTTCTTTCAGTTTCCTTCAACTGTCGAGAGGCGTATGTCACAACTTTTCCATGTTGCATGAAGACATATCCCAAACCAGAGCCTGACGCATCAGTGTATCCCACAAATCCACTACTACCTGATGGTAGCGTGAGCACATAAGCAGACGTCAATATTTGCTTTAACTCTTGAAAGCTTTGTTGGCACTTTTCTGACCATTCAAACTTTACATCATATCTCACCAATCGAGTCAATGGTAGGGAGATCCTGGAAAAATTCTGAATGAATCTCCTGTAATACCCTGTTAATCCCAGAAAATTACGGATTTCTGAGACATTCTTGGGTTGACTCCAATTTAAAACCACATCTACCTTTATGGGGTCCACGGAAATACCCTTCTTAGACACAACATGTCCAAGGAATGCAACTTTCTGAAGTAAAAAGTCACACTTGGATAATTTGGCATAAAGCTGGTGTTATCGCAAAGTCTTAAGAACTAATCTGAGATGCACTCGGTGTTGTTCCATATCAAGTGAATAAACCAAGATATCATCAACAAAGATGATCACAAACTTGTCGAGGTATTCTCTGAATACCCTATTCATCAACTCCATAAATGCAGCAGATGCATTTGTGAGGCTAAAAGGCATCACTAGGAATTCATAGTACCCGTATCTTGTCCAGAATGTTGTCTCTGATATGTCTTCATCCCTAATTCCGAGTTGATGGTAACCGAACCGAAGACCAATCTTGGAGAAGATCGCTGCTTGTTGCAATTGGTCGACCATATCATCAATGTGGGGTAGCGGGTACTTATTGATGGTGACTTTATTCAAAGCTCGGTAATCAATGCAAAGCCTAAGGGATCCGTCCTTCTTTTTAACGAATAAGACAGGAGCGCCCCAAAGGGAAACACCCGGTCTCAAGAACCCTTTATCTAATTGCTCTTGCAATTGCTTTTTTCAACTCATCCTATTCAGCAGGAGCCATTCTGTAAGGTGCTTTAGAGATGGGTGTAGTACCAAGTAATACATCAATAGTGAAGTCAATCTCTCTTCTAGGTGGAAGACCCAGAAGGTCATCTGGAAAAACGTCCGGAAAATCTTGCACGACGTCCAGATCCTCAAGTTGCATCATAGAGGGTTTTGTACTTATTATGCTAGCCAAATAAGTCGTGCACCCGGTAGCTATCAATCGATGTGCTCGTAGAGCTGAGATAATCATCTGACTCTTCTTTTTGTCTCCGCGAATGATCAATTCTGTCATATGTGGTTTATTAAAAACCACCTTCTTTTGTCTACAATATATGACTGCATAGTGCTCCCAAAACCAATCCATACTCAAAATGACATCAAATTTACTCATCTGAAGCAATATCAAGTTGGCTGACAGATTGTACCCTTCTACTATGATAGATACCTCGGCCAAGTAGGTGCCCAAAGTGGAGTGTTCACCCATTGGTGAAGTCACACTAAGTGTATATGGAAGTTCAAAAGGCTTAAAATTCAACCTGTTGGCGAAGCGATGGGAGATAAAAGAATGCGATGCACCAGAATCAAATAAAACATAGCTCAAATGATCAGCAATAGAAAGAGCGCCTTCCACTGTAGCGTGTCCATCCTCCTCTTCAGTAGGTAGAGCGAACACCCTTCCTTTTACATGCTTCTTTTGATCTCCTGAGTTTTGCTCCTTCTTCTTGGGACAATCTTTAATAAAGTGACCTTTCTGACCACAAGTCAAGCAAACTCCTGTAAGCTTATAACACTCTCCAGTGTGCCTTCTATCACAATAAGGGCATAGAGGATATACTGGTTTATCTTTTGTGGCATTCTCGATTCCGGGCTTCTTTCCTTTATCTTTATCAAACTTACCCTTCTTATTGTCAGTAGAATGGGGACGTTTTCCACCACCTTGTTGTTGGATCCTTTTATATGCTGAGTCAATCTGCACAACTGCTGGAACTACATCCGAAAAAGTCTGAGGACCTCTGGTGAGCACCTTCAAGCCTAGTCTTGAATTCAAGCCTTCAACAAATTTCTTACCACATTGTCTTTCATTTTCACATATCCCTTTTCCGTACTTTTCCAGCTCTTAAAATTTGGAAGCATATTGTTCAACTGAAAAACTCCCTTATCGAAGCTCAATAAATTCCAGTCTTTTTGCATCTTAAATGTGCTGAGGAATGTAATGTTCGGTGAAACGTTCTTTAAAGTCCTTCCATTCAATGGCAGTTTTATCAGCAAAGTGTATGCTTTTACAAGAAGTCCACCATTCTTTCGCATTGTCGCGTAGACGGTAAGTGCCAAATATCACCTTATTCTCCTTGGGATAATCGGTTGCCTCAAAAGAAAGTTCCATTTCCCTCAACCAATGCTCAGCTTTATCCGGCTCAGGTTCTCCTTTAAAGATAGGGGGTCATGCTGTATGAAATTCTTCAGGGTCAATCTACCAGTACCATATCCTTGATGCTTTTACTGTTGAGTCATCATAGTCATCAATTCCAGCATTTGTCGCTGCATGTCCATAGCCATATCATGGATTGACGAAGAGTCACAGTCTCCGTTCACCTCATTCCCACAATGGGGGGCCATCTGTAATGACCAAATGTGAAATTTATGGGCAAATGCCTATATTTTCTAAAACTAGTGGACCTAAACTTGATCTGGTCGGATATCTTATGCCCAACGGAACTCATGCTCTGATACCACTTGTAATGTACTAGGCTTAGGTCCCTGATCCATTATCAAGGAAAACTGACCCTGACAACTTGTCGGGTACAGACCCAAATGGATCCGTTGGCAATCACCTAAAATGCTTAAGCCCAAGTTGTCAAGTAGTAATTCCCATCACTTATAACTCACTCTCACACTTTGTGAGTTTTTAGAAGTGGGACTATATCTGGGGTTGGGGTGTTACAACCTCCCCCACTTATATTCGCAACGTCCTTGTTGTGACATGGCCCATCACTTATTCCCAGTGACAGTGGCAGCTGCACGCTCCAGGCTTAGTTCCCCTTCGGGTAGCCCTTTCCACTATCAGAAAGAACCTGCTCTGATACCATTTGTAACGTCCGGGCTTAGGTCCCCGGTCCGTTATCGAGGAATACTGGTCTTGACAACTTGTTGGGTTCGGATCCAAATGGATCCGTTGACAACCACCTAAAATGCTTAAGCCCAAGTTGTCAAGTAGTAATTCCCACCACTTATAACCCACTCTCATACTTTGTGAGTTTTAGATGTGGGACTATTTTTGGGGGTATGGGTGTTACAACATCCCCCACTTATATTCATAACGTCCTCGTTGCGACATGACCCATCACTTATTCCTAGTGACAGTGACGGCTGCACGCTCCCGGCTTAGGTCACTTCGGGTAGCCCTTTCCACTATCAGAGGGAACCTGCTCTGATACCATTTGTAACATCCTGGGCTTAGGTCTCCGGTCCGTTATCGGGAAAAACTGGCCCCTAACAACTTGTTGGTAGCGTGCAACCACCACTGTCACTGGGAATAAGTGATGGGTCATGTCGCAGCGAGGACATTACGAATATAAGTGTGAGAGATTGTAACACCCATACCCCCAAAAATAGTCCCACATCTAAAATCCACAAAGTATGAGAGTGTGTTATAAGTGGTGGGGATTATTACTTTACAACTTGGGCTTAAGCATTTTGGGTGGTTGTCAACGGATCCATTTGGGTCCGAACCCAACAAGTTGTTAGGACCAGTTTTCCGTGATAACGGACCGGAGACCTAAGCCTGGGACGTTACATCATGATAAAAAGGCGCGAACACCGATATCTCTCTCATGCAGTTTCCAAATGAACTCTACTCACTTTTGAATTAATGTACACTCAAATATATAAAAATCAAGACCAAATTCAAAAGAAATGGAGTTCATTTGTGAAAACTGGTTCTGGGATCTAATTGTGCATTGTACATTTTTGCTAATTTTGACCTATTATTTCATATGCATATTTCTCTCCTTTAGATGCATTTCTTTGGAGACCTTGTTGTAGGTATCGATCATTTGCTAGTTACCAAAGAGGTTGGATGTTGACTAAACAACTAGGATGTTAGCTAGGACGTTCTCTAAATAAAACCTTGACCCCCACCCCCCAAACTTTTACACTAAGGGCATGTTTGGTAACTGGGTTGGTTGAGTTGGTTTTAACCTCCTATGATAGTAGTTTTTGGATGGTTAAGAAGGTTGGAGAGGGTTAGAATGATAAATGTGATGTGATGTAACATTGATTATGTGTTATATTAACCTTTTTAATGATTATAATATGTTTTTATGTTAATGTTTTTATTTGAACATGGTTAAAAAATATTATAACAAAAAATGTGTAGTCCATTGATGAAGTTGTGATTCATCACTCTAATTAGCAGAAAATAGAGCGTCATCCCGAGAAATTAGGTTCATTCATCTGTTGATATCATAAAATTAATATCACAGCACTTGTAAATAATTTACATAAATTAGCATTAATTTTTGCATTCATCTTCATATTTTCACCTAAATTCGTACATTTTTAATTAATTCATATTAACTCTGATTAATATGAAATGAATTCATTGTGTATATATAACTAATCTTAATCAATGAAAAATCCTAAAAAATACTGACTTGTTTATATTTGAAATAAACCCAAATAATTTCAGGATAAAAAGGCACAAACACCGTTATCTCTCTCATGCAGTGTCCAAATAAACTCTACTCACTTTTGAATTAATGTACACTCATACATAAAAAGCAAGTCCAAATTCAAAAGAATCAGAGTTCATTTGTGAAAATTAGTTTTGGATCTAACTGTTTATTGCATATTTTTGTTGATTTTAGCCCACTAGTTTATGTGCATATTTCACTCCTTTTGATTTGTTTCTTATTTATTTATTTAACTTTATAGTTTAACTAATTACATTAAATTCAAAATCCAAAAATCAGAAAAACACCAATAAAGACAAATTCTAACTTGAGCTCATTGACCAAATCCACCTATACATAGTCCACTTCCCTAATTTTCCTGACTGCTCTAACTCATAAAAAATCAAAAAAGTGTATTTGAGACCACTGCATTATTTCACAACATGTTTGATTTTTGTATACAAAAATAAAAATTACAAAGCTAAGAAAATGATATTTTATACACATAAAATATCATCAAAAATGTCATATCTTACACAATACATTTTTTTTGCATTTGGGTCCTTCATAAACATTATAGCTTACATTTAGATGAACACTTTTCATGCTGGACATTTTTGCATTCGAGTTCATTTGCTATTTTTAATCTATTTATCAATTCCACGCATTGGTCAAAATTCTTGGTCAACGAATCAACCATGTGGCGTCATGCACCCTATCCACTTCAGTGTCCAGTCAGATGCTTGGTCAGCACCTCACCCCCGGGCCTAGACTTCTTGTCTCGTAGCACTGATGATCTGGGATGTTGGATCAACTTTGATCCAATGACCATCATTAATTCCGCCTTCCTCCTTTACCCCATGTGCAAAGCATGTGACTGCCCTCAACCTCAATCACGTGCGAAACACGTTTATACTTCTACCTCGTGAACCACCCCGTCGCTCCACCCATCAACTCTCTCGACTGCCGCTTCTCTGCACCACCCATCTCCTTTGACCCCCTTCCCTTCCATTAGATCCAACCACCATGATCCTCTCCACCCCAAAAACCTTCACCTACAACTGACTTGATCCCCAATCGCCTCTACCCTCTTATCATATCCTTAGACAACAACCTGACCTCATCTCTCTCTCTCTATCCTTCACCCTCTATCTCCATTATCTCTTCTAACCATATGTGTTCTTCAGATCCTTAACGATATCTCCCATAAAACCCCATCACCACCCCTAGTTACTATCATCCATCGTAGTTGTTTATCATCGAGCAAATGAGAGAGAGAGAGAGGGATATCTAGAGATCTGACATGGTGACAACATATTGTGAACTCCGACGATAACACCTTTCTATACGAAATCCTCGGATTTAAGCTCTGATACACTGTTCACAACCGTGAGCAGCCAAGCCTCTCAGCCCCTTTCGTCGGAGCTGATAGAGGATGATTATCGGAGCAGGCGTTGCCCCTCCATCGTATGCGTTAACTTCAACCCACAGTATCATCCATATCCACATTCTATGTTCTTCTTCATTTCTTTTCCTCTACTATACGATTCATATCATCTCCTCAACCATGTCGAGTTCTTTGTTATTCCCTCACAACCCCTTGTTGACTGCTCCTATCCTCCAACAACACAGGAGCTCCCCCTTATCTCCTTCTTTTGTACTTTGAAGCCAGGCCGAGAACACCCCCCTCTTCGATCCTCTCCTTACTTGTAGGTATTAAGGGACCTTGAGCCATGGACGGACCCATGTATATGTCATGAGGGGCACGTGCCCCCCTAAAGTTCGAAAATTTATTACACTCCCATTAATATTTCAATAATTAAAATCAAAATCACACCATAGTGCCCCCCAATCCGATTGGAATTGAGGAGTTTGTGCCCTCCATCCCTCATCACCTCCTTTCTCGCACTCCTTCTGAACGCCTAACCCGAGCCGCTGCACCTCCCCTCCTGTCCTCATGGTGTCGGTTCCCTACTCGGCAACATCCCCATTCCCCAGTTCCCTTGCACAACGGTAGTCCGTTCCCATCCTTCATCCCTCGAGTAACGCCAACTTCTCTTTCGCATTTCCTTTGGACATCCACCCGTGTCGCTGCGCCTCCCTCCCCACGATGTCAGCTCGTCGCTCAGTAGTATCTTCAACTCCCTTGCACATCGGCATTACGTATATATACATACGTGTGACGTGCGTCCCTACTAGGGATGCAAATAGATCGATATTAAAACTTGCCACCATATCCTTAAAAATAGATACATATATAAATAGATATTGATCGCATACGAGTATTGTTATAAATACTTTAGAGATTGACTTAAATATACATGAAATGAATAGAAAGTGCATGATATAAATATACTATATATACTTATATTATAAAAAGCATACTAAATATGGTGAAAAAAAGTATAAAATTATGTTATATGTGATTAAAAACAAATCTACAACTAAATTTATATATGAAAATAGATAAAATGATACCACTACGGATGTTTGCAGATATCACAATGATATCCATATATATATCCACTTTGAATTGGATACGAATACGTATTTCAAAATCTCTATAAAAGGGATACGGTGACGCGGATTTGATATGGATATAACCGTATGTGTTACATCCTACTCCCTACCGGATACATTGAAAGGGAGATATTCACATGGGAGATGAATACATTGAAAAGGAAATATTTGATTCTACTGCTGATGATAATATTATGAATTATTTTCAAGATATAAAAAACTAGATGTCGTCAACTTTAAATAAACGTGTGTATTTTTTAAATTTGCTCAATATGTAAAAACTCTTTAATATATCTAATCATATGAATGTTTATACTGATTTTTTATATCGTAATTCTTATTTATTATCACTATTGTGTGAGTATGCCCCCCTCAGTCTGTAATCCTGGGTCCGCCACTACCTTGAGCTGAGCACAGAACCTTCTCTCTTGACGGTCACCGACCGTGTGTCGATCGAAGGAAGGTGGGAGACATACTCAAGAGCACGGAGCTCCGACTGGAATCCCATCAAAGGAGGAATACAACAAGAAACTCCATGCGCTACATCCTTCGTTAGATCAAGAATGGGGTTGATCAGGGCCCTCGATTCCCGACGAACATCAACCCTTGGATTGCTTCCAAGGTCTCGTCTCGATCGTTGACACATGCCAATTGCAGCTGCTAGATTAGAGATTCATTAGACGGACTCGAACTTTCTAGATTTTTGTGTCCGAACCTTGGCCTCGGAGTGGACCCAAAGCACCAGAACACGCCATGTGGAGGGCACCATTCAAGCCTCCCCCGATCGAGCCTCTGCCCCCACGTGCATCTCATGTGTAGGCAGACAAATTACACCAATGCCCGTAGTTCTCCATAATCACTAATAACTCTGGTCATGCACGCAGTGCGCATGACCTTCGAAAACTTTGCGCTCAAGCCCTTCAGCTTCTAGAAATTGCACCTATGCCTTAGATAGGGGAAATTTGCAGATGACCCGTAGCTAGCTTTAGAAAATTAAAAGGAGGTCCCTCCAAAAGGTCCAATTTGCAAGATTTTATTTATTTTATCTACATTTTGGTCCCTAAACTTCATTCTATTCATATCTTGTGAACCATTTATCAGATTTTTGTGTTCTTTATGTCTATTTGATCTTTAACTCATTAACTATATTGTACAACATTGTGATCCTCCTTCTGAGACATTATTGAGTGCTAATTATTTGAGGAGTCTATTCATTCATTTACGAGCACTTTCATTCTTTATATTGATCTTTTATTCCTCATAAATCAATAAATTGAGGGAATAAAATTGGGATGTTAATTGAGATTAATTGATCGTGTTATCTCTGAAATAAATTGAAGGGGAGTAACTAATTGATTGGCTCGCTTGTTCTTGGTTGTTGTGCTTGACCTGCTTCATCACCTTACATTCATTTTGCATATTATTAAAAATCACAAAAATATTACATTTCTTTATTTTTTTCTCTCACCACATAACATAATATTATTTTATTTGCATTAAAAAATATTTAGAAAATACATGCATCATATTTCTTCCATTGATTAAATACATTTCTTATTAAAAATCAATAAAAATTTAAAAATACAAAAAACATCAAAAAATCATTTCTCTTTGAAAACTTAATTTCCTAGATTGTTTAATAATTATTTATAGTTCCTCATATTATCTCACTGAGTTTGATCTAGGACTTACTAAGTAAAAGAAATAATTCGATCGCATTGAGGATCGATCTCCCATTAATTTCTTGGTGTGGTCAATTTTGACAGTTCTCTAGGTTGCCCGGCTACAACAACTTCAACTTATTTTTCATCAATTAAAAAGGACAATTTCTGAGCTCCACAAATGGCGCAGTTCTCCGAGAGGTATACAATTTAGGATTAGCTTGTAAATAATTTAATTTTTTGGGTTTTCCATCCCAATGTAATCTGACCCCTGATTCTTCTTGTATGTATTCCTCTAGTTTTTCTCAATAATTTCATTTCTTTTATTTTTGTATATGTTTTTGTGAATATCTCTCTAATATTCGATCTCTTATTTTTTTGTGTGAGGCACCCGATGGACTTGGAACAACTTTCTCAGAAGTTGATGCAACTCAGAGCAACTGGAGGTGGGTGATTCTATGGACCGAGCCCAATGAGGAGGCACGAAAAAATATTGCTTCTTTTTTTACTTTTGGAGAGAGTGTGTGTGTATGTGCGTGTGATTTTCTTTATTCATTTTGTAATTAATTTGTAATAATTATCTATTTCCAACAGTCTTCATTAGAAGACTCGTGTTTGTACTTGGACTGGACATTCAACCTATCCAGTCATATTATTTGTGGTGCTTGACATGGATATAGGATTGCACATTGGCTATCAGAGCTACTATGTTTCATTCGTTGCACTCGTAGTCTTAGGTCCACATATTCACAATTAATAGACGCACTAGACGTTCCACTTAGCCAAATTTACCCTGTTCTTCACTCGCTAATGAACTATCTGTCTAAGAGTTGTTTTCTAGTGCATTCATATAGATTAATTCCAATTATGTTTAGCATCTGCACAAAATTGTGAGGATCATTGTAAGTATTTATACTTGAGCACACATCATTAATTTGTCGAATTGCATCGGCTTTTCTGTCTTCTTCCTCGGTGTTTTCTCACTTAGGGTTTAAAAGGAAATTGGGACTACTCGGTTGACGTGCTTGGTTCTGAACTTCAGAGCAAGTGATCGCCAAATAAAATCGAGACTACTAAACAATATTGATTAAATAAAACCTGATAAAACTTGGATACCACTACATTGCGGGAGAGTAATCCTGATCCTTATACATAGGTACTTATCTCCAGGCTATGATTGGGTGACGATGAAGCCTTAAGGTTAGAGCTCGAAACCCTGGACCTGCACCCTAAGTCTCTATATCTGACTCTTGCAGATGTTGGGAGCTGCAAGCGCTTGCCTCCTACCATAGAGAGACGTTTTGGGTGTGAAAATCTACTATTTCCTTTAGGGGTGTGATATAACCTGGCAACCCGGGCAGATCACTCCTTTCATTTAGGGATAGCAGAATCACATTTGGGCGTCAGGGAGACTCATTTGTGTGGAAAAGATTCTATGTTTGTATTGTTGCCTAACTTAAAAGTGAAAAGATAAAGGTCAGACCTTTGCGACCCTCACTGTGTTAAGTTGGTAAAATTAGGGTTGAATTGCGTATTGTATTGTGTGTGTGCAAAGAATGTGCATTACACACCTTCATGTATTCTCTCACTTATTGACGTGGATATCGTGCTACAACTCATATATTTTGAAATCGAAAGATTGAAATTTGGAGTGATTTTAGTTTTGACTCCGCGAACACCTCACTAAACGCTCCAAATCTCATGTCTTTGCTACTTTGTGATGACTCTCTTCGTAGGCCCAACCAATTCCCAGATGACCTTCTTCTCAGAACCGGAAACCATCCTCTAATGTTAGGGTATGGTCAGACCCAAACCAATGCCCTAGTTCCCTCTAGCACCGAGCATAAATCTCTAATCAGTGCCTCTAGATCTTTTTCTTCGGCAATAACTTACACAAATCCACTGTTCATTGACAGTGAAGAAGAAGAAGAAGTAGATATGCTGCCTAAAAGACCATCATTCAAAGAAGATGACCAGAATTATCCCACCAAGAATATTTTAGCTAGGTTGGCACAAACATAACATAATAATCAGATTCTTAGAGATGAGGCGACCCATTTGAGAGCCATAGGAGGAGAAGATGGACCAATGCGAGATGAATACAACCTTGTAGAGAACCAGATTCAACGTTGGCTTAGGCTGATACCACCTCAATATGCATACGATCCTAAGCCGTATTTCTTGGCTTTACTCCCCAAATTCAGTAGGAATGAGATAGAGGAACCATTTGCATTCCTACATGAATTTGAAAGGATTTGTGATAATCAGAGTAATCATTAAGTTGGTTAGGATTATATTTGGTTGTGTGTGGTCCATTTTGCCTTGATAGACAAGGCATCTTACTCTCTAAAAAAATTAGAAACCGTAGTACTACATGGAATTGGTTCAAGGACGTGTTCTTAAAGAAGTTTTATCCTTTGAAGTGGACCAACCAGATATGAGCACATATCATGAGTTTCATGCAGTTCTCTCTTGAGCCCTTTCATGAAGCACGGGAGAGATAAATATATGCTACAGAAATGTCATTGTCATGATATTACCAAGTTGGTTCTTGTACAAATCTTATTTGGAGGACTCACACTTGAGATGTAAGGACTAGTGAACATTGTCTGTAGAGGTGGCTACATGAGCAAGAATGTTGATACCATATGGAAGATCTTTGAATAGATGGCAGATATGAGTCGCTCCCATACTGCTAGTAGAGCTTTCCACCAAGCTCCACGTGCCCAAGAAACCACTGAGGGGGGCAAGAGAACCATGACAGAGGTAGCAGAGGATCTGATTCCTAATATGGGGGTTTTCTTTGATAAACGGACTTCGATGGAACAGATGACAAAAAAGTTGGTGACTTGCACAAGCTTGTTGAATTGCCAAAGCAGGTGGAAAGTTTAGCCGAAAAGGTAGCCCGATTGAGCCTTCTTGCCCTGACTGCACTTCCCTATCCCATACGGCGAGTTCATCATATCCAAGAGCACCTATGTAGGGGAAGTACATCGATCAGGAGCAATACCACGTTCAAACGTACCAATAGATTGAGCAACCAGTCAATGTAGCTTATGAGATGCCTCCACAGGTGTGGGAAATCAATAGAGAATGGTATACCACTGATCCTACTAACTCCACTCCTGCACCACATCAACACCATCTAGTCCCCACCTATTAGCAACCGCAACAGAGACCACAATATCAACCGGGCCAGCAGGGCCTACCCACAAGTCAGCTGCAGTATCATCAGCTATAGCAAAACTTTCAACAGGGACAATCATGTGGTTATCACTACCAGCAACCTTCCCAGAGGCAAGAGATCAGACCATCCAACACATGCATCTCATACTTTCAACAAATATTAGAGCAACTATAGAGGATCACCAATGAGATGCACGATATAAGGTTGATGTCAATCGGGTGTCGCATTGGTAGGATGAGCACTCTACACCCAAGACTTCGCTCCCCACCCAAGTTCAGGTTAACCCTAACAACTTGAACCCACCACCACAACAGAGACCAAGAGATCAGGTATATAATCTAGAATATACATTATCTGGACATGAGATCTTTTCGCATGATGATAATCAACATATATCTCTCAGGAGAGGAAGGACCATGCAAATGCTTGACCGGGCTAAGGAGCGAGAGTAGGAGAAATCCGAGCATCCACCTGAGAAGGACTCAAAAGAGGAAGAGAACCACTAACAATCCAAGTAGGAAGAGCATGCATTCATTAGGATGCGAGTCATCTAGAGATGAGGTATCTACACCTCGAGGAGAAGCTGCAGCAGAAGAGTCCTTACATAGTATTTATGAGCATCATAGTCATGTACAAAGTCCAGTTTAGAGTCATATTTATGAACTTCTTTCTGATTTAAATAAAAAGTAACATGTTACATTATCTAATTCTGACATGTCTCTTCCAACTCTTCCATTAATTCCCTTTCCCCACGCTCTTAAAGGGGGAAGGAAGAACATTCAAAAAATACAAAAAGATGATTATGAGATGGAACAGATTTGCGAGGATTATGTCAAGATTGAAATGTCATTCGATGAGTTTATGGATGTCACACCTGTTACGAAGAAGTACCTTAAATTGAAATGCACACCTACGAGGGAAAGCATGAAGAAACATTCAACAATGAAAAGCATGCGTTGTCCATAACAACAACTGGTGTCATTCACAATGAGATCCCGCGGAAGAAACTAGATATGAGAGCTCATTTTGTGACGAGTCAGATCACTAACACTATGTTTACATGCCTGTACTAGACAATGATTCCTCAATTAATCTTTTACCCATGTACGTATCAAGAGACTTAATTTGGTTCCTCTTAAAATATCATAAGCATATCTCTAGTTTGTTGACCGATCTATAAAAAGACATAAGTGTGTGTTGAGAAATTTTGTCGTATCGATTAAGGGACATGAATACAAACTCGATTTTACCATTCTAAACATGGAGGTCCCTTGATGCTAGAAGGATTCACAAATCATTCTTGGTCGCCCCCTTTTGAGGACAACCAGGGCAGTGTTCGATTACAATGACGGGAAGATCCAGTTTCGTGCTCACTGGGATGAAGTAGAGTTAGAGATGAAGCACACAAAGAAACCATATTCTTGGAGCAGTACTGAGTACTCTATATCTGAAGCAGAATGTGATCAAGTGGACATTGTAGGGTCGTGGAAGCATAATCCAACTGAGGCAGATGTGTTTCTATCACCTAAGGAAGATAGTGTGTTTGATACAGAATGCTAGATTATCTGAGATCTTCTTCCCTCCACAAGTACATATACATATTCCTACACCCTTTATGACTCGAAAGTTGATCTAGGCATGCTCATCCTATTTCCGATAGGACAATCTGAGGGTGAGGATGATGAGTCGGACATGATGGTTACTGACTTCCTTGAGATCTTTTGCAATCCACCTCTTGATCAGCAAACAAAGTTTGTGGCAGTAACAACACAGGATGATCCGACCTCCGCCAGCACAAAGCTAGAGGTAGTTGAGCTAGACATCTTGAATGATCATGTTTTACCTGTACTCAAGCTGTTACCTCTAACCCTGAAATACGCCTTCCTTGCAGGACCTAAGGAGAAATATTCGATCATCATTAGCTCACAATTGACCGAGGAGAAAGAGTCGTGCTTGCTAGAGATCCTGGAAAAGAATTGTAAGGTGATTGGCTGGAGTGTTTCCGATCTCCACGGAATAAATCATGTTCTATGTTAACGCCATATCTATTTAGAGGCTGATACCAAATCCTCTCATGAATTCCAGCATTGAATTGAATCCAAATTTACAAGGGGTCATAAAGAAGAAGATAGAGATATGTTGTGACACAGTTTTATTTATCCCATCTCTGACTCCAAGTGGGTGGCACCACTTCATGTTGTCCCGAAGAAGTCGGTTATTCAGATTATCACTAACGAGGATGGGGAAGAGATTGCGAAGCGAGTACCTACGTTGTGGTGTTTCTTCGTGGATTACATGCGTTCGAATGCCACAATGAAGAAGGATCAATTTCCCTTTCCATTCATTGATCAGATCTTAGAGCACTAGCTGGGAAAGAGTTCTTCTGCTTCTTAGATGGGTACTCGGGTTACAATCAAGTATCCATAGCTCACGAGGACTAAGATAAAACCACTTTCACATGTAATTGCGGAATGTACGCATTCAGATGCATGCATTTTGGGTTATGCAATGCTCCAGGAACGTTCCAAAGGTGCATGATCGCAGTCTTTTCTGAGATGGTGGGAGAATACCTTGAAGTCTTCATGGATGACTTCTCAGTCTATGGAGACTCTTTTGATCTATGTCTAAAGCATTGATGAACGCGTTTTTGCCTTTATCAATATTGATATGTTGTCATAGCGCATGAGGTAAAAATGGAACAATCAGAAACCACACTTTTGAATGTGTGGAATATTTTAAACTTGGCAAGTCTACCAAGGTCAAACACAGGGACACGATCCTCCCAATGATTAATCAGAAATTAATGATCAATATAAGTGATTATTTCTCAACCTAGGTCAACAGACAAATAATGCATAAAAGCTGCACAAAATAATGCAAAAATATAATGAATAAAATCAATGCATTTTATTTGATTTTCATGCAGGTTAAAATGAAGATGACATGTTACAGAATGCCATGCAATGCAAACACATAAAGATGCACAAGTATACCCTTAAATTAATCAACTAATTGAGTAATGCAAATGGAATCAATTTCATTTAGCAACTGATGCATTAATTTCATCTATTAATGAGCAAATGGCATTAAAAGTCAATGAGCAAATGACACTATATCTTTCGTCAAAACAGAAAATAAATCATGCCAATAAAGTAAAGCATGAAATAAGCAAAATAATGAAACTGAAATCATTGGAATTGAAGTTCATATGATCGATATGTCAACAAAAGAGTTCATGGGCATAAATGAAAGAAATACATCCAAAATAAATGCAAATATATAACAAAGAGGTCCTAGGAAGGGCATAAATGTAATTACAGATAAGCGACAGTCCTTCCCTATAATTTTCACAGCACGTAGGGCCATATTTGTAATTCTCTGAAATTGGCGTGACCTCCACATAATTATCCCTAGCGCTTCACGTGGGTCACATACGCGAGGACCTAGATGTAATTTTGGAGAAGTTTCAGGAATGGATGAAATTTGTCCAAGCCGTCACATGCCAAGTACATGTTTGGAGGCTTGGGGCTGATGCAGGTAACTAGGGATACGCGATGAACCGAGGTAACATGGGTGAGGCTCGGCCCCACCGAGCCTCCTCGCTCTGGAGTGGCGATGTGGCATGCACTCAGCCGTTGGATTGGCACTGGGATGGTGACATCCAACAACGACAAATGTACAACAAGGCTGATCCTCCTCCTCCACTTGGCAGCAATGCAAACAGAGATCCTTTGGGGTAGGCGGAGCTCCACCACATTCTTCCACGATGGCTGATGTCCCGGGAAGAATCTTGAGGGGTTGGCGATGAAGACCTAATGGAAGAGGGGATATGGAACCTCTTGGAAGTAGACATCGACATCGACGTCTGCTCGTCGGAGGTGGAGCTTTAGAACAAAGTTCCGTACGTCATCCGACCATTGAAGCTTGTACCGCAAAAGGGTTTAGCAGAAAATAGCTGAAGTTGTGCGAGCGAGATGGAGGGTGAGTGGAGGGTTGTTGAGCATAGCAGGTCGATCCCTGAGTGGGTTCTTCTGTGGCTCCGTCGGAGAAAAAGGCTTGGGATGTGGATGTTGTGGAGGAAGGAAGAGGAGGAGTTAGACTCCTCGTGAGGATCAGCGGTGTCACGCGAGGCTGAAGGGATGCTCATTGGAAGGAGGGGTGAGTGCTTATGCCTGAATAAATAGAAGAAAATGAATTAGAAGCATTACATGGAGATTGAAAGAATGACAACGGGACAAAGGGACGACTTGGGCTAAGCTCGCGGAGGAGCTCAATCATCGTTGGACCCTCTCAAACATGGAGGGTAGCTTGAACGATTGTTAGAGAGGTTTTGTCAGGGTTGGTCAGCCATGGGTTTAGGGTTTAGGGTTTAGGGTTTAGGGTTTAGGGTTTTAGGGTTTTTAGGGTTTTGGGTTTTGGGTTTAGGGTTTAGGGTTTAGGGTTTAGGGTTTAGGGTTTAGGGTTAGAGGTGATCAAATCCTCTAACGTGTTGCACACGCCACCCGTTGTGCAGGGCCACACACCACCCGGTGTGGAAGGACGCACTGTGTGTGAAGAATTTTGTGCGATTTTCTAATAATTACTAAATCATATTTTGGACTTATTATAAACCTATGTATAAGTTAATGTGATATAATTGGTCACATTAACTAAAATTTAATGTGATAATAAATTATCACAAAATAAACAATGGTGTATATCATATCTCATATCAAAACGATATGAAATTTTAAAACTGTTATTAATGATATTGATAATATCTAGTATCTACATTATTGAAGTTGAGTAACTAAAGTTATTCACAAATTTCATAACTAATCATTTTCGAACATAATGTTTGTTGAGGCATTTTATCTACATTATTTCGAGACATTATAAAAGTTGAGTAACTAATCTTTTCTAAGCATAACTAATCTAAACTAATCATACAAGCATTTTGTCATTTAAAATTTACAAAATTTAAACATAATTTTCGTTGAGGCATTTTATCGAACACCTACATGGCATACAATTCTACATATTATTTAGACAACCAAATTCGAAATAACAATACAATAGTGATCTACTATTATCCTTAATGTGTAAAAGACATATAAACTAACAAAATACTACACTACATTTAACAAAAATTTTAAACCCTAAACTATCCAAACAATACAACTACGTAATGAAATCAAATAAAAAAAGAAAGGATTAAAGATTATACTGAGTAGTAGATGTAGATCTACTCAAAACACGAAAACCACGGGCGTCGGGGTCGGGGCGGAGGGCTTGCGGGTCGCCGGAGGGGAGGATTTGGGAGGAGTTTGCGTGAGAAATGAGGAAGAAGGGCACCGCAGTTTCTGTTATCGGGCTTGGGCGAGCACACTTAAGTGCTCGCCAGGCCGTCGCCCGGTGCTCGCCCATATATTTCCAGCCGCTAAAATTTTCCGCGCAATGAAATTCAAGTGGGCGAGCACATTGGGCGAGCACTTGGGCGAGCACATGTGCTCCTCAATACTGGTAACCGCGCCTCTCCGCAAAATTCAAACCAGCGACCCTCATGGGCGAGCACATGTGCTCTTAGTGTGCTCGCCCATTACGAGGCGAGCACATGTGCACGCCAGGTGCACGCCGAGACGTGCACGCTAATCCCGCCTTTTTTGTAGTGTTCGCATGATGGTGGACAAGGTCAATTGGAGCTGGAGGCGCGGGTTTTATGGATGATGGGCGATAGTTACAATAGGAGGTGGAGGTGGATTGCAACGGTCATCATTATGTCATATGAGTGATGGAAGGGGTTCTAGGGTCCTGTAAAAGAGGAGGGTGTTAGGGTTCGATGGGATGGAATTAGATCGTGCAGTGGGTGGCTGAGGTGGTGTCCATAAATGGGAGAAGAGAGGGGTGCGGTGAGGTGTAACATGCAGAGAGTGGGGGCGTTAGAGGAGAAAGAATGGTCTGGAGCCGTTTGATATGGAGATCCAACGACGGAAGTGAAGGCACTGATGAAGGGCCCAAATGGGATCTGTAGCTTCTGATCAAGTGGTGGGGAGAGGAGATGGGTGGCAAGAGAAGACCATGCCATGTGGCAGCTACAGAGAATGCCACGTGTCCCAATTGAAAAAAAACATAATAAGAAAAATAAAGAAAATTTAAAACATAAGTGCAAGATGAATTAGAAAACAGTCAAAATATGAAAGTTGTAGATCTCAATGAGATCTACAAGTTTCATGTTAAACAAAAAGGTAAAAGAGGATATATGTACAAACTACAATTTTTGCAAGCATTTTTAATGGTTTAAAAATGCCTCTTTTAATTCTTTCACGATTTTTTGTATTTTATTTTATAAGAAAAGTCAAAATAAATATATACAATAATAATCTAATTTATTTGGAATTTTTAATAAACAGAAAATAAAAGAGAATAAAGAAATTAAAAGAGTGTTAAATATATACAATATTTAGGGTTAATTATTAACAAGGGGTTAGTTGTTAATTATGGTCAATATATGTAGATGTTATTGAATTGTTTAAGTCAGGAGAATAATAATTTATAGATAATATGATTAATCTCATATTCATCATCCCCCTATGCTTAAACTGTGCTCGTCCTCGAGCATCTAACGAATGAAAGAGTCGGATTGATTCCTGACCGTGCATGTGAGATTTCAGGGCTTAATTTATAGAACCCTTCATTTGAGTGATTCTAAAATTCTTAGCTCAACTAGGCTCTTGTCAAAAGGAATCCAACTCCTCTAATTATTAGACTCTCTATAAATACATGCAGTATAGAGATATGATATTTAATATGTACTTCAATCATGAGAGTCGAGTCAGATGTCACTCAAGGTCCCAGTCCAAGAGACTCTCCTCAAGACCTAACCATCAACACTAGGGAATAAGTTAGTTCTCTTGTTCAATCCACAGTCTCAGTTGTTTGTCAAACTTGAAAGTTTATATGGAAGACACGTTGATGGAGGGCATAGGTTTGTGTAATTTCTTCTCTCCCTCACATTGGAACAAGAGTCCTCTCGAGTGCCTTATTACTCAACACATATTTTTGGTTGTTGATCAGTGTGTCCGTCAAGAGAGCTTAGAGTCATCTACACTTGTTTTCTTGGGAATACATCGAGGTATGTCTCTTTTGAGTATCTAAGATACCCTTGATACCCAAACTTGTATCACTATACGATGTAGAGCACTTTTTGGGTGCTAGCTCGACTCTTGATCGTAATAGCTTTGGTCCAAGTAGACACTTTGAAATGGTTGGGAGTGCTCGCCTTTGGGTGGAAGCTCTCCGTAATTGATTTCATACTGAGAGCTTTTTCGTTCAATATTTCTTTTTTTTTCTTTTGGTTACCTCCACTGCTTTTACCAAGTCGACGCACACTGACCAACAAGTTATTGAATTTTATCACACATTGGCACATAGGTCAATATCAGGAGATAACATAAGAACTTATTCTCAAACTGTCTAGGGTTTGCTGACACTTATGTTTCATGAAGCTTTCATCGAATTTATCCCATTCTCAAGCATCATTAAATCATTTCTAAACTCAAATCTCAAATCATATTCCCTCAAGTGAAATCTCAACTCATCTCATCATTCATGCAGTTGCGTAAGTAATGTGCTGATCATATTCTTAAAGGTAGAGATGAAGTGTGCAATATAGCACTCATATCTTTCAAACAAGGGAAGTGTGTATTATTAAGTATCAAACTCTAATGACTAAGGCTAGTTAACTTTGATTTTCAAAACCTCATAAACCTAGTGTTCTCAATTCCTCAAGCCTTGAGGGATAGTGATTGTGTCAGGGATACACCAACTCAAAAATTAATGTTTTTGTGATTGTTGAATTTTACATTTTTAGGAATTTTTTATTAGAGCTTCTTTAAAGAAATAATGACTGTCCTAAACTCATATGACTAGTTGCGTTTACTTCCAGCCAGTATGGGCGGTACGGACCGTCAGATGCCTACTTGTATTATTTCAAGACGGTGCCATATGCATTGTCTTTTAACCTCATACTCTACTAAGGGAGACTGCAGTTCCTTCACTGAAAAGTAGCTAATCATTTTTAAGTTTAGTAATCAAAATCGTTACTAAAGAATTTTTTATTTTTTCTCGATTTTTATGGGTTTTTGAAATAAGGTTAGAAGTTTTTTTACAAACACAAGTTCGACTAATTTTCCACTTATTTTTTTGAAAGATTTTTTTAAAATAATTTCCAAACCATATCACATAATGTATAGATTTTCAAAACATTTTTCAAACATTTTTCAAAACAAGTAAAATCCTTTTTTTTTGAACCATTGTCAAACATTTTTCATAACAAAGTCACACAGTTTGAGAATTTTTCTAATCACTTGCAAATATTTTTACACAAATCATTTCAAAAATATTATACCCTAGCCCCAAAAAGTTTGAAAATGTTCAAAATATGAGCTATGGCTAAATTATATATGAAATATATAGGTACACCCCCATATGCTTAGCTTTTGCTATGTCCTCGTAGCACAAAGTGATATGAAGCCATAACTCATACTAAAATACAAGGTGATATACAAGAATTGACTCAGAACATCCCTTATACTTAGGTTAAAAATAACCTAAGTATAAGAAGAGGTCTGAGGGAAGGGATCAAACGAGTGAAGAAGATGATAGGAGATCAGGTCTCAAATATACTCAGGATGAGAAGAGCCTAAGGATACATATATGTAATGTAGATAGAAGGATCCGGGATGAACAATCGCATGGAACATGGTTCCCCCTATACTTAGGCTGAAGAGTAGCTTAAGTATGCTGAATATGGAGCTAGGTATGGGGATTCGGGTTACTAATTAGGGTTAGAGTGAAATGGATCTATAAGATGGTCGAATCTTTGGAGATGAATGAATCTACGGAGATGGAAGATGGAGTGTCTAGTGTTACAGGAGGGTTGGGAAGAATACACAATCCAAGCTCAACCAAGCAAGCATATACCCTTGATTCACCAACTCACACATGAAGACCAATAAATGTTAGTCATTTTATCTTGTTGATTTTATTGGTGATCATCTAAAACTAGACCCCATTATGCAAGGTTTGATGATGGGTTTTGGGCACTATTATAGGGATGCAACCTCACCTCTCAACATGCAACACATCCTATGTACAATGTGGGTATTGCTCTCCCATAATCCAAGGTGAAATTTTACTCCATTTTATTAAGATCGACTTGTATTATCACTCCCAATTTTATGCTTAGGTTATTGCTGGAATTAATGTGAGCGCAAGTCAAGCATCCATCATCTAACAACCAGTCCCAATTTCATTTGAATTCTAAGTGCTAAATCAAGAGGGAAATCTAGAAAAACTGATGCAAACGACGAAACCATGATGCATACTTTAGAGAAAAACTTACGGTGCCTCCCAGAATTCTCCGTGCATGTGCAATACAAGATTTAAAATTATCTCTACATGCATGAAAGTTGAGGAAATTGCACCCTAAACATACTACTATTAACGGGAAGAATTGAGTTAAATTTGTCTAAATGGAACAATGTTTATGTGCATCTCATCGAATCAGAGGAGATGACGTGAATCTCCTTGATTCTTATTAGTGTGTCCTACCTATGATCAAGTACAAAAGATGTGAATATAAAAGAAGCTCGAAGAGCCGCATGCCTATCTTAGGTCGAACACTCAAGTGGAGCTCCACCTAGGTGAGGGGTGAAACTGGCTCCACACACAACAAAAAATGTCCAAGTCTATGAGTACATATGCAAGTCCTCAATTGAGAACCGCTAGAAATGCAATTATTACACACACACACACATATGCAACATAAAAATGAACATAATGCTCGCTAATAATCTGGACGCTTCAAAGGGTGCTTCCGCATCAACTCGCAGCGAGAGCTCTTGGCTATCGCCTTCATGTTTCTCGAGTGTCCTCGGTCTCCATGGGCCCTACCACAAAAGCCAAGCATTAGATATGCGATCAAGAAATTCAATGAACAATAGAATAATGTAAAAGCAACACAAATTGGGAGACCTATGCATAAAAAATAATCAACTTAATTAAAACATTTAAAATATAATCAATCACGAAGATGAGGTGTGTCCCGGCAATGGTGCCATATGATGACACATTTTTACCTCTATTAATATTGATACGTTGTCATAGCACATGAGGCGAAAACAGAACAATTAGAAACCACACTTTTGAAGGTGTGGAATATTTTAAACTTGGCAAGTCTATCAAGGTCGAACACAGGGACACGAGTCTCCTCGATTATTAAACAGAAATTAATGATCAATTTAAGCATTATTTCTCAACCTAAGTCAACAGGCAGACAATGCATAAAAGATGCACAAAATGATTCAAAAATATGATGAATGAAATCAATGCATTTTTATTTGATTTTCATGCAGGTTAAAATGAATATGATATGTTACAGAATGCCATGCAATGCAAACACATAAAGATGTACAAGTATACCCCTAAATTAATAAATTAATTGAGCGAGGAAAAAGGAATCAATTTCATTTAGTAATTGATGCATCAAATTTCATGTATTAATGAGCAATGTCATTAAAAATCAATGAGAAGATAACACTATATCTCTCGAATTTAGCCTGCTGTTTTAAATGTCAAAATAGAAAATAAATCATGCCAATAGGTAGAGCATTAAATAAGCAAAATAATGAAATTGAAATCACTAGAATTGGATTTCATATGCTCAATATATCAACAAAAGAGTTCAGGTCTTAAATGAAAGAAAAACATGAAAAAAATGCAAATATATAACAAAGAGGTCTTGGGAAGGGCATAAATGCAATTAAAGATAAGTGGCAATCATTCCCTATAATTTTCGTAGTGCACTGGGGCATACTTGTAATTCTCTGAAGTTGGCACGACCTTCACAGAATTACCCCACATGCTTCACGAGAATCACATGCAAGGGGACCTAGATGCAATTTTGGAGAAGTTTCAAGCATGGATGCAATTTTTCCAACCCGTCATGTGTCAAGCACGTAGGTGGAGGCTCAAGTGGATGTTGAAGCTAATGCAGGTGCCTCGGGCCATGCGATGACCCAATGTGACTTGGACAAGTCTCGATCCCACTGAGCCTCCACGCTTTGGAGGGGTGATGTGGCATGCGCTCGGCCGTTGGATTGGCACTGAGAGGGTGCCATCTAACAGCACCAATACATCGAGGTCGATCCTCCTCCTCCGCTTGGTGGCAGTGCAAATGGAGCTCCGGCAGGGTAGTTAGAGCTCCACTGCGTTCCTCCACAACGACTGATGCCCCATGAAGAATCCCGAGGGGTTGGCGATAAAGACATTATGGAGGAGGATGTGCAGAATCTCATGGAAGTAGTTGTCGACGTTTCCTCATCGGAGGCAGATCTCTAGAACAGAGCTCCACCCAAAGTCTGACCACTGAAGCTTGTGCATGCAAAAGAGGTTGGCGGAAAATAGCCTAAGCCGAGCGAGCATGATAGAGGGTGAGCGCAGGGTTGTCAAGGGGAGCAGGTGGAGCCCTGAGTGGGTTGTTCTCTGACTCCACCGGAGAAGAAGACATGGGATATGGAGGTTGTGGATGAAGGAAGAGGAGGGGTTGGACTCCCCTCGAGGATCAAGGTGTCAGGTGAGACTGAAGGGATTCTCATTGGAAGGTGGGGGTTAGTGCTTGTGCCTAAATGAAAGGAAGAAAAAGAATGAGAAGCATTACCTGGAGAATTGAAGAATGATGCGGGGCGGTGGGGTGGCTTGGGCTTAGGTCGCGGAGGAGCTCGGGTCATCGATGGGCCCTCTCATCCATGGAGGGCAGCTTGAACAATTGTCAAAGAGATTGTGTCATAGCCAGTCGACCATGGGTCTCACTGGGATCTAACCACTGTCTTTGCTCCATCAAACCTTCACCTCCCTATCATGGAGGGAAGGAGAGCACTAGGGGTTACTCTACATGAATGTGGATAGAGTCAACTGGAGCCAGAGGCATGGATTTCATGGTTGATGGGCGACAATTACAGAAGGAGGTGGAGGTGGATTGTAACAGTCGTCATTATGTCATAGGAGGCAATGGAAGAGGTTTTAGGGTCCTATGAGAGAGGGGGCATTAGGGCTTCGACGAGGTGGAGTTAGATCGTGCAGTGGGTGGCTGAGGTGGTGGTCATAAATGGGAGAAGAAAGGGGTGCGGTGAGGTGTAACATGAGGAGAGTGGTGTTGGACGAGGAAGAAGGGTATGGAGCTGTTAGATCTGGTGATCCGACAATGGAAGTGAAGGTGCAGATGAAGGGCCCAGATGGAATATGGAGCTTCTGATTGAGCGGTGGGGAGAGGAGACAGGTGGCGAGAGAAGAGCCGAGCTGGGTGGCAGCTCAAGAGAGCACTATGTGGCCTAATGAAAAAAAAAGCAAAATAAAAAATAAAGAAAAATCGAAAACAAATAAGTACAAGTTGAAGTAGAAAAAGTTAAAACATAGAAATTGTAGATCTCAATGATATATACAAGTTTCATGTTGAACAAAAAGCCAAAAGATAACATCTAGAAACTGCAATTTTTGCAAGCATTTTTAATGGATTACAAACATCTCTTTTAATTCTTTGATTTTTTGTATTTTAAAATTATAAGAAAATCCAAAACAAATATATAAAATAATCATCTAATTTGTTTGGATTTTAAATAAAAAGAAAATAAAAGAAAATAAAGAAAATAAATGAGTGTCAAACATATACAATAATTAGGGTTAGTTATTAACAAGGGTTTAATTGTTAATTAAGATCAATTAGTTATACATTTTGTTGAATTGTTTAAGCCATGAGAATAATAAGTAATAGATAATATGATTAATCTCGGATTCATCAATCATATAGTCTGAGTCCTAAAGAGGTGTTGCAAGGTGAATCTAAGACTCTCCCGGGAAAAGAGTCAGTTTATGGTACATGAGGGTATTGTGCTAGGGCACATCATCTCCAAAAAGGGAATGGAGGTTGACCCTGCCAAGGTGGACGTGGTCAGAACAGTCCAACTACCAACCAACGTCCAAACAGTTACGGTCATTCTTAGGGTACGTTGAATTCTATCAAAGATTTATCAAGGACTTCTCAAAGATTGCCCGTCCGCTAACTGAGCTCTTACGAAAAGACATGGAGTTCTGTGAATCACAAGTGTCTTGAGGCCTTCGAGCTTTTAAGGGAGAGAATTATGGATGCTCCATTCCTGTAGGCCCCTCTCTTCCCTTTGAGATCACAACCGATGCTTCTGATTTTGCGGTAGGTGTTGTGTTGGGACAAAGAGGGGGGGTGTCATTCACGATTCATTATGACAGCAAGGCCTTAGATCCTGCTCGATGTAACTACACTGTTACCGAGAATGAAATGCTTGTTGTGGTAGTTGCGTTCGAAAAATTTAGATCACATCTCATAGGGTCAAAAGTGGCAGTCTACACAGATCACTCGTCACTCAGATACCTAATGGAAAACAAATACGTGAAGACTTGTATACTCAGATGGATTCTTCTGCTTCAAGAGTTTGACTTGGATATCAGTGATAGACCTGGAGTAAAGAAATTAGTGGTCGATCACCTCTCCCATCTCGAATAAGCAGAATCTTCCAACCCTACCCCAATTCAAGACTCCTTCCCTAACGAGGCTATTTTTATTGTTGGCTAATGTCACACCAGGCAACTCGGGTTAAGTAATATCTACGAGTCGTTGTGACCCGAATCACAAGGCGTGATCAATCAAGAAAAATCAAGACCACACAAGATCAAACAATCAAGGCACAAAGTCAAACAGATAAGTTGATAAAAACGATGTCAACGGTCTCCGTTTTGTTTATAAATAAATAAAATAAAAAAGCACATAATTATTTTGTCTCTCTCTCACATTTGTTTTGCAGGATCAATCTTTGGTGGAGAGGAGCCCGATCTTCGAGAGCGATCTTGTCGAAGAAGGGTGCCCAGCCTCCGAGCCGTCCGGTGACAGCGAGTCATCCCTCATCGAGGCCATGACGGCGTAACCGATCCCGAGGTGAGATCCATTTTCATTTCCGTAATTTTTATTAGATAAATCGTAGTTTTAATTTTTGCTTCGATTTCATGATTAGAATTTAGACCTTAAAAATCCCAAAAAATTTTCCACCACAGCTCGAGTGCGCATCTGATACGATCACCACATTCATCTTCTTTCCCTCCATTTTCATTTCTATCTCACACAATCATTCAACTCCAGATATGTACGGTGGCCGAAGACACAGATCTATCTCATTCTGATGAGACGCCTGATAACTCAGGTTAAGTATGTAATAATGAAGGGTCATTGTGACCCGAATCGCCAAGCGCGGTCAACGTGAAAATATATTTTAAACCACTTCAAAGAAATATCAAGCATTGGAATGTAAGCGGTTTTCACTATTCAATTTACCTGGTATAGCGACCAGGGTCGAACACAAGGAGCACGATTTAAAAACTTAGCAATTAACTTTCGAAGATAAAATTTTTAGTGGTTTTTTATTTTTCATTTTTTATTTTCAAATGAGGAACAATATGCACAAAGGGATAAAAACACGCACACCACACTCTTTTTGTATTTTCCAAATATCCAAAAATGCTCAGAAAATTACAGATTTTTTGTGTTTTACAGGTTTTGAAATATTTTTGATAACTTTTTTAATTTTTTCTAATGTTTTTGTGATTTTATAAAAATCAAATAGGGGAAATAAAGTTAAACTGTGCACAACTAAGAGTATTTTGCACCTTAAAATTAAATTAAGTGCCCAAAACTCGTGGAACTTATTTTTATGCTAAAGTACAACTAAATATCTACAAACAGAGACTGCAATCACAATTTTTGGATTTTTTTTATTTTTTTTTACAATATTTTAAGCTTTTTAGTTTTTCACATTTTTTTTGGTTTTTATAAATAATTATTGTACGAAAATTGGATAAAAATTAAAGGACAGTCAAATACACCTACAATATTTTTTTTTAAATTTTTAAATAAATTTTTGAATTTTTATGATTTTTCAAATCCAGACAGAGAAAAAGACACTATTTTTTATTTTTTTAAAATATCATATGGCAACAAAATGTGATGAAATTTTTACACAATGAAGAGAAAGACAACAAGAATATTCACAAATTTTTTGAAAATTTTTAGAGCATAAAAACATTTATTCCATCAAAAAGATCAAGCAAGTTTAATGTCTGGAAACACATGGACTTAAATGCAATTATAAAAAGTTCTTGCATAAAATGTAACAATAACGATCGTGCGGGTGAATATAAAATTTACCCAATAAGTCACGTACAAAGCACGTGCAGTGTGCTGATAGGGGGCTTTTTGCAATTTTTGAAACTCCCGAGCGCTGATGTGTAATTGTACCAATTTTTTTATCAAACACCTTAGAGTTCTTTGTTGGTTCTTCTTTCTTGTCAAAGAGGGCACATGAAGGACGAGCGGGGCCGCTGCCTCCTACTTATCCAGATCTTCACATCGGTCGGCGGTGGAGTCGAGCGTAGAGTCGAGCACAGGATAGGGTCGGCGGAGCGGGCTAAGGAGCCAGGAGCTCGTAGGCGGTGCAAGAGCAGATCTAAGAGGGGGCCGGGCTTCGCACGGACGTGAGTCACGGTTCTGCAGCACCGCTGGGTGCAGGCAATAGCGATGGAGGATCCGCAGGTGGCTGCGATGTTCCGCTATCGCGGAGGAGGTCTGAAGATGGGCGGAGGCACGTTGCGTAGATGGTGGGGCGTAGTGGGCACAGATGAAGATGGCTCCAGGTGCTCGCGAGTGGTGACTCACTCGCGGCGGAGACGAGCGGGCGACGATGGCGAGCACCGCTCCAGGCGGAGGAGGCGCAGGTGACACGCTGGGCCGCGAGCGTGGCCGGCGCATTGAGGGAGTTGTATTTTTTTTTGTTTTTTTGTTTTTTTCTTTTTCAAAACTATAAGCAGAAATATAATTTTTTTATATCTTTTTTTTGAAATAAGAATGTAAAATAGAAGTATTTTTTTTATTTTTTTAATTTTCCTGCAAAACTAATGTTTGGACTAAAAACAATTATATTTTTTTATTTTTTATTTATTTACAAAATAGGATGTATGAATTGTTGCAGATCTTGACGAAATTGGAGATAGATCTGAAGATCCGGCCTCCATGCGTGGTAGGATGTGAAAGGTTGTGCGAGGTAGAATAAGAAATGTGAGGATCGAAAAATGAAATGAAAAATTAGTGTCAACTGCGGATTAAATCAGGATGGATGTTTTTGGGATTTTAATATCTAGAGATTAATCAAATTGAAGCAAAAATTAAATCTAAGATTTATCTAAGAAAAATGATATGAAATAAAGTTGGATCTCACCTAGGGATCGGATATACCGTGATGGCCTCGACGAGGGCCGACTCGCTATCACCGGACGACTCGGAGGCTGGGCACCCTTCTTCGACAAGAGTGCTCTCGGTGATCGGGCTCCTCTCCACCAAAGATTGATCTAAGACAAATGAGGGAGGAGGAGCCCCATGAAAAGAGAAGATAAAAATAAAAAAGGAAAGGATGTACAAAAGAGGAAGGTGTTTAGTGGTGGAATTAATAAAATAAATAAATTAATTAATTAAAAATAAATTTCCGACTTAATTAAAATAAATAAATAAATTAATTTACAAAAATTAATTAGCCACTTTGATGATGGCTATTAAGGCATAAATCAAATCTTTACATAAAAGGTAAGTTTCAAATCAAATAAATGAATAAATTAAATAATTAATAAATATAAATTTCGTTATTTAATTAATTTAACTAATTATGTTAGATATTTATTTTTTCTATTTTTATTTAAGGAAATTAGTTGTATACAAGTATTATATACATATAATACAATATACATATGTACAAATAAGGAAATTATTTTTAAATAATATTTTTTATTTTTATTATTTATATTTATATTTTATTTTTTAATGGAAATAATATTTACAATTATGTATGTTATGTATAAAAAATAAATATGAATGAATATACAAATATGTAAGTGGTAAAACTGCACAAAACACCCCAGAAAATAAACTTTTTAACAGTAACTCCAACAATTATGAAACCACAACCAATTGAAAGATAATTTAATTTAGAGTATAATGGAAGTGAGTTTGATTCAGTTGGAGTCCGTGTGGAGCTGAAATTGATCGTTCAACTGTTGCTTTACGTCTTTTTCTGAGTGTGATTATTTGCAATCTATACATTATTTTATTTTGCAATTATTTTATTATTTACAACACATTTTTATTTATTTTTGTTTTACCAAAATATTTAGTTCGAGGTCAATTTATGTACAAATAAAATAGTGTATGTTTTGTACAAAATACATGGAAAAGTATTTACAAAATATTTTTGGATTTTTGAATTAAAGACCCTTTCTCCCCCTACTTTATTCCTGGTCGATGAGGTCAAATCTTGACCTTCTCTCAGGGTTTGGGTCAGTCTGCATTTATTCCATAAACACATCCTTTATTTTTCATTTCGTTTTCTTTTCTTCTGTATTCTTTTATTTTGAATACAAAAGTGTTAAAAATGCATATTTAACAAATGCATGCAAAATGGCAATTTCATGAAATTAGTGGGTATTTACAGATGTTTGACTAAGGAAATGAAGCTAAAATAAAAGAACAAAGGCGATGAATCGTGGATTCATCAATCCCCTATACTTTACCTTTGCTAGTCCCTTAGCAAACACTTATTTGGAAAATAAGTGAAAATAAAAATAAAGAAAAGAAAAAGGAAAGAAGTTAGAACAATGTTGACTTTTAAACTTCATAAAATTGTAGTATGGAGCTCTATCGGGCCTTTGGATTATTAGTGTGTCGGAACCTTAATGGGAAATGGATTTCTAACAGCCTCTAAGTTCCACAAGACTCCTTTTCAGGTCTCCTCAACAGTCAGATCAGAACAAGTCTACATACACAAATTCTTATGACTATGAATCTTTACTTGTATGGTGTAAGTGAAATATAGCTCATCATCTCAAAAGTATCAAAGAGACAACCTCTCTCAATAAGGTAACTCTAATCCCCCGGTCTAGCAACTCTTTCCTCGAGGATGAAGGATACGGGAAAATCCTCAAGCGCATCACGAAAGCGTGATGATCGCATCGAATGCGATCACGAGCGACTAGTCGCACTAGTTGCTCGATGCAACAGAAATTAAAATTTTTATGTGATGAAACCACATGATCCAAGAACTCTTCTCAGATCATTTCATCTAAACCACAAATAAGTACTATGATTGCCTCTTGAAGTGCGGTTGCGATCGAGTCTGTAAATAAAGAGACCTCCTGTCTCAAGTCCGATCCAACGGAGGAGACGCTTGTGAGCGCGTGGATGAGCCACGTGCTTCTCGCAATCCATGTTGATGATCCAAGACACGGATCTCCTGATCTCGGCAAACGAGATACGACGTCTTCTTCACGATCAAGGTACGCCGAAGTAGACGGAGATCCACGAGCAAACGATCGGGCAACATAACGACGACGCTGCGGCGATGGAGGATCTCTCTAGGGCATCCATGGTGGACGACCACATGAGAGATAGAGATAATGGGCGTGTAGAGAGAAAGAGAGAGAGAGAGAGCATTCATTGATGTCGAGTGTCAAGAAGAGCAATGGGTACCTCTTCTTATATAGGGTTTTGGGAGTCCATGTATCCCAATCCATGAACAACACACAATCAACGGATGAGATTGATTGTGTCCCTTTCAACGGCTAGGATTGTTGTTGGTAAAACACAACAACAAGTGATTTAATTTGAATTAATTCATATTGATATATCAACATAATTAATTCCAATTTAAATCACATTTGACTAGAGAAGAGATAATGAGAAGACTAAACCAATCCCCTAAAATAAGGGGACAACTACCATCATCTCATGAGATCTCAATATCTCATGAGATCTCATTATCTCATGAGATCTCATTATCTCATGATTATATCATGATCTCTTGTCGATAATATATTCACAAAAAATAATTCCAAATTACCTTTTGGAAAATATCAATCAAGCCATTGAAAAATGTGAATCTCATTCACAACCCAAAACTAAATGTAATTATATTTTCAATTAATCATTCAATGTGAATCCCATTCACATTAACAATTAATCAACAAATATAAAACATAATATGCTCTCTCTAATATATTATAAATCACATTTATAATATATATATATATATATATATGATTAATATGGATAGTGCTATCCACATTATTCATATGTATGATAATTAAATCACATTTAATCATATTGGATCTCCTTTTCTCATGTGCCCAAATAACATGAATCACATTCACATTATTCGTATCTTTAATAATTAAATCACATTTAATTATCTCAGATAACTCTCCTTATAATATGAATCAAATTCATATTATCCATGATAATTAAATCACATTTAATTATCAATTTTCTTGATGCTTGGATACATATATCAACAATG
Source organism: Ottelia alismoides (assembly GCA_037367405.1). Classification (NCBI taxonomy): domain Eukaryota; kingdom Viridiplantae; phylum Streptophyta; class Magnoliopsida; order Alismatales; family Hydrocharitaceae; genus Ottelia; species Ottelia alismoides. Next base: position 202,547 of record JAZKJV010004163.1, on the reverse strand, counting down.
AAATTATCCATGAACTCTTTCAAGGATAATGCGCTTTCTCCGCGGATACTTGGAGATAAGGACATGGCGATTGTATTGTTCCACGTATAGTGACTTGGATATTGAGATCACATCTCAAATCTAGATCTCGGGCCTCCCTTAGATGCTTGATTAAATCAAGACCGCAAATCTAATCTTCTCATTGCATCTGAATCACATTCAGATTAATGTCCAACATTTGGACCAAGATCAGATTACTTCTCTACTGAGAGGAGTCACTAAAATCCAGACCTGTTTCATCACTCCCTAGAAATGGAAGCGTCATGGTTATACAATCGTTTATGATCACATCACCCTCAGGTATTCCCAACACCAGTACATCCTGCATACTGGAAGACTCGGAATAAACCCGAAGTATTAGATCAACTTTATATTGTTTACTTCAGGGTTTTATCAGTAAGTTTCTCATTTGATCATTGGGAGTTGGTATCGATCATATACTTTCCAAAGGCATATATCATACCTAGGTCCTGATCATATACTTTCCAAAAGTATATATCAAACCTACAAATTCAGCCAAGCTTCCAAAGCGAGACGACCATGCGCACGGAATTTGATTCTTCCCAATATCTCATGAGTGAGCTCATGTCTTCCGGTTCAGTAAATGAACCTGTATGATCTCTTTGAGAGATCGTATTACTCACATGCCCTTATATGCACACCATCACACAGTGTATAGACCTTGGTTAGGTCATCAACCTATTGGTATGCCAAATGTACATACTCAGACATATAGTAACACATCTGTCTCTGGTCAGAGGATGCGTGCCTGTATCGTGACAGCATATGATATAGCTCGTCAAGTCAACTCTTTGACCTAACTAATCTGACACCTCCGAATCCCTATTCCCATGCAGAGGACTTGCATCAAGAGGTCGGTCAGATATCAACCTATGTGAGAAAGGATTGCCATCTCCTACTCAGGCTGGAGATCATCTCTTAACAATCATTTGACGGTGCTTGATGAGTACTCAATCTAACCCTTTAGATATTCATCCAAGCATCAACCTCTATGATTCAATTATTGAATCAACAACTGTATGATTATTAAGATGGCCATGGTACATAACCCTAATTGTACTAAGGGACCTATTATGCAAATTAGTTATTCTTTATTTCAGATCAGGGAATGATATTCACAATAACATTTGTTGCATAATGGCTCGTTGTGGGCTCGCATGTCCAACAGAGGAGCGGGGACATTCCCTTCTAAGTTCAAGTACAACCAGCTCAAGAAGAGGGGATGGAGAAGAGAATGGATGGTAAACAATGTAGCTTCCTATCCTTGGATGCATGACCAGTGTAGCCAAGTTATCCGCTGCAAGCTTACAAACATTTGACTTTGAAGCTCTTATTCTTTTTTTCACTTGTATATACACTCCGACAAGCATTTTACTTTTCAATCAGGCCTGTCCACTTTTGGAGATTCTACATTTTTTTTTCTTTTTCCTTTTTTTGAAAATATATACAAGGTGCAGCATGTACATAAGGAGTTTTTCCTCTTGAGCCAGTAGACTATCCCTCTTTTGAAGCATTATTGCAACCCCACAACATCTTGTCTTTAGACCTCAACAACGCCAAACCAGGTTGAGACACACTTCCCTCCCTAGAGGAGGATGAGAGGTTTCTCCTATATGTACTACCCTCATATGCTACCCCAAGCCAAAAGATTCTGCCCCCTCACTACCTCCTCCATGAAGAGCTACGTGTGAGTGCTTGTCCAAGGTAAGCCACAGTCTGAAAGAATCATGCATGTGTTGTTAAATATTCTACTTAGACTAATCAAGATGACATGTGAACATAGTCTTATGGACTCAAATAATTAAGTCACTAGGACCTGAAAAGTCTTAGCTCCAATTCTTATAAGGTTCCTCTGAAATTAAATGGATTAAATCCAACTAAGCTCCATTCTTCAATTTTATTCCGGACTTATTTTAAATGTCAAAATTATCCTGAAAAATGCACATGCAAATGCAAGAAATTTGTACAATGCAAAGAAAAGAAAGCAAAATCTTTTTGTGAAACAATTTTCTAATTTGAACTTTTTATGATTTTTTTGAAGAAAATTGATGCACATGCAAAAAGAGTTTTTTTAATGCAAAATTTTATAGACTTTTGATTTTTGTAGTTTTTTTATAAACAAAAGGTTAGTAATATATACAAGTATATACGATTTTTTTAATAAGGGTTAGGGATGAGATACACACATTTACACATGAGAGAGTTATTTATTTACAAGAATTAGGTGAAAGGATTTACAATTATTTATATACAGTTGGATTTTTTATGATGCATATATTCCTCAAGCTTATTTGAAAATAATTTTACAAATAGTTTTGAAAACTATAGTCCAAAATAATTTTTCTAAACAGTTTTACAAACATTTACAAATATTTGAAAACTATTTTTGCAAATGTTTTTCAAATAGTATATATAGATTTTCAAAATAATTTTTCTACTATTTTCAAAACATTTGCAAATAGTTTTACAAAAAAATTATTTCACACAAAGGAAAGAAAATTTTTTACAAGTCACAATAGTTTTACAAAGGTTGAAAATATTTTTTAAACTTTTTTCAAATGGTTTTCAAAATATTTTTCAAATAGGTTTTCAAACTACTTTTAGAATATTTTCAAAATATTTTAACCTGACTTATTAATCAGTATTTACAAAAAGAATTTTGAGGCAATATCTGCATCTTTTTTGTACTGGTTTTGCTGAATTTTACAAGTATTTATACAATATTTTAGCCATATTAAAATTACGAAAGTATGAGTTATGGCTAAAGTATATATACAATATATACGACACCCCCTATACTTAGCTCGAACTATGTCCTCATAGTGATCAGAAAGCGATGAAGAAAGCCATAACTCATGCTAAGTATAGAAAAGTCAAAAGAATACTATGATTTACAACGACGAATGAAAGAATAAAATCAATAGAAGTCGGTGATCCCCCTATACTTAGGATCAAGTAATCCTCAATATAGAAGACTATACAAGGGGACTACCGAGTGATAGGATGTACATAGTCTACCTCCCGTATACTTAGGGTAAAATATCCCTAAGTATAGGCAGCAAAACAGAGGTAAAAAGAATCAAAAGAATAATCACAATTCTGGCACCCCCTATACTTAGGGTAAAGTACACCCTAAGTATAGCATAATTATAAGATGGAGATGGTGTGTTAGACAAAAGAATGAATGATATGGACATAATGGATCTATCAAGTGTGAAATGTTGGGGTGCCTCTCAACAAGCGCTAGAGCTTATGCCCCTAACTGGGTGCAAAGGTTAGGATAGCGCCGTATCAAGGTTCAGGACGACATCTGTAATGCGAATACCGTACTGTCATCGCGGTATCGGTGGGAGAACGACAACGAACTCAACAAAGTAAACTATGACACCTAAGTAAACAATCAGGCGGGTGTCTGCTACCGAGTAAAGATATGGGAAGATGAAATCGGGCTCTGGTCGCACAAAAGAGATCGCCAGGCTCAATGTTTGAATGGAGTGGAAGGATGGAGCCGAAGAAGTCGAACGTCGAGAAAGAAGGATCTGTCAGGGAATCCTCTACTTCATTCACCATCTCAAATAGATAAGGAAGATCAAGATCAGGAGACTCACTATAAAGGCTGATATCCGATGCATGTAATGTAGAGAAATAAGTAAACTAATTGAATACCTCAAAGATCAGGTCATCCTCGCGAGGGTCATCGAGGAGAGAAAAATTAAACTCATGATCAGAAATATCAGAAGACTCGGTCTGGTGATCCGACAGATCAGACACACTCCCAAAAAGTGAAACCGAGTACACAGGGTCCTTGGCATCCTCCCACAGATAACCCTCAGGGAGTAATTCCGAATCAGGATCGAACTGGGGATCTATGCTGCCAAATATCATGTCCTTCAAAAATGTATCGATCTCATCAAATGGGAGGACTCATGGCTCAAATATGGGACTATCTATGTCTGTCAAATCAAAAATCGACCCGTCATCAAGCTCTCTATGCTGAGATGTATCCAAATGTATATCTGAATCCGAGAAGATCTTTTGAAGAGAGGACACTGAATCAGATGAACAAGGATAATGAAATGACTCAAAGGATGGTTGAGATGTGGGCTCCTCTCTATTTGTTGGGTACTAACAGATCTAGAATCCAAGAATCTTCAACGTGAAAGTGCGTGGCTGGCTCAAAATCTGTCTGTAAATCCAACGGAAACTTGACTAATGTCCGGCTCTAGGAACTCAGAGTGGTAGTGAACCCATCCATCATATGAAAAGTAGTCACATCCATATCCTCCGATTGGTGTGTGCTGTCAAAATCAGCATGATGTGTCACACACTCAACTAGTGTCATATATCCCTCATGTGTTGTCCCAAATAAATCATGTGATGAATATGGAATCTATGAAATTGTTCCTAAGATGGTCTCAAATAAATCCATGCCAGGACTATGGTGTGAACCGACATACGAGCTAACGACTAATGCAATCTGTCCGGCGATCATCCCCCTCATGGCGATCTGGACAAGGTCAGTCACCGAAATTCCTTGATCTGGAATTCTCCTCAATAGGTCAACAAATCTAAGCCATGACTCTCTCAATGGCTCCTGGGGGTCAACTGAAAAATCTTGAATACAAGATCGCATAAACTCAGCTCTACGATGGGGGTAAAATCTCTACAAAAATAATGATCGTAAATCTTCCCATGTAGCAAACTTCCTTCCCAATCGTTTGTGCCAACTCTTGTCTCTACCCTGAAGTGTAAATGGGAAGGTAATTAGCATAAGCTCCTCAGAAGTGATATCAAAATATGATTGTGATCCATAAAATTCCTCAAAATCAAATATATGAAGTTACGGCTCCTCGTCCACTTCCCCAAAAAACTTCGGCAGTAAATTAATGAACTCTAAATCTAGAATGAAGGGACTCAATGTAGACCCTGACTGAGCTCTTAAGTGTGGCTGCTTGTTTCCTAAATAATGTTTAATCATCCTAGAATCGTGAGCATCTAAAACTCGCAATTGCTCTCTCTCATCATTCATGGAATGCACTCTCATCTCAGTAAGGTGATCACCCATGTCTTGTATCTGGTCAATCTCAACTCTTTGGGCGTCACTCACAACATGTCCTAAAAAAGAAGGCGGGTAGGGAGTAGATTGGATGTCGGTCGGAGTTCTGACCTCACAAGAGAGTGGGCGGGAATGATGGGCGTGAAATGAAGATGCCGCAAAATCCGACTGAAATGGAGAGTGGCCCATCATGTCAAGAGGAAAGAATAATGATGAAGGGAGGGAGGGTGGGATAGAAGAAAGAGAGTAAAAGAGAGAGAAGGTGAATGCTAATGATCCAAAGAAGATAAACATAACCAACTCACACCAAAGACATCCAATACACAAAGCAAACCCACAGTTCACCAACTCAACACAAATCTGACCGTGAGAGCTCGACCTTTATCTTTTCAATTTTAGAGTTTAGTGATCAGACAAAAGTTGTACAAACATTTAGGAGGCTTTAATGAGATTTGGGTACTACTCCTTAGTATGTACACGAGCAATTAAAAGCGTAAACAACGAGGGGGTTGCTCTCCCAAAACAATGATGAATCAATTACGCTTATTTTAAAAGTCAAGTTCAATTAGCAGTCCCGGTTTTTTTTTATTTTTTTGGATATTTTCAATGAAATCTCTAATGAGATTTCAGATTTCCTTTATTCCTATATCCACAAAACAGAGGGGGAAAACGAAAAAGACAATGCACGAGAAAATATAGATGCAAATGCTAGAGATAGAGGTGCATACCTGACTCCATCACTCTACATGCAATATGATCTGCGCAGAAAAATTAAACTACTCCATATGAATGCAATGTGAGAATCGTCCTAAACATAACTTCTATTATCGTGAAGCACATATTTATTTGTCTAAGTCCAAGCGAGTTCTATAGGAACAGATATTCTATTAGGGGCTTTGTACCTAATGCTACCTGACTCAATCGAATAGAAACCTATATCTAGGGGCTCAAGCACAAAAAATCCGTGTGAAACAAATAAAAAATAAAAGCGAGAAAACAAAACACGGAAAACAACGGTGAGGTCCCCCAAGTGCACCGACACTTGGAAAAATAGACCCCAAAATGTCCAAGTCTACAAGTCTAAAGTATCTAAATTATTACAACAATTAATTGTTCTCTAAATAAGATGACTATCTTCTTCTCTTCTCTATTCCACCTCCTGTACGAGTCCTCCAAAAAGACTACAAGTCGTCCTCCAAACAGTCCCTCGCACAAAAAGAAAACAAGAGAAGGTCAAAAAATAATTATAATATAAAGAGACAAGAAAAGTTGAAAAATGACTACTAAGCTGTGCTCCCCGGCAACAGCGCCATTCTGATGAGCAGCCGATCAACTAGAGTTAAGTATGCAAATATTTCAATGGTCGTTGCGACCCCAATTAATCTGCTGACTCGAGAAAAATGTTTATCACTTGAGAGAAAATCAAGCAATGGAATATAAGCGGTTTTTTCTATTCAATTTACTTGGTATAACGACCAGGGTCGAACACAAGGAGCATGATTTAAAAACTTAGGAGTCAAATTTCAAAGATAAAATTTTTTGTGGTTTTTTATTTTTCAATTTTTTATTTTCAAATGAGGAACAATATGCACAAAGTGATAAAAACACACACACAATATTCCTTTTTTTCTTCGAAATATCTAAAAATGCTCAGAAAATTACAGAATATTTATGTGTTTTATGGGATTTGAAATGTTTTTGGTAATTTTTTGATGTTATTGTGCTTTTATAATAATCAAATAGTAGAAATAAAGTTAAACTATGCACAACCAAGAGTATTTTGCACCTTAAAATTAATTTAATGCTCAAAACTCTTGGAACTTATTTTTATGCTAAAGTACAATTAAATATCTACAAACATAGATTGAAATCACAATTTTTGGATTTTTCTAAATTTTTTTACAATTTTTTAAGATTTTATTTTTTTCACAAATTTTTTGGTTTTTATAAATGATTATTACACGAAAATTAGACAGAAATTAAAGGACAGTCAAATACACATACAATTTTTTTTGGAATTTTTAAACAAATTTTCGAATTTTTATGATTTTTTGAAGTTTAGACAAAGAAAAAGACTCTGTTTTTGATTTTTTTAAAATGTCAAATGGCAATAAAATGTGATGAAATTTTTATACAATGAAGAGCAAGAGAACATGAATATTCACAATTTTTTTTGAAAATGTTTAGAGCATGAAAAACATTTATTCCATCAAAAAGTTCTAACAAGTTTAATTCTGGAAATATAGGGACTTAAATGAAATTATAAAAAGTTCTTGCATAAAATGTAACAATAATGATTGTGCGGGTGAAAATAGAAATTTACCCAATACGTCACGCATAAAGCACGTACTGTGTGCTGATAGGGGGCTTTTTGCAATTTTTGAAACTCCCAAGGGCTGATGTGTAATTGTACCAATTTTTTTTATCAAACACCCTAGGGTTCTTCGTTGGTTCTTCTTTCTTCTCAAAAAGGGCACAAGAAGGAGGAGCGGGGCTGTCGTCTCCTACTTATCCGGATCTTCACGTCGGTCGGCGATGGAGTCGAGCGTAGAGTCTTGCGGATTACAGGGGTCGGCGGAACGGGCTAAGGCGCCAGGAGCTCACGGGCAGCGCAGGAGCAAATCTGGGAGAGGGCCAGGCTTTGTATGGACACCGCGCCGCTGGGTGTGGGCAGCAGCGACGGAGGAGCCACAAGTGGCTGCGGTGTTCCGTCGTCACGAAGGAGGTCTGAAGATGGGCGAAGGCACGCTGCACAGACAGCAGGGCGCAGTGGGCACGACTGAAGATGGCTCCAGGAGCTCGCAGGCGGTGACTCACTCGCGGCGGATACGAGCGGGCGGCAGTGGTGGGCACCGCTCCAGGCGGAGGTGGCACGGGTGGCGCGCTGGACCGTGGCACCAAGCGTAGCCGGTGCGTTGAGGGCACTCTAATTTTTTTGTTTTTTTCTTTTTAAAACTATAAGCAGAAATATTTTTTTTTATTTTATATCTTTTTTTTAAACATGAACAGAAAAGAGAAGCAATTTTTTTATTTTTTTAATTTTCCTGCAAAATAAATATTAGTAATAAAAACAACTATGCATTTTTTATTTTTTATTTATTCATAAAATAGGATGTATGATTAGTTGCGGATCTTGACGAAATGGGAGATAGATCCGAAGATCCGACCACCGTGTGTGGTCGGATGTGAAAGGTTGTGCGAGGTAGAATAAGAAATGTGAGGATCGGAAAATGAAATGAAAAATCAGTGTCGGACGTGGTTAAATCGGGATGGATGTTTTTGGGATTTTAATATCTAGAGATTAATTAAATCGAAGCAAAAATTAAATCTAAGATTTTTCTAAGAAAAATGACATTAAATAAAGTTGGATCTCACCTCGGGATCGGATACACCGTGATGTCCTCGATGAGGGCCGACTCGCTGTCACCGGACGGCTCGGATGTTGGGCATCCTTCTTTGATATGATTGCTCTCAGAGATCGGGCTCCTCTCCACCAAAGATTGATCAAAGACAAATGAGGGAGGTGGAACCCCATAAAAAGAGAAGAAAAAATAAAAAAGGAAAGGATGTACAAAAGAGGAAGGTGTATAGTGTTAGAATTTATTAATTTATTAATTAATTAAATTAATTAATTAAAACAAATTTCGGAATTAAATAAAAGAAATAAAGTAATCAATTTACAAATATTAATTAGCCACCTTAATAGTGGCTATTTAATGCATAAAATCAAATCTTTAAATAAAAGGTAAGTTTTCAAATCAAAGAAATGAAAAATTAAATAATTACATAATTAAATCTAAATTTCGTAATTTAATTAATTTAATTAGTTATGTTAGATATTTAATTTTTTTTATTTTTATTTAAGGAAATTAGTTGTATACAAGTATTTTATACATATAATGCAATATACATATGTACAAATAAAGAAATTATTTTTAAATAATAATTTTTAATTTTAATATTTATTATTTTTAATGAAAATTATATTTACAATTTTGTACATTATGTATAAAAAAATAAATATGAATAAATATACAAATATGTAAGTAGTAATACTACACAAAACACCCTAAAAATTGACTTTTTAACCGTAACTCCAACAATTATGAAACGACAATAATTTGAAAGATAATTTAATTTAGAGTATAATGGAAGTAAGTTTGATTCAGTTTGAGTCCGTATGGAGCTGGTATTGATCGTTCAATTGCCGCTTTACGACTTTATCTGAATGTGATTATTTGGCAATCTGTACATTATTTTATTTTGCAATTATTATTATTTACAATACATTTTATTTACAACTTTTGTTTACAAAAATATTTGATTTGAGGTCAATTTATGTACAAATAAAATAGTGTAAGTTTTGTACAAATATATAGGGAAAAGTATTTACAAAATATTTTTGGATTTTTGAATTAAAGACCCTATCTTCCCCTACTTTATTCCTGGTCAGTTAGGTCAAATCTTGACCTTCTCTCGGGGTTCAGGTCAGTATGCATTTATTCCATAAACACATCATTTATTTTTCTTTTCTTTTTCTTTTCTTCTTTATTCTTTTATTTTGAATAGGAAAAGTGTTAAAAATGTATATTTAACAAATGCATTCAAAATGGTAATTTCATGAAATTAGTGGGTATTTACAAGTGTTTGACTAAGGAAATGAAGCCAAAATAAAAGAATAAAGGTGGTGAATCGTGGATTCATCACATGGTATAGCGACCGGGGTCGAACACAAGGAGCACGAGTAAAAACCTACGAAGTAGTCGATGATCAGATCAGAAAATGCATATTTTTGGTGGCTTTTGATTTGCAATTTTTTTATAAAACAATCAAAGCAAATGAAAAGAGCAAGGTAAAAACACGATTCAACAATTTTTCTTAGGGCTAAAAACACTTAAAAATAGGAAATAAAAATGTTTTTATATTTTTCAAGTATGTAGATGTTTTTGGTGGTTTTATGGTATTTTTCTGATTTTTATGTCATTTTATAATAATTAAAGAAGAGAAAACATGGAAAACAGTGCATAACTAGGACAAAATTACAAGTTAAAAATACTTAAAGTGTCCTAATGTTCTGGATACAATTTTATTTAGAAGTAAATAAAATTATCTAACTACAGAAATTGAAATCCTATTTTTTTTTGAATTCTCTAGAATTTTTAATAATTTTATAAGTTTTTGAGTCTTTTTTGAATTTTAGGGTTTTTTATAAAAGATAATGCAACAAAAATTATACTGGAATCAAAACATACAAAATCAAACAATATTTTTTTTGGAATTTTTAAAGCTACTTTTTGTAATTTTTATTTTTTTGTAAAATAAACAGGACACTTTTTAGGGTTTTTTATTTTTAGAAAATATCAATTAAAACTAAATTAAATCACAAAAATCACCATAAATATTAAATGTTAGCAGGATCTAATTGTAATTTTTATTGAATTTTCGGAGTTAATTTGGTATTTATTTGATTAAAAACAACACACACGACATACATGGACCTGTTCGCAATTATAAGAAAGTCACGGGCTAAATCACAACAGACATTAAAAGTGCAAGGCTAATATTATAAAAATCCCAAATCAACATGCGTACCACACATGATACAAGCTCAGAGGGGCATAAGTGCAAATACCAAAAATAAAACTTTCAACCAAAATAACTCAGAAGTTTAAGGCATAATATGCAAATATCCCACAAGGTCACGTGTTATCCCATGTGCTGGACATAAAGAGGGACTAGAATGCAAATATTGAAACACAAGGTCCAAACTACAAAATATCCATGCGTACAAAATTATTAACTGGACTAACTAATAAAGCAAATAAAAGGCAGGATAAAAGATGCAAAATACCCCGAGACACGTGAGGAGGGCGTGGGGTGGCACATGGCGAGCTTCAGATGATGCAAGAACGCGCTGCGCAGATCGCCTACGGTGTCAGATCTTACGCTCCAGGGAATGCCGGGGATGTGTGGATCAGATCTGACCTATAGATCTGATCAGTGGTATGGAAAGCTGCTGCTCTGGACGACTCATATCAAAAGTGGAGCTCGGTTCCTCATCCAACAGTGTTGGTGGATGGTGAATGAACTGGGGACTGAGTCTGATCGGCTTAAGGACGGTCGGATGGACGGGACGCCTGAGCTCCAGCTGGAGTTGCTCCACCGAGCAACTGGAGTGTCTATAGGGGTTCCTTGCGCGCTGTGGCACCTACAATGCAAAGCTGGGACTCAGGGCGAAGCTCTGGTATGAGTTATTGGAGCTGGAAACGAAAGAAGCGGAGGGCAGTGAAAATCAATCTCCGGCGAAGGCTATAAAGGGAGATTCTTGGCCTTATCTTGACCTGAAGGTCGAGGCTAAGGATGGTCATGGTGCGGTGCAAGATGGAGGGCGAAGCTGTGGGTCGATCAAAACGATTGGATGTGGATATCGCCCTGGCTGGAGCAAATGAACGTACGACGGAGGCGAGATACGTGATTGGATCAAACAAAAAAGGGAAAGGATATGAGGGATACCTGAAGGTCAGAATGAGTTCCTGAGCTTCAGGCGAAGCTGGTTGATGAGGTAATGGCCTCGACCTCGATGCGGAAGGCGGGGAGGCTAGACGCGACGGTGCTTGCCGGCCACGTAGCTGAGCTACGGCTCTTGACCACTAAACTCCAATCCGAGGGGTCCCTCCGGTAGCTGTCACTCAACATGAGATGTTTAGGGCTGGAAGAAGGGGTGAGGAATGAGCTGCGGTGCTAGGGAGTCGAAGAAGATGCTATATAGGCTTCCCAGGGGTGTGAGAGAATCGGGCGAAGGCGCTCAACCCTAGGAAGATCCGCACATTCCTAGGGATCTGCGAAGGTGCTGGATCTCGGGAGGCGACGTAGGTGAAGATTCGGATCAGAAGGAGGCTCGACTCGATCGGGAAAAAGGGGAGAACTGGCTCCGATGAGAGGGATCGAGTCGGGTCAAGCCTGGAAAAGGCCGTTGACTCGCGGTCAACATTCATCCCGGCCAATAAAAAAGATTTTACAAAATATTTACAAAATAAATAAAAAATAGTAAACGACTTCAAAATAAAAAGTGTATAAAATAAAAAATGTTTGTTATTTTTCAAACTATTTATTGATTTTTAATTATTTTTATGAAAAATAAATTAATATATATATATAGTATATAATATTATATATAGGTATAATATACCTATGCATTTTGTACAATTATTTTTATTTTGTTATTTTTACACAAGTACCCCAATTTTGTATTTTATTTATTTTCAACATATTTTTAGGATTATAAAATAATTTTTATTTTATTTTTATGGGTTATGTACAATTTTGAAATAATTAGGGGATGCTTATCTATATACATGTATCTTGTACAAGTGAGAAAGATTTTATTCTTGTTTTTATTTTACTTTTTTAAGGACTATCTACAAGGAGGTAAAAAGAATATTTTATTTTTCAGAATATTTATTTACAGACATAAGTAATATGTACAATATAGAGTAGGCACTATCTCTCTCTACTTATTTTGTTTGGCAATCAAGTCAAGGTTTGACCTTCTCTTGGGGTTCGGGTCACTCTGTATTTATTCTAAATACCTCCTTCCTTTTTCTTTTTCTTTATTTTTTTATTTTTACACAAATACATGCTAAATATACACTGTTAATACATGCATGCAGAATGCTAACTTATTGTATTTACACCTATTTACATGATGCTTTGCCAAGATAAAGAGCTAAAATAAAAGAATAAAGAGTGAGAATCAGAGATTCATCATTGACTCTCTCCCATGGTATGCCAACTTGGTGAACTACATGGTTTTGAGACAGGTTTTTCGTGATTGGCCTAAGAGACGCATTAATTGACTCAAGTCGGAATCCAAGAACTACCACTGGGAGGATCCGTTTCTTCTCTTTGACGGACCTAATTGTGCTAGGAGGAGATGTATTCCTTAGGAGGAATACAAGAATGTCCTCACTCATTGCCATACTTTAAAGGTAGGAGGACACCACTTCAGGAAGAGGATCGCATGGAAGGTATTACAATGTGGTTTCTACTGGTCGACTATGTTTCATGATGCTTATTCCTTCGGGAAGTCGTGTCCAATATGTCAGCAAATGGGAGGAGGCTTGGGTTCCAAGGATGAAATACCAATGCATCCAGTCATCTTATGTGATGTATTCAACGCATGGGGCATTGATTTCATGGGACCATTTCTTGGGAGCCAAGGCTTTGATATATCTTTCTAGCGGTGGACTACTTGTCTAGGTGGGTGGAGGCTATCCCAACCCGAGCCGCAGACAGCCAAACTGTTTGTTAGTTTGTCAAGGAGAAGATAATTTTTATGTTCGGGGTCCCCATGGTCTTGATCTCTGATGGGGGCAGTCATTTCGTGAATCGAGAGATGAAGAAGTTGTTGAAGGACTATGGCATTAAACACCGTGTCACTAGCCCATACCACTGATGAATCGTTATTTGGCAATCATAATACGTATTAGTTGTAATATGGCCAATCTACATTCTATCAGAATCGAATTGGATAATCTCTGCAAACAGTATTTGACTTTAATTTATCCTGGGCAAGTCCGAGGTCGAACACAAGGACACGAGCAACTAGTTAACTTAGTTCAGGGATTAAATATCTAATTTAGCAATTTAAAGGTGATCTAGGTCAAGCACAACATACAGTGCAATGCATGATGTTTTTAAAAGGTTTTTATGCAAATATTTATATTACATGAATAAAATGATGATGCAATGCTACACGAATGATAAAGCACAAAACACAATCAAGCTCTTAAATTATTAATTAGCCATTTGTGTATTTAATAAAAAAATTCAATGAAAATTAGGAAGTTCATTGAATTAATAAGCCATAATAACAATATTTTTCAATGTAATATGAAGACTTAATAGACAAACTCAGACTCTAAATTTTGATGCAGGAATAGTAGATCATATAAGTAAATAAAATGCACCTAAAACAAGCTTTAAAATGACACTGATTTCATTAAATTTGGATAAAAGGTCAACAAGTTATTCAAGAAGCAATATATGGGCATAATTGCAATAAAAATAACTTTATTAAATTACCAAAAGTCCTCATAGGGACTAAACTGTAAGTATAAAAAACTACCTAGATATCTATGCAATTTAACCATAAGCATGGACTTGTCTGCAATATTTGAAATCTTAAAGGGTGTGCCTACAAAATATCCACCCCACGTGATAGGTTCATAGTAGAAGGAGGCTCGGGCCACGTGTTGTGTGATGGCGCCTCGGTGCTTGGCTTGGGCATGCCGAACCTACGGTTTGAAGGGCTACTTTGGAAGAATCGACGTGGCGGTATCTGGGCCATTGGATCTCACCCAAATTGGTTTGATCTAATGATACATGCTCCTTTTCCTTTGGATAGCTCCTCCGTGTGCGACGGAGGACAAGCGATGCTCTGGCGATGGCTATCTACCTCCTCCGTGTTCTACTGCTACTGTTGAAGATTGAGGAAGATGCCTTATCCCCTCATGAAGATGCTGGCTGAGAAATAGAGGGCTAAGGGGCTTTGGATCTCGTTGGCGATGAAGTGCAGGCGGTGTAGGAAGATGAGGTCTAAGGACGATTGAATCCTCCGATCAATGAAGTTATCAATACCTGCAAGTGTTAGATAACACCAAATACCAACTACGTATCTCCTGGGACGGTGAAATGGAACAGAGGGTTCTAATGTGTGGAGGAGTAGAACTCCAGTTGGGTTCTTCTTCTTTGTAAGAAGAAGGAAGGATTGACGGGGAAACAATTGTGAAGAAGCGGAGGGATACACCGGAGGTACCCATGTGACAATGAGTCGGTCGACGGTGGTGAAGATATTTTCATATGATGAAAAGTAGGGGTATATATGTGGAACTAAAATGGAGAAACACATAAGAAAGCACTAATTAAGAACTTCACCAGGAGACAGATAGAAGACGACGATGAAGGAAATGCATGGGATTTGAAGTTCCAAGAACTCCATGTTTATCGCTCAGACGTGTGCGGCTAACACGAAGCTCGAGCATCACTTTCAAAGAGCTGCAACATAGCTTACAAGTCGTGGATCTCATCAGAGATTTGACTCCGTCACGTCTTCACTCAATCCCCTCTCTCTGTCACAGGGAATGAAGAAGAGTCTAGGAGGAATCTTGCAAGAGTGGTGGATGGCAGTTATTGGCTCCAACGAGGAGTATTTGAAGAAGAAGATAAAGGGGGTTTGGTTGATTGTCATGGTGGTTTCAACCACCACTATTGATCACAAAGGTAGTTTTCCGAGGTTGTAGAAGTTAGCGTGAAGGAGAGAGAAGTTAGTAGGTTCGTCTGGAGATGATAGTTGGTTGAGAGTTTGGTCAAAGAACTTGGTGAAATGGCAATAATGCAGATAGTTGAACACGGTTCGCACCTCTTTACAGAGGTGAGCCAAAGGTTGAAGGTGATCTTCCAACCGTCTGATGAGAACCATCAGATGACTTAGAATTAGTCGGGTGGTTGTATAGGGTCGGGTCACGTGGCAGAAGCGAGTAGCGTCACATGGCCCAAACAGATTTAAGATAAATCAATAAATAATTGTAAAATCTAAAAGAAATAATTAGAAAAGAAGTTAGAAAAAATGATAAACATGTAAATGTAGATCTCGATGAGATCTACAACTTTAACTCAAAAGAGATTACATCAAATATATAAAGAAAATATTTTTGCAAGTATTTTTAAAGCTATTTAAAATACTTCTTTTATTTCCTTTTGTTATTTTTTGATTAATTACTATTTAATGGTACATTGATTATGTACAACATTAAAATAATTTTTATTGGATTTTTAATAAATAATAAACATATAAAATATAAGCACAATAATATACTTATTTATATACAATAATCTGGGTTAATTATTTACAATAGGTTATTTGCTAATTTGAGTTAGTTGTTAATTAATGTTAGTGAATTACTGACGGACCGTAACTGCCCTATGTTAAACGTGTCATGTTGTTGTAGTCAGGCAATCGGGATGGTAAAAAATTAACCGCACGAATTGCTGAATCAACGAATTAATTAATGTACGGTTTCATGTATTTTTAATCTGGGCAAGCCCCATGGTCGATTCAAGGAGGCAAAGGAACAACTTCAGATCAATTTAGATGAATTATCTCATGTTTTTCCATGCGGGATTTTTTTAATTTTTTTTGCAAGAAAAATACCAATGCACAAATGCGATTGAATTAGGTTATTAAGGAATTAAGCGATTTAGCCAAATTAATTTAATACAAAATTAATCCAAATTAGTCAAAATTTATTTCTCTTGGAAACCTAATCCAATGATGAATGCAAAATGTATTTTTTGGAGGTTTTGTATTTAAGATGCAACAATGAAAAATACAAACTTTTTTATGGATTTTTATGCAATTTTTATGCAAAGAGACAGAGTGCAAAAAATATGAAATTTTTAATGGAAGTTAAATATGATGAAATGAAGCTACATTAAACTTTTTGGAATTTTTTAGACAATATATGAATTTTGTATGAATTTCTAAATGGAAATAGAGTGAATGTGAGTATTTAATTTTTAATAAATCCATGATCTCAATTTATCTAGAAGAAAAACTATCTCAAATAGATATTTTAATGAGCAATCCATGAGACTTGAAATTTCGCGAAAATACGTGTGGATTTAATTAAAAATCATTTACTGAAATCACTCAACTTTTTATTTTAGGAAAAAAGACACCACCGATTTCAATGAAATTTTGATATAAGTTAAATCACATATGAATGCACCATCTCTGGTTTTTATACACAATTTTTGAAGCAATATTTAATTAAATATGAATTTCAGACCATGAACTGGGTAAAATAAGAAATTTTTCACCAAAATAATTTTAATTAATTACCATTGCTCACAAAATTCTAATTAAATAGCCTAAAGGTAGATAATTAAATACTCTATAATATGAAATTTTTGTATGAAAAAATGATGCAAAATATATATTCCAATTAATGCTCAAAGTCATGGGTATCTTTGCAATACAGAAAATAATATAAATGATCAAACTGTGCCTAAGGGCACTTTTACAATTAAATAAAAGTGCAGGAAATAATTGCAATTTTCATGATAAAAAAATAAAAATAATAAAATGGACCTTTGCGGATCGTGGTTCCAAAAATGGAACCCACCTTTCTTCTCACGCTAGGGCTGGAGGCGCGCTTGGAGGGCGTGGGCATGAGGTGGCTGCGTGCGGCGGTTAGCGGTAGTCGTGGATCCGCGTAGGTGGTGCTGCTTCGTGGAGGAGGGTTACTAGAGAAGAGGTTGAACACACGACGGAGGAAGGCTGGGGAGGTAGAGGGGAGGCCTGGCCTGGAGGGTGACCCGCGGGTGCACAAGGTGCAGGCGGCCGTGCGTGGGCATGGAGCAGCGGAGGCCACGTGAGCCAGTGCTAGGCAACGGTGCGACCAGGGGTGCACGACCATACGAAGAGCGCTGTTGGGCAGCTGGAGGGCTGCTCTACGTGGTTGTGCGAGGCCGTTGGAATGGCTACTGGTGGAGCTACTCTGCACGATGGTGATACACAACAACAACCACTCGTGGGAAGGAGAGGCCGCTGTGTGTATCGTTGGACATGTGGTTCATGCACTTTTATTTACCCGCGGTTTGTCGGATTTTGGAGTTAGTATAAAATAAATACAAATAAGTGAATACAAGTGAATTTGGCTCCTTCTTTAATACAAATATGAATGCTAGAATGCAAACATTATTTACATATGCACGAATGTTAATTATGCAATAAAAACAATGAATTGCATCTAATTACTCGGGAACAAAGCTATATTTTCAACTTTTAGAGTGATGAATCACATATTCATCTATTACTTAAGCAAAAGAGATAATATACAAATAGTGTTTCGATAAATTTGAGATTTATCACCCCATATACTTAAGCTAAGCTCATCCTTGAGCTAAATAAAGAATTACTTAATGAGTTAATGAATTCCTTGACATGTGCATGTGTAGATACAAGGTTTAATCAATCCAGAACACTCGACTTTAGAGATCCTGAAACTCTAAGTTGAACCATGTCTTAATCAAAAGGAATTCAACTTCTCTAATCATTAGTCTTTCCGATAACACACACACAAATATAAGATGTATGACTTTATGTGTTGACTGCATTTACAAGAGTAGAGTTGAGATGTCACCCAAAGCTCTAGTCTAAGAGACTCTCCTAAGGACCTAATCCTCAACACTAGGGATTAAATCTATTCTTGCTTCAATTCACCATCTCATTAGTTTGTTTGACTTAAAGAATGTAGATGGAAGGCGGGATGATGGGGGGATTTGAATTTGTGTCATTTCTTCTCTCCCTCTCATTGGAACAATGATTCTCTCAAGTGCCTTATTAACTCAACACATATATTTTTGTTGCTAATAAGTGTGTCCGTCAAAAGAGGTTGAGTCGTCTGTACTTGTTTTCCCAAGAATACACTGAGGTGTATCTCTTTTGAGTATCTAAGATACCTTCGACACCCAGACTTGTATCACTATATGATACAGAGCCACTTTTGAGGTACTAGCCTGACTCTTAAAAGCCTAAGAATTTGGTCCAAGCGAACACTAAAAAGTTTGGGAGCGCTCGCCACCGGTATAAGCTCTTTTATTTGACTTTGTAATGCATGAGCTTTTCTCTTTATTTTTCTTTTTTTGGCTAGCTCTAGTGCTTTTACCAAGAATTGGATCACATTGATCAATATTTTAATTTAATTTCATCACACTCTGGCACTTAGGTCAATATGAAGAGATTAATATAAGGACCATGTTCTCATACAAGCTTAGATTGCTAACATTCATGTTTTATGAAGCCTTCAGTAATTTTTTCTCCCACCCTCGAGCATCATAAGATCAGGTCCAAACTTAAATCTCAAATCTCAAACCCTCAAGTGAAATCTCATCTCATCATGCATGCAATCATCTATGTGAGGTGTTAGTCATATTTTTTTGAGGATAAGATTAAGCATGCAATATAGCATACAAATCATTCTAACTAGGGAATATGAAATATTAAGCCCAGGATCCTAATGATTAAGACATGTTAACTCTGAATTTCCGGACCTCATGAACCAAGTGCTATGAATCTCAACAAGTCTTGTTGTGAAATGTGAAAATATCAGGGAAACAACAATTTATTAGTTAGCGGGTTAATTAGTTAGAGATTTTATTTGAAGAATTTTACTAACAAAAACTACAGAACATGTACCCTTCAAAGGAAATAAACAAAAAACATATAGAACACATGATAAAGGAATTGATCACATTACAAGAATATCACAGGGGTACCAACACAACACCACCAAACTTTAGCTTCTCAACCTCAAGCATCATACTTGAATCCACTGGGTGTAAAATCACATGCAACCTTATGCTTCACTTGCTTCCTCCTCACAGAGTATACCTCGGAATCAGAATAGGAAAGATCTTTATGGACTTGACAAATGAAGCGCCTCGAATGATGTCATTCTTCCTCGAAAGTAACATCCATATCAACACGAGAAGAAGTTTTCTAAAAGGGAAGGACAACATATCCAACCCTTATTTCTGCCATAGAAATATGGGCTTGTCTTAAAGTGAAAAGTTGAACATATGAGGATGGCCTAACTTACAAGAGACAAGATCTTCAATATTTTGAATATCCTTAAATAAAGATGCAGGCTCCTCCATATCCAACTCTTCCAACTATAGATTATCTTCCTCAATATGCATCACTCTTTTTAAAGAACTATTTATCAACTTGATCTTCCAAAATATAGAGTTCACATTTAAACTCTCTTCCATTCTTTACTTCGCAATGGACTAAGACTAGGAAACCCTTTTAAAGCCTAGAGACTCCAACAATTCAAAAAGTAACCATTACACCAAGGCGCCCCTTCAGAAATTTAAAATTTTTTAAGAAACTAAAGTAAGGTGTATATATTTTTTAATTTATAATTTCTTTTTTTAAGAAATTATAAACATACACAAAAAATAATAAGTTAAAGTGTTAAAACAATTTGTACCTTTTTAAAAATAATTTGTAAAACATTTTACAAACCATGTCAAATATATATATATATATATATATATATATAATTACACATATTTTACAAACTATTTTTCAAATCCCTGTACCCATATTCATTAATAGATAAATTTACAAATCTATGATAGGGTGTGATCTCTATCGATTCACAACGAGGAGGAGGTAGATCTGAGGTGATTCAACCCCTCACCGGATCTCCTTTGTGCGATCCTTGCTCCCAGCCACATCAGACAGGTGAGCTGCTTCTTTCTTAGCTTTTTTCTATTCCTAACAGTTGTAGCACTGCACTTTGTTTCCTTTGATTTCGTCCATTTTACCTTAAAAATCACACGACGTAGTTCATCAGAGCTCTAGGCTCCGATCTTTATTCACCGTAATTCTATCGTTGGCTGCCCGCCTGACCACCTCCACATCTTTTCCTTATCATCTTCTATCACCTTGAGCCATCTTTCACGCCAGATCTCGCTTGGATCTGGGAGTCGGGTCTCCTTCCTTCGCTAGTCGGTGGAGATCATCACCCCCTTCATTCCAGACCACGATTTTGCTCACCAGTAGGTCGAGGAGCTCCGCCATCGAGCTCTGATGCATTTTGTACAGGCATGAGCATCAAAGGACTCCATCTGGGAGTCGAATCCACCCAGTTTGTAGCTTTAGGTATCCGAGAACTCCTCCGACCTTCCAGGCCTCCTCCGATGAGGTCTGGACAATTTTGAAGAATCTCCCAATTGCGGAACCTTCCAGGAACATTTTGAGCATCTTAGATGCTCGGGGGACCATCCAAATCAGGTAGAAGACCCGATCGAAGCTCGTCTAGGGGGACCTTCTCCCTGTTCTTCCATATCATATCTTGGTCATTGGATCAAGAGCGCACATTGGTGGAGCAGCCACCGTTGGATTGGGGCATAAAGCACCGTCATATACTCCCATGGGATCTAATCTCACCCGTCCATCGATCAATTAGTATCCACACATCTCAACCGTTCATGTGGAACAGTGATGCCTCATCCGCCACCCACCACTGCCTATTGAGGGTTATTTTGCACATTTTCCCCTCAGTTTTTTTATTTTATATTTAGTCCATAATCTTTCATTTGAAGTTGTAATATTTCTGTAATATTTACATTTAACTTTCCACTATTTGTATTTTAGTCCAATCCATGTCACCTCACGCGCCTATGTACGTGAGGGGGTGAGAATTTTACGTGGAGACCCTTGCGAGTTTGTGTACTTATTTTAGGTCTTGAAAACTTAAATATCAATTGTTTTTATTTTTGATAAATTTGCATAGTGGACTCTATTGTTTTGGATAATTACATTTATACCCCTACTAGTATGGATAATGTTTTAAAACGTAGACATATTCCGTGTATGCCCTGGATTTGTTTAAGGTGTTATTAAATGCTCTGATACTTCTTGAAAATTACAGTTAGGTCCATGCACTGCAAATTTAATTTTGTAAATGTATTTTAGTTATTAAATATAACATTTTGCACCTAAAAATTATAAGAAAATTATCTTTAATGTACGTAACTATTTTATATCTAATATATTTTTCTTAAGACAATCAAAATTATTTCCTATTTATAAAAATAAAAAAACATTGCACTTTCTCCTTTTAACATTTAAAAATCCATAAAAAAATACAACATGTTTTGAAAATTTTCGAAAAAACCATGTATGTTTATTTATATATCTGATTTTTTATTCAAATATTTGTGCAAAATATTAAATAAAACTCATAAAAATAAAAATTATTGAAAACCTTATAAAAATTCTAAAAATTCATAGAAAATAAAAATTATGTTATAAATTTCTATTTTTTTATAGTTTCTAGTATTCAAGAAAATTGAATTTAGGCTCAATCTGATTTTATTGATATTTATTTAGCCCATTTCAAGTTCCCTAATTTTCTATCTTATTTATTTGGTGTATTTATTTATTTAAAAAAACTATAAAAATTCTCAAAAAATATCAAAAAATTACAAAAAATAAAGAAAAATATATAAAACCCAAAAATATTTTCTTTTTAAAATTTTGAGTTTATTTACTATATTTGAGAAAACCAAACACATCTCTTTTATTTTGTTCTAAATTAAAAAATAAAAATTCGCAAAACAAAAATATAGAAAAGGATTGTATAAAAATTTAAACTCATAAAAACATTTAAAAATAAAAAACAAAAAAATATTCTAAGTTGTCTATTCATTTTTTGCTCTACTTCGTGTGCTCTTTTGTGGTTCAGATGCTACTGCTTGCGTACTATATACATTCTTTGTAGGGTAAAATAAATTTTCGCTCACCTACGTTTATTTGCTTAATCATTGTTGTGGGTTAATTTTTTTGATTGCACTTGAGTTGGGTGCCAACTACGCGGAGAGAGCTGTCGATATAGTGATTGTCGGCTCCGACTTGTCAAACATTGCAAACCCTCAAGATCGAACTTCAACATATCGATTCACGCTCTTTCAAATGGCGTCGTTGCTAGGGAGCATCCGTTTGTAGAGTATATATTAGACACAGATCATTTTGCCATCATTTCATTTTATTGACTTTTTTTTCTCTTTATTCTATTTTTATATGAGATTATCCTGTCATCCTTCTTATTTGAATTTGCTGCAAGGGGCTGCTTAACGGGGGAGAATTTCCTTGAAGATTCGACACACTCGAGAGCCACAGAGATAGGTGGTTGTTTGCCCACTAGTAGGAGAGAGTAGCAGAGGACACTAGAAACAAGCAAAATTTTTCTTAGCATAAAACTAGTTTAATTTTGTGTGAGAGAGATTCATTTTCTAATTGGTAATAATACAAGACCTTGAACACTTGAACTCTTCACATGTCCATTTCATCGAGTGATTGTTCACTGGGGGACTTGACCGGCTTTCCGTATTTTCATCACCTTCTACATTTATTTCTCCATATTTTCCCTTTTTATTTATTTTCCATATTTTGTGCTTTTCACCTTATTTTATGTTTACATCTTGTGGATGAGCCCTTAGATCATTAGGAGTGATTGTTCGGTAAAATTAGGTCCAAGGCCCTAAAAGAGTTCCTGCACATATAGTCTCTATCATTAGGACATAATCAAATTGAACAAGGTTCCTCACACTAATAGAAGTTTATGTTCTAGGGTGGTTTCCTCGTTGCATTTCATATAGCTTAGGTTTGAAATTTCACATGGAGAGAGCTGGGAAGCAGTGTAAGTCTTCTTACTGAGCATCCCATCATTTGATTTCTGACTTGCATTGCTTTTTCATCTTCTCCCTCTGATTTTGACCACATAGGCCAAGCAAAGAATTGATCAAACCATTAGGCCTTTGCATGAAATTTACTCAAAACAAGTAAAACCATAAAAACACATTCACTAAGAAATCCTTGACCTAATTAATATTGATTAATTGAACATCATTGTTTTGGGTTCATAACACCCTCATTGTA
The DNA here is from genome assembly GCA_037367405.1 of Ottelia alismoides. Classification (NCBI taxonomy): domain Eukaryota; kingdom Viridiplantae; phylum Streptophyta; class Magnoliopsida; order Alismatales; family Hydrocharitaceae; genus Ottelia; species Ottelia alismoides. Next base: position 178,917 of record JAZKJV010004163.1, on the reverse strand, counting down.
TTCAAGTACATTCCAGACAGAGTGAAGCACTGTCCTTCAGGAATATGGCCCAAATTCCAGCCTGGGTACTACCTTTTCTATCACCTGGATGTACGAAGTATTGGCACTCCTATCATGCATGGACGAGTAGGGCATAGACTGCTTGCGGACTTTGTCTGAAGTATCGAGTATAGACCATTCCCTGACGGGAGTGTTTATCTCATCATCTCACATCCGAGTAGGTTCTTGTTTGTTTACAAACTTAGTCCGAAGTATCGGTTTCGCCTATCAACTTCCTCCTCTACTTCTTTTGCTGAGTAGTGGTCCAGATCCGATAACAAGGACCTTCAAAAAGTACATGCTAGCTGTTATAAAGGAAGTGGGAAGTATGAGATAATTTTCTGGCAGTACTCACTCACCTATAGGATTAGCCACCTGAGGACTAAATGATAAGATTACTTGATACGACCAATAAAATTGAAAACATAATGTCGAACTCTTATGGCTCATTGTGTTGAGTTGGTGAATCAACACTTGTTTTTGTGATTTGGTTGATTAGTTTTAAAACAGGTCAAGATCAAAAATATTGTGCCTTTGCACCTTTCATTTCATACTCCTTTTCCCACTTCTCCTTTTTTCCATGCTCGTTTATGAGCCTTCTCTTCTCATACCCTCTTGAAATTCTTCACTTCCTTCGTCTACTCCATCATCTACATTATTTTTTCTTCCAAGATGTCGCATACTAGGTGGTTTTACGGACCTTACGAATACCTACATAGATTCCCAGATATCAGCATCTCCAATAATTCATGGCGATTCCAAAGAGCACGGTTCATACTTTACGATCCACTCTCAAGACCCTACGTTTCCTTCTTAAATAAACCATGATAACTCTTATTCTGAATTTGCTCCTTTCTAGATGGAGATTGACTTTATCCCATATTCATCTCCATCCCTAATAAAGTTCAAGATTGATCCTGATTCTGAACTCTTTTCCTCATCAAGTGCTTTTTTCCAAACAAATCATGGCATATTTCCTATTACAGATCTAGAGCCTGATCTGGAGATCAGTTCCTCTGATAGTGAACTTGAGATGGCTCCTCAGAGGCATGAGAAAGGACCAACATTGGATGAGATAGTGGACCAGAATGAGGTCAACATGCAGCTGCTAGCATCAATCAAATCCATTTAGCAACAGTTGACAGACCAAGCTCTTTCCCAAGTGGCACTCCGAGAGATGATCATGGGAATGAGGAGGGATAGAGAAAGTTGACGAGGGGAAGAGGAGGAACAACATGGTGGGAAGGATGACGATCAGACTGTAGGAGGCCATGGAAGAGGAGCTGAGGAAGGAGGCCATCCCAAATTCACACTGAAGGAGACCTATAACCCTGGTGCTAGCCATGCTACAGAGTGGATACGGACACCCACAATCCATAAACATTTTGCATTGAAGCCTTCCTTGCTGCCTCTGTTGCCGATCTTCCATGACAACACAAATGAAGAACCTTACATTCACATGTAGCAATTCAACAGAATCTATAGCACCATGCACTACCCTAACATCCTGTTGGAGGTAGTAAAGATGTCTGCCTTCCCTTTCAGCCTTCAGACTAAGACATTGTACTTGATCAATCACCTTGGGAAGGTGGTAACGATGTCAGAGGAACTCAAATCAACCTTCCTAAACAAATACTATCCCCTGTGTCATTTAAATCAGATGCAAGTGGTGATCTCTAACTTCTCCCAAATGTCCCATGAATCATTTCACGAGGCATTTGAAAGATTCAAAGATCTTACGTAGAAGTGCCCACATCATGACTTGCCAAAGATTAGCCTGGTTCAGAACTTCTTCGGGGGCTTTCATCAAGAAAACCAACATCTCGTCGATGTCACGTGTGGAGGATCACATTTCAACAAGGACAAAGATGTTGTATGATAGATCTTCGAGGAGATGGCTGAAGGCTCAGCTGCCTTATCTTCATTCCTGTGTGTTTCAAAAGACTCCAACGATCCCGCACAAGCATGTGAATGCGAACATCGTATCACAAAGAAGAAAGAGAGATGAGCTCCAACCTCACCATCACCGGGAACCATCTCTCTAAGGTAGACATCATTGAAAAATGATCACAATATCTTGAAAAATAAAATGTGATTGAACAAAAGAAAAAGTATTCAGACAATCTCAACCAAATATCCAAGCAGCTTGAGCTTCTGGTGAGCACCATTCACTCCTGAAAAATTGTGAAGGAATCGGTCGAACATTCTACCGAACCTAAGGAACAATCCCATCAGCAGAATCTAGGGGCAACCTAGTCAGTTTAGCATGTGTACTACGTGAATACAATGATCAGGGAACTATATCGCCACAATAGCAACTGGAGGTATACCATCCAGAGCCCCAGTCTCACACCAAGCCTTTCTATCCATCGCCTCCACAGATCCAGGAAGTGAATGCATTGTGGGGCAATGATCAGGCTCCGATCTGTCCTGGCAGACAACCTCATGGTCCTAGCATCGCTACCCGGCCATTCATTCCTCATTAGGGTGGATGGAACTTCCAGCATCAACCACCCCACCAATCTCCACAACAGAGCCACAATTGGAGATAGCAACAATACCAACAACCGGCATATCGCCAACTGTACCATCAAAAACAATCGACTGCTCAATATAAGAACCATTTCTTCCCTCCTCGGTACCGATGATAGCCATACCCTCCTCATCAATCTCAGTACTTCCAACAACAGTCGCGATACCCCCAGCCTCAGCTCCCTCCGATTGCAGAATCTTTAGATGGCGCTTCAGTGAATTCTGCTTTAGACTAATTGGCCCATTGATACATAACATGAAGGAGATGAGATAGAATATTGATGACCTCACAACTGTCAAAACTATTATACTAGCATAGGTGGAGGCAAATCCCAACAACTTCGGGAGAAAAGAGCAAGTAGACTATAGTGCAACACCACCTCCTTGGTAATGTATTAATTCATTTGTGTTATCTAATGTTGTTCATCTCAATATTGGTAGACATGTAGTCGACTGCTTTAACCAAGGGGAAAAGTCAAGCTTTTGCAGGCGAGTCTTCATCACATGTAGTTGAGCCCGCACTTGAGTCTGCTTCTGATGATGAGTATAGAGGAGCACCACCGCCACCTTAATAGAAAATAACAAAAATGAAGAAACTCAAAAATCAAATAATAACATCCAAGGTCATGCCAACACAGTCAAGGAAAAGCCAACGCCAACAGCTGATCCTGTACAAGCCGACACAACTGAATTTCTTGTATTTATTTCATCTTCTGTTTTTGATGGTTGTCCTATGATCAACCATATGTATATAAATAAGAATATATTTTGCATGAAAATGTGATTTTTGATGATATTTGCACCCCATTCCTTGATGCTTTGAAATAAAAAACTGTAAATTTTTTTGAAAAATGCCTTGTCTGATCCTAGCATCATGGAACTATTGCAAAGTATTATGCTGAAGATGCCATTCTTGATAGTCATGGAATACATGCCAATGATGAAAAAAATTGAAAGAGGTATGTACTACTAAGCATCAAACCCGCAAAACCAAATGCTAAAATCAGAGAAACACATTCTCACCATGTGTAACACTCGGATTTTAAATCAAACCCGACCCGATTAAGGTCCATATGATCTGATAAAACTATCTATCGATATTAAATGTCTCGAAATGATCCATAGATCATAAATCAAATTTCGTAATCAATCGTCCAAAATTGATTGCATCGTAATTCGTGTCATCAGAAAAGCTGTAACGCAATCCAAATCGTCAAATAATCTGAGACCATCATAAAATTGATATCGTTGAAAGAAAACCAAAAAAATTGATCGTTAGTCAGTCCGAGGTCATTTGGCACATTTAAGTCATGAAATTTAATCACAAATCAAAATTGCATTTCGTAAATTTTTGAATCCATCTTAGATCAAAAGTATATGAATATTATATCATTTTGATCGTTATTCAGATACAGTCAAAATGAACTATTATTCATTTGAATCTCTGATTCGGGGTGAAAATGCAGATGACTTTGAGATTTCATATAAGAGAAAGATAAATGATTTAAAGAATTTATTTTACAAATTTCCAGCACAGTCACAAGTGGCCCTTGTCTTCTTCCACTTGTTAACACAAATACCCTTCTCCTACCCTTATTTATATCTCCCAAGCCCCTTTATTTTTCTCACATTTCCCCATTTCTTTTCTTTCTTTCTTTCATTCTTCTCCAACCGAATGATCCCCCAACCCCTCCCCTTTTGCTGCAAACAACAGCTGGAGCTGCTGTCCCTGGTTGTTGTTGATGCTTCTTCGGCAACTCTACTGCTGCTTCATCCAAGAACCTACAACTGTTTCTTCCTCCCAAGAAATTGTTACTTTAAGCATCATCTTTGTCAATTGTTTCATGCAAGATTGATCTCCAAACTTGGAGATCTAAAGTTACAATCCATCCCCCTCTTACTGCCATCCATGCTTCCTATGACCTAATTCGAAACCTCTTATTTATCTACAGATTTCATGCATGAAAAATGAAAATTTAGGTGTGATATGCATTCAATTAGCTTTAATTTTAGACCACTATTAAGCCACAGATTTCATGTTTGAAAGATGGAAATTGGGGGTGTTTTACATGCAATTGAGTTTAATTTTAGACCACTGTTAAGCTACAGATTTCATGCTCGAAAGATGAGAAATTAGGGGTGTTTTATATGCAGATGAGTCTAATTTCAGACCACTGATAAGCTACAGATTTCATGCTTGAAAGATGAGAAATTGGGAGTGTTTTACATGCAATTGAGTCTAATGTCATACCACTAATTAACTACAAATTTCATGCTTGAAACACGGGAAATTGGGGGTGATTTACATGTAATTGAATGTAATTTCAGACCACTAATTAGCTACAGATTTCATGCCTTAAGAATAAAAGAATTGGGGGTAATTTGGCATGCAATTGATCTAATTTTAGACCACTGTTAAGCTACTATTTTCATGCCTTAATAATGAAGGATTTGGGGATAATTTGGCATGCAGTTAATCTTGATTCAGATCAATGATCGAGCTACAGAATTCATGCTTTGAAAATGAAAAGATTTGGGGAGTTTGCATAGAATTGAGCATAAATTCAGATTTAATGAGTAGCTCTAAATCTCATGATTTAAAGAAGAAAAGTTGAGGATTTGCATAAAATTGAACATAAATTCAGATCTAATGAGTAGTTCTAAATCTCATGATTAAAGAAGAAAAATTAGGGATTTTATATAGAATTGGACTTAAATAAAGATCTAATGTTTAGCTCTAAATTTCATGATTTAAAGAAGAAAAGTTGGGGATTTTCCATAGAATTGAACTTAAATTGAAATATAATGAGTAGCTCACAATCTCATGATTAAAGATGTAAATTTAGGGATTTTGCATAGAATTGAACTTAAATTCAGATCTGACGAGTAGCTCTAAATCTCATTATTTAAGAAGATAAGTTGGAGATTTTGCATAGAATTGAACTTAAATTCAGATCTAATGGGTATATCCGAATCTCATGATTTAAAGAAGAAAAGTTGGGGGAATTATGCATTGGTTTGAACTAAAATCCAGATCCAACGAGTAGCTTCTAATATCATGATTTTAAAAATGAAAACATTGGGAATTTTACATGAAATTGACTCTAAATTCCAGACCCGGTCATTAGTATCCAATAATCTCAATGCTTTAATGGACCAACAAACTTAAATGATCTACATTAACCTGAAATCCTTGAGATATTTGGTTGTTATGAATCAATGATGACTGATATTGTGCCCGTAATGGTGACCCTTACTTGACTGTGCGAGGGTGCCGTGACCCTGAACTGGGTGGGAGTTAGGAAGCTCAATTATGGCAGTGACCGCCTAGTTCACGGGTCTAGGATCCCAGCCTCTTCTATGATTTTTCGTGAGCTTGTAGTTTTTTTACGCTTCGTGGGGATCCATGTGTTTTAGTTTGACCAGTTCTATTGGCCCTGTTTTCAGTATGGTGTCTAGGCTAGTGGACCCTTGGTTTTTTCTACAAGCTCATTTTGCTCGTATACTGGTCGGACCGAACTAGAGTGACTCGGACCGGACAGTTTCTTCCACTCGTCTCAGGGGCATAGTTGGAGTGTGCCTAGCCTTCTCTTGGACTGCTTATCCACTGGGAAGGTAAGATGGAAGAGTCTCTTAGGAGGCTTCCTCACCGTTTGAGTTTGGTTACTGATGAATCTCCATTTCATCACCTTTATTCTATCATTTTGGCCTTAAAAACCCTACTAAATGCATGTAAATACATCTAATTCATGCATTTTAGCATTCCTGCATTATTATACAAAATGTGCATAAAATACTATTTTTAATGCCGATATTATAGAATAAAGAAAAGAAAAGAAAAGAAATAAAATATTGAATATATTTTACGAGACCTAGGCATCTTGATGGCTAGGTCGACAAGGAATAAAGTAGGGGCAGATAAGGGCCAAAATACCAATAAAAATCCCTTTTATTTATGCATTCTTTATTCATTCTTGGGACCTATTTTATTTTCCATTTTTTATGCCTCAAATAAAGAAACTTTGAACATGAAAGTTGTAGATAATAAAATATAGAAAAATACAAAATTTATTTCATACAAAAATATTATACAGAATTAAAGTTATGGTCTAAATAAAATTCCAAAATCCCAACTTACCAGACCCATATCTTTTAAATAAGAACTCAAAATATATCAAAATCACCTTTAATTGTATATAACTTTTAATAAGCTATTTAATGAAGGTGGTTTCATATTTTTTGGAGTTAAGGTGTGAAAGTTAGGTTTTAGACCCCTATTGTATAGTTTACCCGATTAAAATATTCACTTTATTTATTCTTTATTAATTTTATAATTTTATAATTTTGTAAATACTATTTATAATATATGTACATATTAAAACTAAATTAAAAGTATAAAGAAAACACCAAAAGAAAATACCTATATAAAATACATAGGTAAAATACATATATCTATACCTATATAATAAATAGACTTATTTTTTTAAGTGTATATATTATATCAAGAAAATATAACAAAAATATATTTAAGTATATAAAAATAAGTTATAAATATATAAAATAATAAACTAAAATAATAAAATCAAAAATACAAAATAAAAGACTTAAATATATAGATGAATATACCTATAATGTACCCCCGAAAAGTAAATCTTAATTATAAAGCACAAAACAAAAAATAAAAATCATAATAAAATCCTTTAGAAAATCTTCTTTCCATTCGAATTTGAACCACTTTTTGACCTAGCTTCTCCTCCTTTTCGTGTGCTTTGGATTTAAGGATGTGACAGGCCTTTCCCCAGCAGTTGAGAGGGAGGTCCGGCATGGTCTGGAGCGTCTCCACCCATCTCCGATGGTCTACGTCACCGTTGAGGTTCACCTTCCCGATTTAGCCAGTTGAGGTCATTTTCTAACCATTTGTTTTTCTATTTAGCGTAGCCACAGTCTTAGGATTTCTCTCGCGTTCTTTCCTTCGCATTATTAGCCGTAGATTTCTTCCTTCGAAGTTCACCGAAGCCCCGCTCTGGTGAACACCTCCGCCCGTGACCAACACCTTCCACCACTCCCCATTTCCTTCTAACCTGGTCGAGGTAGTTTTCCCTCGACCTGGAGTTGAGTCTTGTGCAGGAACGAAGCACGAAGGCCTGCTGGAGCATTTTGACCCTATCGCCAGAGGTACGTGGGGGCCCTCTGCTCCGCCACCCCCGGTGGTATGCTACCGACCATTTTGAAGCTCCCTGTAGTTAGAGAAGCCCTATAGAAGGAGGCTTGGCCATTTTGGAGCTTTTAGGAACACCGGAGGAGGGAGGAATCGTTAGAGGAAGCTCGCCTCGCCGGAGCTTCCTCCTTGTTCTTCCTCGACCTCCCTCCGTTGTTAGATCAAGGACGCAACCCAGACCACACCAGCACCGTTGGATCACGCCACGCTCTTCACCATCTGATCATCCGGGGCCATCTAATTTGGACCTCCCATCGACGAATCGGTATAGGGCGTTCCGAGCTGGACACGTGTTCAAGCGATCAATCCCAGCCGTCTGATCCCGCTGAATTCTAGGTAATTTGTAGATCTAGCCAGAAACTTTTTATATTTACTATTTAATGCTCAGAATTTCCTAGGACTGCATTTATTTTTGTAATAATTGCATTCAAACCCTTGAACTTCTCGTAATTACATCTAGGTCCCTAGCCACGTCACCTCACGTGCCTGGCACGCGTGAGGTGTGGGCATTTTGCAAAGGGACCCTCACAGGTTTTGCCATTTCCTGATGATCCAGAAACTTGTTTTGTGTTATATTTTTGGAAAAATTACTTTTTAACCCATGGACTTTATTTTATTTATAAAAATACCCTTACGAGCATTGTAGTTTCTCTTTGTTTCTTGTATTTATTTCATATAACTACCTCGCTGTAAAAAATCTACAAAAATACATGTATGCTCTTGATTGCATCTATTTTCACGTACAATTTTTGATTTGCAATTTTAGGGCTATAAAAAATTGAAAGTGTCATTTTTATCCCTGCTTGCAATAGAAAACCCATAAAAAATATAACAACATTTTTAAAAATTCCCCAAAAATATATCTTGTTTATGTATGTGTTTTTAATCTTCTGACCGGAAATCACTAAAAGTTATAAAAGAAAACTCAAAAAATAGAAAACCACTAAAACATTTATAAAAATATAAAAATCCCTTAAAATTCTATAAAATATATTTTCTATTTTATATTTTCTATATAGTATTATCTTTATATTAAAATTAGTTTGGAGAATATTTGGTACTCTTTGATATTTTTAATCTCCATTTTCATTTCGGATATTAATTTTATCCCTATTTTATGGTATTTTTGAATTTAAAATATATAAAATTAGAGCAATTTCCTAAAAAATCACAAAAACAGAAAAAATATTTTACACACCAAAAGTATTTTATTTCTTTTATTTTAATTATTTTTATTAGTATATATATCTATATTAGTCCATATTGTATATATACTCTATATATAGATTTAAATATATTTTAAAAGAAAAGAATTAAAAATATAAAAACATAAAAAGTAAAATATAAAAACCGAAAATTATAAATAAAAATATAAAAAAATAAAAATAAAAAAATAAAAAAAATAAAAAACCCGCAAAAAAGAACATAGACAAATAATTTCACAATCATTTTGTGCTGCACTGCCCCAATCTAGCTGGTTGCTCCATGTGTTCGACATTCTACACATACTTTCACACTATTCACATCTTTGTTGTGAGTTAAATAAAATAAAATTTAACTCCACATTTGCTTTTCATTATTTGATCATCATTATTGGTTAATTTTGACTAATTGGGATTTCGTGAGTGGTTGCCACAGTGACTTTGTCTCCGCCTTGCGTGAGACATATTTTAACCCTCGCAAAATCTCAGTTATCAAATGGCGCCATTGCCGGGGAGCAACGCTGCTTAAATTGGCTTTTTGCATGATTGTGATTATTTGTCTATTTTGTGCTTTATCTGTTTTCGTATTTATTTGATATACATTTTGAGTTGTCTAAGCCCTCTCTTTGTTGAATTTGTGTGAGTTACCATGGATTGAGGGAGACACTCTACTTAAGGCGCCTGCATACCCACGTGAAGCTTACGTAAAACTCTTGACCTAGTACCGAAGGAGACATAGAGAGATTTTTTAAGACAGAGCTCCATTTTCATTTATTATATTTATTTGTGTAAATCGAAGTGAGAGAGATAACTAATTTGTAACTTAAACATGACACTCTCAGGACACTCCACTACTTCACGAGGTCCATTGCCTGAAGGGTTGTTCCCTTGGGGCCTCGTCGGATTTATTGTTGTTTTCTTCACATTTTTTATTTTGTTTTCCAGTTTTATTTTTTTTATTTTGTGTGATTGAGCCCTAGTTTGTAGGATTTGCTTGCTGATAGCATTAGTTCCAAACACCTAATAACCATTGTATGTACCTATAGCTTTCGTTTGGACTTGGGCAAAGTTTAAAAATGCTCTTCACTTAATTTTGAGACCACGTGTCGAGAGAGGTCACATACAGCGTGTGCAAGACCCATTGTAGCGGGCATTGAGTGACATCGAAGATCGGACCTTGGTCTCCTCTCTAGGTGTTTAGCATATTGTTCTTCACGATAATAGCAGTTTCTCATCTAGGGTGCTTTCATCGGTTGCATTTGCATATAGATAGGTTTCAATTCTGCTGAGCATCTGTGCATGAAGAGAGCTGAAGGCAAGGTGGACATTTCTCTTTAGCATACATCATCGATTTGCTATTTGCATTGCTTTTCCGACTCTCTCCCTCTGATTTTGATCACTTAGGTGCTTAAAGGTATTGATCCCTCATTAGGCTCGTGCATTCCCTACCAAAAAAGTGATAACAACAAAATTGGGACCGTTAACATTACTTGACCCTAAAAAGGACCAAAAAGAAAAATTTTGTCTTGGTGCGAGTAATCCCCTCATTATCTTTATTTTAATTGCTCGCGTACACACTAAGGATTAGTGCCCAAATCCTATTCAGCCTTCCTAAGTGTTTGTACAACTTTTTGACTTCTCACTTAACTGTAAAACATACAACATAAAAAACTGCACTTGCATGGTCTTCACCGAGTTGAGTAGGTGAATTGAGGGGTTATTTCTTTTTGTTAAGTTTGATTGTGTTTGCTTGTGTGCATTCTAGATCATCTCCGCACATTTTCTCCGTTGTTCTTAACTTCTATTGACTTGACCATCGTGTTCTCCCGATATTTTCCTTTTGTTTCGAGATGGTCGACTTGAGCGCTTTCTACCTGGACTTTGTGGATTCTTCGTACCCTCTAGCCTGTCTGCCTCCTTTTTTCCAGGAGGATTTTGCTCCTGATTTTTGTACATATCCACCCCAGCTATAGTATCAGACCTCAGATTTTTACCCACCTCCACCTTCACATTTTTCACATCCACCCAAGACTGATCTGTTGGAGTCACCTCTCACGATTTCCACACTTGAGACCTTGAATCATATGATGGAGCATATGAACTCAAGGATGAATGGTATATTTAGCATAAATAAGAACCATACTGACGCTCCATTCTTTGAGGATATGGATTCACTTGAGGACGATCATGAGAGCTTGCAATCACTTATAATACAAAAAAATGAGAAAAATTTAAAAATACAAAAAGATTTTGGGAATCACGTGATTGATTCAGATTGTGAGGAGAGGGACCACTTGCCAGACCCTTTGACCACACCTGCACTCACATTTTGTCCCACCTTTGACATCGAGGATGACGTCCTCGTGTATATGCTGATTCTGACCCCCTCCCTTGTATGGAGGAGGTCCAAAAAATTAAAAAAAAGTATTGACTGAACCCGAAGTGGTGGCCACCATTCACGAGATCATTCAAGCCCCACTTCAGCAGGGGTAGGCCATGACTCATTTATCTACTCCTCTTCCCAAGAAGATAAAGCAGCGGAGCAGATCCGAGCATCATATCTTGACCATGGCCACTGCCCACACCATCACACACCATCCACTCTCTAGGAAAAGGAACATTGCTACTCCATTCATCCGATGCACCATCTATGACCATACATGTGATCACACTCTCCTGGATGGTGGTGCTTCTATTAGCATCATACCCTTCTCATCGGTGCAATCTCTTCATGTAGGGTCTCTAAAGAAAACCAGGATGATTGTTCATCTTGCTGATGAATCAATAAAGAGGCCGAAGGTATCTCTGGAAACACCGTCATTTTGATTTTGGGCATGAGATACAATGTTGATCTTGTCGTAATGCCCATGGAGACCTCCACATGGGATCACTCTCCAATCATCCTGGGACAACCATTCCTCACCTCTGCGAGGGTCGTTATTGACTATGGAACGGGAGAGATTCGCTTCCGTCCTGTTGACGAGAGCGAGGTGATCATCGCTGCACCTACTACCGATAAGAGACCTGTACCTGATGCACATACACCTATTCTAGATGACCCCGAGGACAATGACCTTGATGAGACTATTAGAGACTTTTGCTGTAAATTGGATTCCACTGAGACCCGAGAATTCTGGAGGGCAGATATTGATGAGACTAAGGCCGAATTTGTTCTTGTTGCATTTATTCTGGAATTCAGGCTTTTTGATGAGAATGATGACCTGGTTGAGACTGTATAGGACGAACATGATTCGATTACTTCCACGGATGAGTTTGTTGCTTTTGGTTTTGACTTAGGAGACACCTCGCAGGACAACCTTGATTCTACTTCTTTCGATGATGAGTTCGTCCCTTTTCACTTTGACATCAGCGAGACACCCAAGGATAGACCTAGCCACACTACTTCCACTGACCCGTCTGTGCCTTCTCACCCTAGGACCACTAAGGATCCTCACCAGGTCTATCCTGATCGGCTTCTGTCCATTGTCGACCCCGATATCGATCTCCATCTTATCAGATCTATTTCTCTTCGGTCTTGCAAGAAGGTTCTCTTTCTACCTTCTTGATCCTGTGTACATCCATATCTCTCAGATAAGAACTCAAAATATATCAAAATCACTTTAATTGTATATAAATTATAATAAGCTATTTAATGAAAGTGGTTTCATATTTTTTGGAGTTAAGGTGTGAAAGTTAGGTTTTGGACCCCTATTGTATAGTTTATTTGATTAAAATATTCATTTTATTTATTCTTTATTATTTCTATAATTTATATTTTTATAATTTTGTAGATACTATTATAATATATGTACATATTAAAACTAAAATAAAAGCATAAAGAAAACACTAAAAGAAAATACCTTTATAAAATACATAAAATACCCATATCTATACCTATATAATAAATATACTTATTTATTTAAGTGTATATATTATATCAAGAAAATATAATAAAAATATATTTAAGTATATGAAAATAAGTTATAAATATATAATATAATAAAATCAAAAATACAAAATAAAAATAAAAGACTTGAATATATAGATGAATGTACCTATAATGTACCCCTAAAAAGTAACTCTTAATTATAAATCCCTAAAAAATAAATAAAAATCATAATAAAATTATTTAGAAAATAATAAATATTTTTAATTTTATAACTTATAATTAATAAATTCATTTATTATTTAATTGAATTTTCAAAATTTGTTGGGCATAGTTTTTTCTGGTTGCTCCACATGGAGTAACTAGCTCTCTCCTCCTGTTGACCTCGGTCAACACTCTGACTGAGGTCTGCAGCTTCTGACACCTCGTTTCCAGCCAACTTCTTCGATTTTTGGAGATCACCCCTTACATCTTTAGGGCTCGATTCCTTCATCATTTTTTCTCCTCGTAGAGTGCTCTTACATACCCAACGTTTACCTCGAGTAATGGATCGCTGCAACGTCCGCTACACCTCGATCTTTGGAGCGCCTCATTACTTGTACAAAAACCTCCATCTTCTTTCCATTCGAATTCGATCCTCTTTTTGACCTAGATTCTCCTCCTTCTCGTGTGCTTTGGATTGAAGGGTGTGGCAGGCCTTTCCCCAGCTGTTGAGAGGGAGGTCCGGCGTGGTCTGGAGCGTCTCCACCCATCTCTGACGGTATACGCCACCGTTGAGGTTCACCTTCCTGGTTCAGCAAGTTGAGGTCATTTTCTAACCATTTTTTTGCTCTTTAGCATAGCCACAGTCTTAGGATTCCTCTCGCGTTCTTTCCTTTGCATTATTAGCCATAGATTCCCTCCTTCGAAGTTCGCTGGAGCCCCGCTCCGGCGAACACCTAACCTTGTACCCGACACCTTCCACCACTCCCCATTTACCTCTAATCGGGTCGAGGCAGTTTGCCGTCGACCCAGAGTTGACTCTTGTGCAGGAACAAAGCACGAAGTCATGTTGGAGCATTTTGACCCCGTCGTTAGAGGTACCTGGGGGCCCTCAACCCTGTCACCTCGGTGGTGTGATAGAGTGCCTCTCCGACCATTTTGAAGCTCCCGGCAGTTAGAGAAGCCCTGCAGGAGGAGGCTTGGCCATTTTGGAGCTTTCAGGAATGTTGGAGGAGGGAGGAATCACCGGAGGAAACTCGCCTCGTTGGAGCTTCCTCCATTTGCCATCAGATCAAGGCTGCAACCCATATTACACCAGCATTGTTGGATCACGCCTCGTTCTTCATCGTCTGATCATTCATGGCCATCCCATCAGTGAAGTGGTATCAAGCGTTCCGAGTAGTACACGTGTTCAAGCGATCAACCCCAGTTGTATGATCCCTTCGAAGTTTGGGTAATTTGCAGATCTACCCAAAAACTTTTTGTATTTACTATTTAATGCTCACACTTTCCTAAGCTTGCATTTATTTGTAATAACTACGTTCAAACCCCTGAACTTCTTGTAACATCTAGGTCCTCAACCACGCCACCTCACATGCCTAGCGCGCGTGAGGTGTGGGCATTTTGTAAGGGGACCTCATAGGTTCTGCTATTTCTTATATGTCCAAAAACTTGTTGTTAACATGTTATATTTTTGGAAAAAATACTATTTAACCCTTGGACTTTGTTTTATTTTCAAAAATACCCTTACCAACATTTTAGTTTCTCTTTATTTCTTGTACTTATTTCTATAGCTACATTGCTCTAAAAAATCTAGAAAATACGTGTATGCTCTTGATTGCATTTATTTTCACATACAATTTTTAATTTGATATTTTATGGCTTTTTAATATTTATTAAAAAAAGTGTCATTTTTGTCCCTTTTTGCAATAGAAAACCCATAAAAATATAAAAACATTTTAAAAAATTACCAAAAAATTTATTTTGTTTATTTATATATTTTTAACTTCAGATCCAAAATCACTAAAAATTATAAAAGAAAACTCAAAAAATAGAAAACCCCTAAAACCTTTATAAAAATATAAAAATCCCTAAAAAATCTATTTTATATTTTATATTTTTCTATATATTATATCTTTATATTAAAATTAATTTGGAGAATTTTCAGTACTGTTTGATATTTTTCATCTCCATTTTAGTTTCGGGTATTAATTTTATCCCTATTTTAGGGTATTTTTAAATTTAAAAATATATAAAAATTAGCAAAAATTCCTAAAAAATCATAAAAATAGTAAATAATATTTTAAAACCCAAAAATATTTTATTTCTTTTATTTTGATTATTTTTGTTAGTATATATATATCTATATTAGTCCATATTTTTTATATACTCTATATATGGCTTTAAATATATTTTAAAAGTAAAAGAATTTAAAAAATAAAAAGAAAATATAAAAATAGAAAATTAAAAATCAAAATATAAAAAATAAAATAAAATTTAAAATTTAAAATAAAAAACCCACAAAAAAAGAACATAGACAAATAATTTCACAATCATTTTGTGCTTTATTGCCCTAATCTAGCCGTTTGCTCCCTGTGTTCGACACTCTACACATACTTGCACACTATACACATCTTTGTTGTAGAGTTAAATAAAATAAATTTTAACTCCATTTGCTTTTCATTATTTGATCATCATTGTGGGTTAATTGTTGACTAATTGGGATTTCATGAGTGGTCGCTGTAGCGACTTTGTCTCCGCCTTGTGTGAGACATATTTTGACCATCACAAAATCTCAATTATCAATTATTGTTCCGCCTGTAGGTGCTGGTGAGGATGATATTACATCAACCGTAATAAGTTCCATCATCATATTTTTCATCTCACAACAATGATAGAGGAAATAATTTAGATCTAGATCACTTATTCCATCATAAAATTATAATGAAACAAGGGAAGTATTAAAGGTAAAGAGATGAGGTGCGGTGAGGGGAAAAGGGAGATCTATATATGGAATAGCCAGAAAACCAACTTTCCATGCAAGTAGCTTAATGTCATCACCTATCTACTTGCTTTCTTTTATAACCACTTAAATAATTATTTATTTTTTTAATAAATATGGTTGTACTCAACTTTTGTTGACATCTGTCTGTTCCTAACATGTATGGCAGGGAAGGCACCTATGACACAATAGTCTGATAGTTGGACTTTCAACTTCTGATGTTCAGCTAGTTTCTTTTGACGACACACATTATTGCATTTGTATAGATAGTGTAACTCTCTTGTAATTTCCTTCTCTTATATTATATTTTGGAATACATGTACATAATGAAAATGTTTCTTATTGATACATGTAATGCTATATGATTATAAATGCAAATGTTTCCGCAGTGACACATTTTATGTGAAGGAATGTCGTTGAGTTCCTCCCAGGTCGTCACTACCTTCCCCAAATGATTATAAAGCCTTATCCTGAAGTCTAAAGGGAAAAACAGTCATCTTGACTACGCCTAACAGGGTGTTAGGGTATTGAGTACTGTCACAGATGTGGTCAAACTGCTGTAGATGGATGTATGGTTCCCCGTTAGTGTTCCCATGGAATGATGGAAGAAGACAGGAGCTGCGGTTTCAGCACAAAATGTCAATGGATCAGTGGAATATGGATCCACTCCGTCATATGATCAGCACCAGGATTGCAAGTCTCTTTCAATGTAGGCTTACGAGACTCTCTTCTTTCCCCATCTTCCCCTCCACGAGGTCCATCTTACTATGCTCCTCCTCCTCCTCCTCCTCTATTCTCTCTATCTCTCCCCATTTCTAATAACATCTCCTAGAAGGGAGCCTAGGCTATAGCCTGTGTAGTCATCTATGTCTGGATCGCCTGTATGGAGGCAAGCATCTGAGCGTTCACTTCATTTTGCTCAACTTGGCGTGCCTTCTCTTTTGGAGTCATCTTTGAATCAAACTTAAAGGAAATGGAATCTTGATTGGTATACAGATCTGCATGATGAAATGAATCCCGACTAGTCTAGAATTGTGCACGAGATGTAGAGAAGTGTTCGAAATTAGGGTCAATTCCGAACATTATAAAATTGCGTAATGTGTATGGAAACATATCGTCTCCATCCACAAAGGAGTAATTTTGGGACAAGAACGATCATGGTTTATTTGATATAAAGAAGATGGGGAGTCTTGAGAGTGGTTCGTAAAATTCAAATCGGACTCTATAGAATAACCCCGAATAAGTGGAAATGTCGGAGTCGTGGAATCGATGTTGTCGTCAGCGGAGTCTAGGCTAAGCCATCCAAGACCCAAAAACTTGAGAAATAAAAGGAGTAGATATGAGGAATAATGAGAACTAAAATTTACAAGAAATAATATGAAGAGAAAAATGAAAAAAATGCTCAAATTGGCAAAGTAAAAAGGAATGATACATAGAAGTGAAAATAAAAGGCATAAGTACGCATGTGATCTTTGATCTAATCTAGTTACAAAACACACACCAAAACAATTAGGTTCACCAACTCAACATAGATGAAGCTGTAAAAGTTCGCCTTTTTATTTTATCAATTTTATTTATTGTTTTTAGGCAATCTTTTCAAGCTTAGTCCTTTGCGCTACCCGTATAGGCGAGTGAGTTCTACTAGACAAGTGTCATGTACTTCCCACTGCCTTTGTAACAGTAGTCTGCACTTTTTGAAGGTCCTTGATATCTGATATGGATCCATTACTCAACCAAATAAATATAGGGAGGAAGCCAGTATAGAGAATCAAATACTCCCCCTTGTGGGGGTACTCGGACGTGGAACGATGAGGCATGGACACATCATTGCAGTTTCCCTATGCTCAAGTAATCTAGACTAAGTCTGCAAGCAGACCTATCCCTACTCACCCATATACTGATAGGAGTGTAATTGCTTCACAGACCTACATGATAATCAAGGCAGTTAGAGATTGGGATTTGGGCTCTAATCCTTAGGGGTCAAGACTCACTCGGTTTGGAATGTACCTAAAGACAATATGGGCTTCATGAACCCAATACAATGAAGTTCATTTCAGATTTTAACTAGGGTCAAAGTTTATTTATCAATCCCCTTGTTTTAGTTTTGGATTTTCAATTTTTTGAGTATTTTTCAATAATAATAGCCTAACGAATTTTCCGATTCTCAATTTATTAAATCCAAGAAAACAGGGGGATAAGTCGTAAAAGCCAATGAATATCAAATCAATGAATGCATGCAGAGTTAGAAATGCATACCTTGCTCCAGCACTCTACACGCAAAATAAAATGCACATTAATTAAAAACTAATCTATATGTTATGTAAACAAGAATCACCCTAAACATGACTTTCTATTAGTGAAAAGCACTGATTAATTTGACTACGTCCAAACGTAGATGTCTATAGGAACAAATAGTCTATTTAGGGTTTGTACCTATTAATTACCAGGCTAAGCACAAATAAAAATCATAAGTCTAGGAGTTCAAGCACAGAATATATAAATAAAAAAATTCAGAAAAAAATAAATCACAAAAAAAATAAGGATAAAATAGGGATAAATAAATAAAGAAAATGAGAAACCAAGTAAAATCCGGTCATGCCTCCAAGTGAACAATTACTTTGTAAAATAGGTCCAAATAGTTCAAGTGTCGAGTGTGTCATGTATCATTACAATTATAATAATGTCGCTCTCACCACAAAAAATAAAAACTAAACTACTCTAATGCTAATATGCACCTCTCGATCTTTTGTCTTCTTTGAAGCTCTCTCATGCTGACATGCTAGGAATAGGTCAACCTCCGCCTTGCTTGGGTGCAGTCAGCTCTCCTAGAACAATCGCCCTCGATCCGTAGACCCTCGTGACAAAGGCAAACAGAAGATGTGATTGCAACAGAAATCAATTATTAAATAAAAAGAATTAACAAGAAAATAAAATAAAATGCACAAATATATACAAACAACACATTGCTCAAAATTCACTAAAAAATATTTTTAATATATAGTAAATATAATAAATAAAATTTACAAATAGATAAAGTATTTTTGGATTTTTAAATATTTTTTACTATTTTTATAAGGATTTTAGGGCTTTATCATTTTTACTTTTTTATTTTGTATTTTTAGCGGTTTTTGGATATGTGATAAAACATAGCAATATCTAGCTAATATAATGTTTTTGGAATTTTTGGATAGATATTTTAATTTTTATCATTTTTAAGTGAAAATAGTGAAAAATATCATGTTTTTTATTTTTATAAATAGGAAAATATATTAAATACCTTAATAATAATATATGTGATAGATTATAATGTAAGGTGCTTAAACTTATTTTTCTTAACATTTTTGGATGAAGGAAGACAATTAAAACAGATAAAATAAGCATACAAAATAAAAATAAGCAACATAGGGCCCTATTTGCAATTATCCAAAACCTACCATGAACTTGATAACCTCAATACATAAATCTAGGGGCATCCACACAATTTATCCAATTAATTCTGAATTTAAAGTCCATTGTTAGGGACCGATTAATAAATAATAGAAACATTCAGACCTCAGAGTGAATAATAGTACAAGTACATGACCAAAAATGAAATTTTTACAGATGAATAAACATTTAAATAGACTCCTAGCTGGGACCAAAGTGTATATTCAAAAATATCCAATCATTTAGTAACAGGTCCTCAGAATATGGGGGTAACCGCAAAATTCCCACAAAATGCCTCACGTAGATGGCCACGTGAGGTGAGTTGTTGAGGGACTAAGATGCAAATAATAATAAGCCCAAGGTCTACGATGCAAATAAAACAGAAAGGATTACAAGTCTTTTTATATTTACAAGGCCAAATACAAGATGCGAAAGGTAGAGGGGTTTGGTCGAAGTTTACCCCTATATTGCGTGCTGACAGACGGTTACAGTGCGATCACTTAAGTTAATCAACTGCTGAGATTTGTCACTCCCCTTCACAGATAAAGGGTGGTGATCAGATCCCAAGCGCCATCAGATGGCTACTGGTGCGCTCCATCGAACGTCTGTGATAAGAATTGGAGCAGAGGCACTATCTAATGGTAGTTGCTTGATGATGCGACTGGGTTGACTCGGGTTAAGTTAATTAATCAAAGTGTCGTTGTCCCAAATCAACCAAGTCGATCAATCAAGAAATTTATTTAACCAATAAAGAAATAAAACAAATCACACAAGTAGTATAGCTACTTTTATTAACCTTGTATAACGACCATGGTCGAACACAAGGAGCATTGTGATAAACTAGTTAGATGACTCAAGGAACCGAAGGATTTTTTATTTCTTTGTGATTTTTAATTTTGCAAAATTTTAATTTTTAAAATAAGGCAAGTAAAGACAACAGAGAAAATGCAAACATACACCTCTATTTGTATTTTTCAAATATGATAAAAACTCATAGAAAAATCAAGTAAAAATAATTTTGGGTTTTATAGGTTTTATACTGTTTTTATGTATTTTTGGAGAGTTTTTAAATGTTTTTGGAATTTTCTAAAAATAAAAAACTAGGAAAACAAGCAAACAGTGAACAACCATGAGTATTTTGCAATTTAAAAATAAAAGAAAGGCTCAAAACGTCTGGATGTTAATTTTAATAAAACTAGAGAAAAATATCTACAAATAGGAACTGAAATCAGAATTTTTAGATTTTTAATGGATTTTTTATGATTTTTATTAGATTTTTGGCATTTTGTAATTTTTAGGGTTTTAAAAAAGATAATGAGATGAATTTATAGAGTAGTTAGAACAAGATAAAATAAACCTACAATATTTTTTGAAATTTTTAAAACATTTTTCGAATTTTTAGGATTTTTATAAGGCATACAAGGTGTTTTGTGTGGTTTTTTGAATTTTTAATAATAGTAAATGAAATAAATAAATCAACCAAAAATACCTACGTAAAGAGAACACTAGTAGGTGCTAATCATGGTTTTTAGGGGATTTGGCCCAGGCATACGATCTTGATCGACCATTGGGTAGCAGATCTGAAATGTCTGGCTAAAGTGTGAACATGGTGTCAGATCTGGCTCAGACCTGATCTGAGCGCCTAAAGTTGGACGTCATCGTACGACTCAGATGAAATCTGGAACGAGGCTCCTCCATCTGACGACAGAAAGATATGTTGGATGAACTAGGAAGAAGGAGCAGTTGGGCGAGCTGCGATCGTTAAAATCTGGATATCCTCTCTGGAAATCGGCTCACTTAAGAGCTCATCACCATGATAAAGTGCTCTGCATTGATTAGAGTGCTCCAATGGAGCGAGGAACGACTGGATGATAATCTAGAGCTTAAAGTTCCTGGAGTTGATCTTCCATCAACGATGAGGCACGATTCGATCCTTCTTCGCATAATTGGTCCTACAAGGGAGTCCTACACTCGAAGTCTAAGCCTCGGTGGCGGTTATTTTCAACTAAAAATGAAAGAAGCAACGGGGGTGATGAGTTGATCTCCGACGAATGTGAAGAGAGGAGATCGATCCTAATCTTGCTTCGACGAGCGAGATGTAAGTAGTCGATCTGTGGGGCTGGGAGTGAACGCAGAGCTCCGGCACGATGGTCGGAGCTAAGCAGGTGGATGGTCGACGATGGAATGAAAATCACCATGGAAGCGAAATGCAAAGGAAATAAAGGATACCTGTATGATCTGAACTGAAAAGGTTAAGCGAGGCGGAGGTGGGCGTGAGGTTGTGGCTTCAACCAGGTGGTGGAAGTCTTGGGAGGCTAATCGTAACAGACCTCCGGCCACGAAGCAAGATGTGATCGATAGGACACCAACTCAGAATCCAAATGGGAGCAGGAGGACACTGTCATGATCCTAAAGGTACGAGTGGAAGAAGGAGGCATGAGGAACGAGTTACCGAGTGACGAAGGCAGAGGAGATGTTTTATAAGAATTCCAAGGGTCTAGAAAGATCGAGTAGGAGCGTGAAACCTTATGGGAAATCCACACTTGTTTAGGGATCCGTGAGGATTACGATTCTGCAGTGAGTAGAAAGGTCTGCAATATGAGGAGGAACATGTTCTGAGTTGGATGGGAGAATACCGAGAAATCGACTCCAGCGAGGCGAAGTCAGGTCCGACCCAGTTGGAGGAAGGGTTCACCCGGGTCAACAAACCCTGACTGACCAATCAGAATTCAAGAGTTAACAAAATCAAAGAAAACTAAATAGAAAATAATAAATGAATTAAAATAAAAGGTTATAAACATAAAAAATGTTAGTTATTTTATAAATTATTTTTCTGTGATTTTTATAAATTTTAAATAATACATATATACGGTATATACAATATATGGTGTACAGGTATAATAGACCTATATTATATATACATGTTATTTTATTTTATTATTTTTACATAAATACATTAATTTTATATTTTATTTATTTACAAAATATTTAAAGAGTATAAAAGCATTTTATTTGATTTTTATAAATTAATTATATGTGTTAAAAAAATTGGTGTTATGCACAATATATATATATATTTGGCACTTTATACAATGAAAGGATGATTTTATTTTTAATTTACTTTGTGTTTTATGAATTTTATTTCAATTTTATATAATTATTAGGAATATATACTAGCGTCAAAAATATAAAATATAAATAAATTATTTACAAAAGAAATAAATAAATAGATATATACAAGTATAAGTATTATGCATTTGTACACATTCTTAATTGTTTTATTTTTTATTTATATTTTTATTTACCAATTGTATTAAGGAAATTGGATTATTTTGAGGTTATTTTATTTAGACATAAAATGGGTTACACACATATAGAGAAATAGAGAGAGGGAGAGAGAAATAATAATGATGAATATCTACAGGATAAGGACCCTATCTCTCCCTACTATATTCCTTATCGATCATGCCAATGTTTGGCCTTCTCTCAGGGCTTGGGTCAGTCTGCTTTTATTGCATAAATACATCCTTATTTTGTTCTTTTTCTTTTCTTCTTTATTATTTTATTTTGGTCAAAAAGAATGTTAATTACACAATATTAACAAATACATACACAAAGATAATTTATTGTATTTGATATATATATTTACAGGGGTTTGCATAGGAATTTTGCTAAAATAAAAGAATAAAGGATGTGAATCATGGATTCATCATTCTCCTATACTTTACCTTTGCTAGTCCCCTAGCAAACACTTATTTGAAAAAGAGGTGAAAAAGTGATAAAGAAAGGAAAAAAATAGAGAATTTAGAACAATATTGATTATTAAACTCATCTTCATAAAATTGGAGTATGGAGCTCGGTCAGAGCTTTGGATTATTATTTTGGAGGAACCTTATTGGGAAATGGACTTAAAACCTAACAGACTATAAGTTCCACAAGACTCTTATTCAGGTCACCTCAACAACCATGTCAGAACAAATCTACATACACAAACTCTCACGATTATGAATCTTTACTTTTACTGTGTAAGTGATAGATATCTCTCCACCTCAGAAATGACAGAAACAACCTCTCTCAATAAGTTAACTCTAGTCCCCTGATCTAGCAACTCTTTCCTCAAGGAGCGCGGTATTCCCTTCTAAGTTCAAGTGCAACAAGCTCAAGAAGAAGGGAAAAGAAGAGAATGGATCGTGGCCAGTGTAGTCACACATCCCTTGGAGCTTGACCAGTGTAACCAAGCCTCCAACTGCAAGATTCCCTGAGATGAAACAATGTATCACATAAGCTTTGCTTATTCAACTATATACACTCTGACATGCATTTTATTTTCAATCAGGCATGTCCCCTTTTTTGGAGTTTTTGCATTTTTTATGACATATATATATACAACATATCTACAAGGTGCAGCATGTACATAAGGAGTTTTTCTTCTTGAGCCAGTAGACTATCCCTCTTTTGAAGCATTATTGCAACCCACATCCTGTCGTTAGACCTCTATGCCATTAGACCAGGTTTAGATGCACTTCCCTCCCCAGAGGAAGACTGATGCTACCACTAATTGTTACACACCTGTGTGCTACCCCAAGCCAAAGGATTCCGCCCCGTCACCACCTCATCCATGAAGAGATACGTGTAGAGTGCTTGTCCAAGTCAAGGCCATTGTCTAGAAGAATCATGCATGCATTGTTAAGTGTTCTACTTAGATGAATCAAGATGACATGTGAACATAGTTTTGTGGACACAAAGAATTAAGTCGTTAGGACCTGAAAAGTCTCAACTCCAGTTCTTACAAGATTCCTCTGAAATTAAGTGGGTTAAGGTCTAGACCAAGCTCCATTCTTCAATTTATTCCAGACTAATTTAAATGTCAATAATATTTAAAAAAACTTATGTACATGCAAGAAAGGTTTACAAAACATTTGAAAAGAAATGAAAAGACAAAAAATCTTTTTGAAAAGTTCTTTAAAGAATTTTTGCAATTTTTTATGGTATTTTTAATAAGAGAGAAAAGAAAGATAGTTTTTAGAAACATTTAAAAGAATATGTACATAGTTGCAAGGGTTTTATTTACAAGTTTCATATACAATTTTTACAAGTGGATTTTATCTACAAGAATTTTATAAAGGAATTTTATACATAAGAGTTTATATACACAATTTTACAAATAAATATATATTTTATACATATATACTCGATATACCCATTATTCATTCCCATGTGACAAAATATTTCACAAAAATTTCTGCAAACCATTTTTCAAAATGTTTTCAAAATATTTTCAAAACATTTTTCAAAACCAGTTTTACAAACTATTTTACAATTCTCTTTACAAACAATTTTTCAAAAAGATTTTTGCAAACATTTTGCTTTCACACATTTTACAAACTATTCATACCATATACATAATTTTGATACACAAATTAATTTACAATCATTTAACAAACTAAACGTTTTTAGAAAAATTTCTATGAAAGTAATTTTTATAAGGGATTTTATCATTTTTGTCCCTCTAAGATGTTGCAATATCAGTTATACCCCTATCTTTTTGGTAATATCACTTGTGCCCCTCTAAACTTAGAGTAATATCAACTGTGCCCCTGAGGTTAGTTGTCGTTTGTATCTCTCCCAAATGGACGTTTTTGATAGTGGGATGTGACATTTGCCCACTGACAACAACAAAGCAGGAGACCATTGTATATAGTATATTAATAGAGTTTGTTGGGCAGTTGGTGGGTATTAAAAAAATACAAATCAAGTCCCTTGACCGTTGGAAGACAAGGGTCTATTTAAGAGCACCAAAAGCCTTGGCAGTTCCTCACATTGAAGGAATGAAGGAGAAATCAGAAAGCTTTCTTTCTTGAAATTAACCGAAAAGGAAGTTTACATGAATACTCTCAGGTATTTGTTTACATAGTTGTTACATTTCATGATTCTATTCACAATTGAAGCTCCCTCCAATAGGTACATATGCATTGCAATTCGATGGCGTCCGCTTCACGAAGTTCAACATCATATCGTGGTGATTATGGAGCCCAAATAAGGTGTCATTGCGACAATCCAACAGTGGTAAAAACATCAGGAAAACCTTGAAGTAGAGGGTTGAAGTTCTACACATGCCACCACAAGATCTGCAACTTTATTCAGTGGATGGAAGTTGCACACATGGATCAGTCACCAAGCACAGATCAGATGTTAGCATTAATATCTTGTAGAATTGTGGTAGTAGAGAAGCATTTAAGGGAGATGATTTTTATATTGAAGCTGATACTGATGTTTTTGTGTGTTGTTGCAGCTACATTTCTTTATATGAATAAAGATAGCTGAGTTTGGTTGCATACCTCTATTGGTTGTGTATGTGTTCTGCTGCAAAACATAGCCTTGTGTTGTGTTTGTTACACACCAAATAGTAGAACATACCAAAACATAGCTCCAAAGACATAATATTACAAAACATAGCTCTAAAGTTGTTCTTAATTACAAACGAGACATGAAAGTCACTATATTACAGACATCAAACATTTTAGTAAATACTACAGAAATGAAACATTTCACTGTATCACTGTATCATAAGTATAGAGCTCTCCAAAAACGGAATTGACTGCAAGGACCTTGAAAGCCTTGTGGTAGGCTCTAACCAAAAAATAGATCCAAAGGGTCACCACCCTAGAAGGCTCTGTGAATGCATCCATAGATTCGACAGCAATCTGCCCGTGCTTCACATCAAAAAACTCCAAGACTTCCAAGGCTCCTATAAGTTATTCACACACAAAACAGGGGAAGCCATTCACAGAATAAGCAATCAAATAAGATGAAATTGGGATGAAATTGGCATTTAAATATCATGAATACCTTAATCGAGTGTGCAATATGGACCATCTGATGCGGGATCAAGCGATTGGCTTGGACGGCCACGACGCCTTGGCATGCGATCTTCTTGGCGATGTTTTTTTTGGTTGAGCCACCGACCACTTTGTTGATGAAGTTCCACTACAAAATACCAAGTAAAGGATGTTACAAGTGTTGGAATTTGATTTTAATGACAATTTATATAGTAAAAAGACATGTCCGAATGCTAACCTTCTACTTGCCATGGCAATTGCATCGTTGGAGATTTGTGTATCTTGTTGCTTCTCGGATGGCTGCACTGTCGGTGGATGATTAATTTGCTCCTTGAAGGTGTTCTTGTGATGCCCATAACCTCCACAACATGCACATATATGACGAGCTCTAGGTTTCTTAACCACCTCATCCTTGGATCGAATTCTATTCTTTTTTGGTCTCCCTGGAGGTCGTTTGGTACGGGGTGCACCCACAACATATAGAAGCTTAACTATAGCCCAAAATTCCTTGTCGGGTAATGGTGCTATGCCAAACTCATAGCACTTCCTGTATGTTTTCTAGGTATAATGATGGGAGATGTAATCCTCCCACCTAACCCCTCGAATGCTGCTGAGAACAGCATCTGCGTGCCTACAAGGGAGGCCAGAAATCTGCCATCGATTGCATGTACACTTTTGTGACTCTATGTCAACCACATACCACCCATAAGGCATCTCCACTTCTGCATCTTGGTCACTGGATCATCTCACAATAAAGCCCTGCAAATCTCTTGAAATCCCCATTACGTATTCTGATGCTAGAGGGACCAAATCACCTGTTAGTTGTGCTGCTCTACATCTTCACGTGTCCATCATTGTCATAATTTTCTGACGAATCCAGTCCACAAGCTCACAAAGTGGAAGATGCCTATACTTAGAGATCCAAGCATTAAAGCTTTCACTCAAGTTGTTGGTTACATAAGCACAATGCGCGACTTCATGGAACTGGTGTCAGCTCCATGTCTGAGACAGACTCGCTAAATAATCAAATGTTTTTTTTGATAAATTTTGAATCTCATTCATGTTATGTAGATAATGCCTCCTTTCATAAGCACGTGCAACCGACCAAACAAGTCTCTCCAAATCTTCTCCTGGAAAAACCTTTTTGAAGTTCTTGTAGACATGCCTCATGCATGCCCTATGCTCTGCTTCAGGAAAAATTTTCATCATTTCCCCTTCAAGTCCCTTTTGTGCATCATAAATGATTGCCAACCCTCTACCACATTCAACCCCGAGCGCTGCATGCAACTTCTGCATGAAATATGTCCATGAATCAATGGACTCATCCTCGCATATACAGATGGCAACGTGAAAAAGTCCATTTGTTCCATCAAGAGCAGTGGCTGCCAACAAGGTCCCAAGGTATTTCCCTTTCAAATGACAACCATCAAAGCCAAGGAAAGGCCTACAACCATTTTTAAACCCACTAATGGATGCCTTGAAGCAAATGAAGATTCGTAGAAATGCATCATCCTTCTATGTGACATAATCAATCACAGATCATGGGTTTCTCGATTTTAATTCGTATACCAAACTAGGCACCTTAGGGTAGGTAAGCTCAACCTTCCCAAAGATCGAGTCGAGAGCAATGTTCCTTCCCCTGTAAACTCTAAGATAGGGAATTCTCACACTGAATTCCTCCCATAATCTACCTGAAATATCCTTCACTGACAACGTGGGATTTTCCCTCAACCACTTCTCACAAAATTTGGCAATCCATCTTTGCTTCACCATGCTCGTATCAACTCTGTTTATACTGTTGCAAGTATGAATTCCCGACAAGGTCTTGATGCGGAATGTGGCTCCTCCTGCAAGCCTAGAAGCATGGATGCGCCACACACACCCATCACTGGCACATCTTGCTATGATTTTTGTAGGATCAGACTTCACAAACTTCACTTTGAATTCGTTCTTAAGGCAGTATGCAGCAAGTTGGAAGTGAAAGGCCGCATGATCTTAGAAATCACTGCCCACTTTGAAGTCTTGGTTCTCAACTTCGAAATTTGGACCCTCATAGTCCTGTATGTCTTCGATCTCTAAGTCGAAGGCATCGTCACTAGCAAAACTCGCATCAGTACTTTCAGATGTATCTTCGGTTGAATTGGCGATCCATTCGCCATCTGAATCGTCGTCAACACTGAAAACATCTTCAATTCCAGGGTCTGCATGAAACTCCTCTTCCAAGCAGTGCCTTCTCTTTTTTGAACCTGCTCTAGTGGATTTTCTTTTCTCATGTGCAACAGCTTGAGGGGCCTGCTGTCTTCGAGACCTTGGTGTCTTCTCTCTATCGTGTGCTGACTTTCCAATACCAGATTGTGCAACATCTTTCTTTGCTGTTTCTTCTCTTTGTGCCTTATGTCTTCCATACCTTGGCGTCCTTGTAACCACTGCTTTGCGGATCATTCTAGGTGTCTTTGGTGTTTCTGCAACGACATGTGTTCCACCATCAACTTCTTCCTGTCCCAAATCTTCCATAGTATTCACCCCAGTGCTTTGCATACCCACCTCTTCATGTGCCAAGTCGCCTTCCCCCCTAATATCACCCCCTTCTCCCCCATATCACCCCCTACCCCATCCATATAACCTCCTCCCCAGAGAGCATCGAAGAAGTCATCGGGGAGATCAGACATCCCCAACTGTTCTGATGCTGTATTGGATGATTGTCCCTGTCCTTGGAAGTCTAATTTGTTCTTCGTCACTTTCTCCACCTTCTCGACTTCAAAAGATGAGAGAACACCGATGTCGATGAACCCAACAATGAGTTCCACATCACTTCCGTCCATGTGGCCATTGAACATACTCATCATGTCTGCTTCATTTGAGAGATCACCGAAACGGCTTGCTCTTGACTTTGGGTCTTTGTATCGCATTGATAGGACAGAAGAACTGTCCCAAGGAACAATATTCGATATAATGTCGATCAGGTCAAACCAACAAGTGAAATCTGGGTCGATTCCAATCACCTCCTCCACAAAGTCCACATATTTTTCACCCCGACATCCCTTGGTGTCCTTAAACTGCCCGTTGTGTCTCATACGGACCGTCAGCACACCTTGCTCTCCATTGTACCAAACCATCCTACATTCAAGATCATCAAAAAAGGAAATGGTGCACCATCTATATGCGTATAACTTGATTTCGAGAATATTTGCTCCCAATCAATCCCAAAAAAGTATGATCAAAACACAAAAACCATCCAATCGAAAAACTCTAAAATCGATCAATACGGTAAACCCCAAACCCTAATAACATCGTCAAAATGATTGCAATGAGAAGCTCCCCCACTCGATTAATGTCGTCAATCCGAAAAACCCCAAACCCTAACTAACCTGGAGAAGGCAATGGAGAAACTCCCCACTCGATTACAACCGCCAATATAAAAATCCCCACCCACGAGGACTCGATCAGCTTGCGGAGCTCCTCAGCATGATGCAGAAGAAAACTAGAGATAAAAGTTGATCTTCTCTGGGAGGGAGACGAAAGGATACGATGGCAATGATGGTATGCGGATTTGGGGTGGGGGAACGGTTCGTCTGAGTCCTCTTCTCCCGCCACTTGCGCGGGGTTAGGACACGTGGCACCTTAATTTCTCTCGCCTACAATTTTGCCTCAGGAATCAAAGGAGTTATCACACTTGAGTCATGTCTAACCACGGTTAGACCATTCCCAGTAACGACGATGTTACGGAGGGGCACAATTGCTAATGGCGAAACTTTGGAGGGGCACAAGTGATATTACCAAAAAGATAGGGGTATAACTGATATTGCAACATCTCAGAGGGGCACAAGTGACAAAATCCCTTTTTATAAAGATTTTTACAAACAATTTTACAAAATTTTTTGCAAAATATTTTACAAAACAAATTAAACACATTTTTGCAAACAATTTTTAAAAATATGTTCAGTCTCTGATCATGCTCAAACTACTTATGGCTGATGTGAGAATCATGCCATATCTTTCACTCGGTCCTTATACTATAGGCTACTTGAAACAATTGTATCTCTAAGCTCCTCCAAGGATGCCAATTATGCTCTTCTTTAATCTCCTATACTCTCAGGATCCAATAATATCTTAGTGACTGCCCATAGTGACTTTTGCTTAATCTCAACAGGTAAGTTGCATGGCTTAAAATAAAGGAGTCAGAATGGAGATATACCCAAAGGTATCTTGAAGGATGTCCTATAAGCCCACAAGTCCGAGTCCAAAAGCTGTGACCAATCCTTTCGGTCTGGGCGGGCAACCTTCTACAATATAGTCTTGATCTCCCTATTTGAAACCTCAGCAAGACCATTCGTCTATGGATGATATGGAGTGGCAACTCTATGGTCTATGCTGAACTCATTAGCCAGGGCCCTTACCTTATCGTTGATAAAATGAGTCCTCCCGTTAGAAATCAAAACTCTAGGGACCCCGAACTGTGATATGATATTCTTCCTCAAGAATATGCAAAAGGTCCTCGCATTAGCAGCTCGGGCGGGGATGGCCTCAACCCAATGACTCACATAATCCACAACCAACAAAATGTACTCAAATCCCTGACTCTTAGGGAATGGGCCCATAAAATCGATGCCTCATGCGTCAAAAACCTCACAGAAGTGAATGCGATGCATTAACATCATGTCTCTATAACCAGAACTGCCCATTCTCTGACAGTTAGTACACCGCTTCACGAATTCATTTGAATCCTTGAAGAGTGTTGGCCACCGAAGGCCAGATTGGAGAACCTTTTGTGATGTCTGTCTCCGGGAGTGATGTCCTCCTACCTCAAGCTTGTGGCAATAGGTGAGGACGCTATGGTGCTCCTCCCGAGGAATACACCGATGCCAGACACTATCCCCTTTGTGGTAAAGGGTGGGATCCTCCCAATGGTACGACTTGGCTTTCGCAAGAAAAGTCTCAATTCGCTGCTTGGTCCAACCTTGTGGAACTTTTCTTAGCAACAAGATAGTTTACAATGTTAGCATACCATGGGAGAGAGGTGATAGCAAGAATCGCCTTGTCTGGGAATTTCTTAGTGATAGGTGTGGTAGTCTCAAAATCCTCAAGATACTCTAATTGGGAGAGGTGATCCGCCACCACATTCTTGACTCCAAGTTTATCCTTAATCTCAATATCATCCTCCTGGAGTAGAAGGATCTATCTAGTCAAGTGTACCTTAGCATCCTTCTTAGCCATTAAGTACCTGATGGTAGTGTGATCTGTATAAATAGTCACTCTAGATCCGAGAATATAAGATCAAAACTTATCCAAAGCAAAAACTACGATTAGCATCTCCTTCTCCGTAACAGTATAATTCCGCTGGACGACATCCAAAGTCCTGCTAGTATAGTGTATGGAAAACATCAATCCCTCCCTTCTCTGTCCTAGCATAGCCCTATGGTAAAATCAGAAGCGTTCATCAAGATCTCGAATGGGAGAGACCAATCGGGTGGCTGAAGGATAGGAGCCTGCACAACCAAATCCTTGAGTCTCAAATGATGAAAGACATTTGTCATCTACAATAAACTCGGTGCCTTTCTTGAGAAGATCGGTAAGCGGTCGGGCAATACGACTGAAGTCATGAATGAACCGTCGGTAGAAACCAACATTCCCCAGAAAAGACTACAACTGCTTCAAATTGGACGGTAGATTGAGTTTCTTGATGATACCCACCTTGGTCGGACCAACCTCTTTGCCCCTGTTAGAGATGATATGACCAAGGACCATCCCTTGAGTCATCATAAAATGACTCTTCTCCCAAGATAAAACAAGGTTGACCTCGATGCACCACTGAAGCACTCAGTCTAGGCAAGAAAGACAAGCATCAAACCCATCACCGTAGACCGAAAAATCATCCATGAAGACCTCTAAATAATCACCCACCATGTCTGAAAAGATGGAAAGCATACACCTTTGGAATGTAGTCGGGGCATTACATAATCCAAAGGGCATCCATCTAAAAGCATACGTCCCAAACGGACAGATCAATGTCGTCTTATTCTGGTCTTCGAACGTAATGGCTACCTGATTATACCCCAAGTACCTGTCAGGAAATCAATAATGTCTCTTCTCAACTAGTCTATCAATAATCTGATCAATGAATGGTAGCAGGAAGTGATCCTTCTTGGTGTCCTGACTCAATCGTATGTAGTCCAGACAAACCCTCCTAGAAGTGGGTAAACATGTAGCAATCTCCTCTCCAGACTCACTCACAACTGTAGTGATACCCGTCTTCTTGGGTACCACATGTAATGGAGTAACCCACTTGGAGTCAGATATGGGGTAGATAAAATCAGCTCTCCACACTTGGGTATTTCCTTTATGACCACATCTTGAAGATTCAGGTTCATCCTACGCTGGAACTCATGCGAAGGCTTAGTATCATCCTTGAGATAGATGTGGTGGGAGCATAGGGCCGACTTTTCCCCCGGAGTTTCTCTACAGACCAACAGATTGCCTTGCAGTTCCTCTCAAGAACCTCCATCAAACGAGATTTTTGGTCATCATTCAAATATGCTAAGATAATGATTGGAAACATATCTGGCTCGCTCGCAAGGAATCTATACTTCATGTTGTGCGGTAAGGTCTTCAATTCTGGACATGTGAGAGCTGGAAAATCTGGCCTATGAAATGTTTGAGTGAAGGCTACCGGATCTGAATGGGAGAACACTTGCTGCTCATCTGAACTCGATAAAGATGGCCCTACTAGTGTCTCTATCAACTGCACTAGCTCTATCTCTGTACTGGTTGTAGGCTCTATAGGCATCAAACACGGAAAATACTCATCAAATTTTTGCCAGTCGAAATCTGTGTATGAGTATGAGGGATATAAATATGTAGAACAAGAAACAAACCCTGCTTTTCTAACTAGATCGGAATCATAAACCTATAAATATCACGTACCATAAGTGTGCTCTCCAAGATCTCATTAGTTGGCATCTATGAATCTGCTGAGTCTGAAGATGTGACACGAGCTCGTTAAATCGGGTCTGCCCAAACCACCTTGTCGTCTGGAATCACAAAATCACACTCATGGTGGATGTCTGGCTCTGCATATATTGTCTTCTCCGATCCCTACTCTGAGCAAGCTGAATCTCTAGATCTCATGTCCTCAATCGTCTTTATTTGTATACTCTCACCCTCAACATGAAAATATACCTTCCCCCTATCATGATCAGACACGGACTTTGTTGTCGCCAATAAAGGCCGTCCTAAAATGATGGGGATATCGATCACACACTCAGGGATCTCCATGTCCAACACAATGAAGTCCACAGGGAATTTCATGCCCTAAATGTTGACGACAACATCCTTCAATAACCTCTTCAGCCTCTTGACAGATCTATTTACAAACTGAAGTACTGTCCTGCTTTGTCGAAGAGGGCCAAACTCGAAATGGTCAAGTAAGGATGCTGGAAGAAGGTTAATCAAAGACCCTCTATCTAATAGAGTATGATTGAACCGCTACTCATGAATGGGGCATCTGACATATGGAGCCTCTGCATCTGGTCTCTTGGTTGGTAATCAGTTCTAAATAGTGAAGCATGTGGCATGGGTGAGCACATGGATTTCTGCACTGTGGTTGCGCCTCTTCTTCCTACGGATTGTGGTCTTCTCTCTAAGGTTCTTCTAGAAGGGAGGGATGTGCTCTAATGCCTCCTGAAGAGTCAGATGGATATGATCTGTATATCATCTACTCGTTGAACTCTAGTTGTTGTATCTTTTTGGGATTTTCTGTCTTTTGGTCCTTCCCTAAGTGGAGTGCTTGAGGGAAGGGGATAGAGGGACCCTCCTATGGAACTAGACGGTCAGGAGTAGGAGTATGTCTCTGAATATGCAAATGACTGGAATCCTTATAATAATCATCAGTCGCTACAGATGGACCAGGAGAAGATGCATAAATCTTCCCTTTATTCATATTTTTGTTTTTCAAATTTTTTCCATTTTTTATATTTTCTATGAGAATCATCCTCAGGTACAAAAGTGTGAGTCAAAAAACTGGAGTATCTGTACATGGAGGCTTGGTGGCATCGGTACCACCAACAACATCTGAAGTTGTGACATTAGTACCACGCTCTGGCCCATAATGTGAAATATTGGTGGCATCAGCACCACTTTCTGCAACGTCTGGAGAAGGGACGACATCAGCACCATCAACTGGATCGTCCTCAAAATAGGTGGCATCAACACCACCATCATTAATAACATTAGCGACATCAACACCGCTCTCTTGCTCATCTGGCACTTTGAAGTATGCATATGGATGCCGCCAAGATGTGTTGCCATATGTTGGCTTCCTACCGCTCCTAAGCATCACAAAATCAACATCAAATAAATAATGCATGTCATTTAGAACCTCACTAGGAGTGTCGGACTCTATAGACTATACCTTCTCAGACTTCCTCTTCAGATTGTTCGGGTTGGGCTCAATCTGTGCAGGTATAGTGGCCTTGCCTTTGATGATCTCTCTCATATCCCGCCTGAACTCATCCATCTCTCACCTGAAAGTGGTCTGTTGCTCTGTAAGCATATGGTCGAGATCCTCTAAAACTGGATTCTCATACAAGGGTGCATGAGAACTAGATGGGTTGCCTCTTTGGAAGTGTTGAGGCCGTCTATGCTGCTGCAGGTGGTAAGAGTGAAGGGGAGGCTGGTGAAGCTGAGAATGAGGCTGCTGCTGCCTCCACTGTTGACCCTGGTACTAGGGTTGAGGAATGGTGTGCTGGGAGTACTTGGGCTACTATTGTTGGGTTCCCTGCCCTGACTGTGTCGGAGGCTACTGCTGGGACTGAGCACCTCTAGTGGACCATCTGAAACCTGGGTAATCCCGACAGATACCAGGATGCTGCTGGTACCGGCCATACCAAATCCCATTGACCTCCATCAACGGCTCCATCTGATCATGCGAAGGTGGGGGAAGGGACGCCAATGGACGACTGCTCTAATATACCTCCATCTGTGTGTTTGGTGTAGGTGGTGGTGTCAACTGGTACTGGGTCAGCTGATTGTGCTCCACCTAAATATGATGACTTGTTGGTAAGATGTGGATGTCTATGATGATCGGCTCCCCTGATCAGCATGGGACCTAGACTGTGGCGTATAAGTCATTTGTGCCTCTTGGAGGCACACAATCTAGGTCTTGAGATCACTCAAAGTCTGGGCCAGCTCGTCAATCATGTTGATCTTTTCTAGGCCCTAGCACATCTTCTTCTTGATAATCTCCATGCGATCCAACTTCTGGATAATGATGCCCATATCTGTCATTGATGAATCTGCTAGTGCTGCAGCTGTAGAAGATGAATATGGACCTACCTCGATGCTTGCAACTTTGTGGTGAGATAATGCCTGCAGGGGAGGCTTCCCATGAGTGTTGACACGGGCATGGGTCATCACAGTGTAGTTTTTAGCCATCTCCTCATAGATCGCCCAGACTTGGTCCTCATCCTTGGAGAAATAGGACCCTCCACAAGAGGCATTGACTAGCCCCTACAGCTCAGGTGTCATCCCACAAAGAAACTCTAGACTAAATTGGGCTTGCTGATGTCATGATGTGGATGCCTACCAATGAGCTCTCTAAATCGATCATGGTGAAATTGTTGATCATGGCCCGCATTGCATTCTTCCGACCGAGTGGATAATATTTCTTGAGGTACTTGATCCTCAACTGCTCCTAGGTGGTGATAACCCTCCCCAAGTGCTTCAGCCAATAGGCTGCTCTATCAACTAAGAAAAATGGGAAGGCTATTAGCACTTGATCGTGTCCTCATCCAAAATTTGTCATGGACTGTGTTGTAAATCATCTCAAACTTTTGTAGATGTGATGGAGCTCCTCGGAAGCATGCCCATGGAACTTGGGCAACAATTGAATCATCTGGGGCCATAGCTTGAAGTCTCATAGAATGGCTGGCAGTTGAATCCACTTGTGGGTGAGAGTTGCACTAGGGTTGTGCAATGCTCTCATGGTGCGCACAGGTCTCTGTGGATCACGTGCCTCGTCCTGGCATCTGTCATCTGCTCGGTCCTCATGTCTAGGAATCTCTCCACCACCAGCTCTATTATCTCTCGCATCTGCCCGCCCATCTCTCATTTGAGTTAACTCTTGCCTCACCTCTGTCATGAGCAACCCTTGGTCCTGGATCTGTTGTTACATCGCCTCTAGGGATGTCAGGATGGTGTTGTTGATCGTCACATGATCAAAAACATCGTGAATATCTGGTTCCTCACCATCTCTTTGTTCTTGGGACATCTTGTCAGATTTTGAAAAGGAAAAAGAGTGGGCCTAAGGTGCAACCAAGTCTACCAATATATGCTCTGACTGCTCTGACTATTGTACCTTAAGTGATGGGTGGGGATGGTTGAAGAAAAAGGAGGTGGAATATTCGGGCTCTGAGAGCGGGTTTGAGCTCTAAGGAACCTCCCTTGATGATAGGACATGTATGATATGAAGCAGTGCCACCAAGGTAGCCTAAGAGACCTCCTGCCCATCATCATGATGTGGGGATTTATGAAGATTAGATCTGAACTGAAAACAATGATGAAAAATCAAACCCCTAATTCACCAACTCAACACAATGATGACCGTGAAATCTCGATCGTTAATCTTTTCTATTTTAGAGTATGGTGATAATTCAATCTTAAGAAAAGAGTTAGCGACCTGTTAGGTGCCCATATTTCCCCAAAGATCGGCCCAATTCTTACGACTAGTTGCACCATTACCGGCTACCCGTTACTTGAGTATGGAGCCTTACACAGTATCCTCTAAACCACCCACTGTGCTAAGGAAACACGAACCGTTTACCGACCACCTGCATTCCCTCACCGAGAAGTAGCTAATCGTTTTTATAGATTAGTAGTCTAAAATATAATCTAGGTGTGGCTCTATCATAGTGTTCGTCTCTCGCTCACTCTGTAAGTAAATTTCAAACAATGAGGGGGCTACTCTCCCCAAAACAATAAATGTAATCTTTTTGTTAGTTTTAGGGTCGAGTATGTTTAGCACCCTGGTTTTATTAGGTTATCACTTTTTTTATTATTTTTCAATAAAGACACATCTAACAAAATTTCCAATTTCCTTTTATTCCTAAGTCCAATAAAACAGGGGAGGAAGACGGTAAAGCCGATGCGTGATGAAATCAATGATGCATTCATGAGATAGAAGGCATACCTTGCTCTAGCAATCTATGTGCAATATTATCCTCACATAAATTTAAAGACAAAATAAATTATCTATATGAGGCATGAAGAAATCTCCCTAAATAGTAGCACCTATTACGGGAAGAATGAGGTGTTAACTATCTGAAAATGAGAACAAGGTCCCGTCTTCAAGGCTGCTCAGTGCCCGCCACAACGGGTCCTACTAGTGATGTATGTGTCCTCTCACGATGCACGGTCTTAAATCATAATAATTAACAATTTATTTATTTGACTAAGTCCAATCAATTCTATAGGAACATATATTATTTTAGGTGTTTGAACCCAATCACTACCTGTCTCAACCAAATAAAACCAAAATTTTGGTATTACACATAGAAAACAAAATAAAACAAAGTTGATGAAAAATCATAAGAAAAATCCGGTGAGGTCCCCTGAGTACACCGACACTCGGAAAAACAGACCCTGAATAAAAGTGTCCAATGTATCTGAGAGTTATTACAAGTCTATGCAAAAATAATAACACTGAAATGAAGCTAAAATTTATAATTGTCTCCTCATCCTTCTCCTCGGATGCTCTCTCATGCCGGTCAGTGTAGAACGACCAGCCTCTGCCTTGCTTGGTTGCGTCAGCTCCCCTAAGATCGCCTCCCTTGCTCCGCGGGCCCCTCGCAATAAATGTGAAACAGAAATATGTCAGAGGTAGTGATGACTCAACCCGACCACTCGGGTTAAGTATGCAAATAAACAAGAGTCATTGTGACCCAAATCCCCAAGCTAGGTCAACGAGAAGAAACAAACCACTCAGGACAGATCAGAAACAATCACAAATGTAAGCGGTTCGCTATTTTATTTACTTGGTATAGCCACCAGGGTCGAACACAAGGAGCATGAAAAAAGGTATGAAGTAGTCATGTCTCTCAAAATAAAATATTTTTTAGTGTTTAATTTTGATTTTTTTAATTTTTATTAAGAAAACAAAATCAATAAAATAAGAGAAAACAAGTACAAAGCTCTTTTTAGATTTTTCTAAATAACTAAAAATGCTCAGAAAATTCAGCTAAAAATATTTTTTAATTTTAGAGGTTTTCAAATGTTTTTGGTAATTTTATGGGATTTTTTTTGATATTTTTGTGGTTTAAAAAAACAAAAAGTGCTAAAAATGCAAATAGTGTACATCCAGGACTAAATTGCAAGTTAAAATTATTTAAAAGCCCTAAAGTCAAGGATAACAATTTATGATAAAATATGAATTAAAACCTACAAACAGAAACTGAAAATGGGATTTTGGATTTTTTTTATGATTTTTTATGATTTTATGAGATTTTAAATGTTTTGTAGTTCTTAGGGTTTTTATAAGGTTTTTCAAGCAAAATTAATATTGGAAATAAACCACACAAAAAGGCGCACAGAGGAATTTTTGTAGAATTTTAGGGTATTTTTCGATTTTTTAATAAAATTTTTAAGACAACCAGGGATGATTTTGAAGGTTTTTGAATTTTTAAATTTGTAAAATGCAAATAAACCTACAAACCAAAATTACCACATCAAAGCCAACCAACATAATTTAACGAGAATTTTTGCAGAATTGTTGGGACCAATTTACTATTTACTTCAACCAATGAAAGGTGAGATGCTAAGAACTGTTTACAGGGATCCAAGCGTAATTATTCTAACTTTCAGGACCTAACAAATAACCAATATTAAAACTATAGGTCCAAATATGTAAAAAGACCACTCGACGCACACGCTACACCTGATCTCGTTTCATAAGGGTATAAATGCAATTCTTAAAACATATCATTCATCCAAGAACTAGCAGAAAAATTAGGGCACGAGTTGCAGATATCCCAATAAAATAGTGTGATCACACGTGACTCTAACTCAGTCGGATTGAATGCAAATATGAAAAATGCAAGGGTCTAACTGTAAATTATCCAAAGTAAATTAAAGAACAACAAATATTTACAGTACTGGAAAGCAAATACAACATAGAAAGGGGCCTAAGTGAAGTTTACCCCTTATGATGCGCTATCCAACGGATGAGGGCGTTCCACTTATGGATAGACAGTCAAGAATTGGAGATGCCCCTTCGACGATGGACAACTCTGGCGTGAT
Source organism: Ottelia alismoides (assembly GCA_037367405.1). Taxonomy (NCBI): domain Eukaryota; kingdom Viridiplantae; phylum Streptophyta; class Magnoliopsida; order Alismatales; family Hydrocharitaceae; genus Ottelia; species Ottelia alismoides. Next base: position 139,505 of record JAZKJV010004163.1, on the reverse strand, counting down.
CCTAAGACGGATCCAACGACCCAGACTCCTAGAAACTGAATGGCGGAGATTAGAATTGGCAGGAGTCTGGATCCAACAGCCGAGAGGTCGCCTAGATGAACCGACGAAGAAATCACCTCTGGTTAGTTTCAATGAGCAAATACTTGCCACGTCGGTGATCCCTAGAGCTGCTCGGATGGGCGAACGATGGCTGAGGTTTGTCTATAGCGGTGGAGGTGCTCAGGCCAAGATCGTCGAGAAGGTCTGGCGAGGTGTGGCGACCTGGAGTGTTCAGAAAGGGTCGCAGGCACGAGATATCCTCCTGACCGGAGGTCTTTGGGTGCTGGTCCAGCAAGGTTATGCGCTTGCTCAGAGATAGAACTCCAGCGAAGAGTTAAGTCATGAACTTATCGAAAATAGGGGAGGTGGATGGGTTAGGTCAACGACGTGTGAAGGATTCAACCTGAAGTTCGATTCCAACCTGATGGTTGGATTTGAGGGACAGAGCGCTGAGATTGACATAGAAGCAGGTGCGAGTCGTGTGGGGTGTGCGAGGGACGGAGCGAAGTGGCGGAAGGGATATTAGGTTAATGTCGATGTGAGATGTGAATCTGGGGTGATGAGAAGAATGCAAAGGAGATGGAGCTTATGTAGAGTACCTATAAGTAGATGCTGACGTCTGGGATAGAGGACGAAGTCCACAGTGGTGATGGCCTCGATGGGCAGTGCAACCAGAGGTTGGGAGCTCCTCGTGATGGATGGACAAAGACGTCGCCAGACCTAGGGCGCTACGTTCCAAATGCTACCTACACACATTCCCTCTCTCGGTTGTTACTCTGAAAAGGGAAGGCTGGCATAACCAAACGATGGAGCAACCGAAGGTGGGTGAAAAGGAGGAGGGTGTGGGGGTTTTATAGGTTCCGGTTTTGAGAAGAATAGAGTGAAAACCTGTGAATCGAGGCGCGGATCTAGGGGATGAAGAGAGGGCGTGGATTAGGGATCTGCCCCCTTTAATCAAAGCTCTTAATAGACGAAGGACTCAACTGGATCAGGTCGGGAGAAATTTGTCAAAATGAAGCAAACCCGATCCAGCGAGATAGAAATGAAGGGGGGACCAGTTGACCGAGGTCAACAAAGATGAAGTGGACCAATCAGAGACAAGTTAGGAAACATACAAAATAGGTTAGAAGACAAAACAAGGAGATAAATAAATATAAATGGCTTAAAAATAATAATGAATTTAAATTTAAAATTATATAAAATAAAAAATGTTTATTATTTTATAAACTATTTTTCTTATATTTTAAATTATTTTTATGAAAAATAAATTAATTTATATACAATATATAGTAGTATATACACGTATATTATATCTATGTATTATGTATAAGTATTTTTATTTTATTATTTTTACATAAATACCCTTATTTTATATTTTAGTTATTTACAACATAATATAAGGAATATATAATGATTTTTATTTTATTTTTACAAATTATTAAGGGTATATGATAAATAGTGGACGTGATATGTACATGTGTCTTTTATACAAAGTTTTGATGATTTTATTTTTATTTTTATTTTATTTTTCTGATATTTATTTTATTTTTGTAATATTATTAGAACTATATACAAAGGTGTAAAGGAATAAAATGATTTTGATTTTATCAAAAATAATTATATAAATAATATGTACAAGTATAGAGGATATATACAATACATAGTAGACCCTATCTCTCTCTCTACTTATTTTATTTTGTGATCAGGTCAAGGCTTGACCTTCTCTTGGGTTTTGGGTCACTCTGTATTTATTCTAAATACATCATTCTTTTTCTTTTTCCTTTATTCTTTTATTTTTGCCAAAATTACATGCTAACAGGAGCATGCAGAAAGCCAAGTTATTATATTTACAAGTATTTACAGGGTATTTTGCCAAAAAGAATAGCTAAAATAAAAAAATAAAGAGTGAGAAACATGGATTCATTAGGTAGTTATCAAAATAAAATAAAATAAAATACAAAAGAGGGAAACACAATTAAAAAAACAAATAAACAAAAAACACAACAATCCTAACTACCTAGTTGTGCTCCCCGGCAATGGCGCCATTGTGATGATGCGACCTGGCTAGCTCGGGATAAATTAATTAATCAAAGTGTCATTGTCCAAAATCAACCAAGTCGATCAATCGAGAAATTTATCCAACTCATAAAGAAATCAAACAAATCACATACGTGGTATAGCTACTTTTATTAACATGGTATATCGACCAGGGTCGAACACAAGGAGCACTATGATAAACTAGGTAGATGATCAAGGAATCGAAGGATTTTTATTCTTTCTTTGTGGTTTTTAATTTCACAAATTTATAATTTTGAAAATAAGGCAAGTAACAACGGAGAAAATGCAAACACACACCTCTATTTGTATTTTTAAAATATGATAAAAATGCACAGAAAAATCAAGTAAAAATAATTTTGGGTTTTATAGGTTTTATAATGTTTTTGTGGAACTTTGGAGAATTTTTTAATGTTTTTGGAATTTTCTAAAAATAAAAAACTAGAAAAACAAGCAGATAGTGAACAACCAGGAGTATTTTGCAATTTAAAAATAGAAGAAAGGCTCAAAACTTTTATTAATTTTAGTAATACTGAGAAAAATACCTATAAACATGAACTAAAATGATTATTTTTGGATTTTTAATGGATTTTATATGTTTTTTATAAGATTTTTGATGTTTTACAATTTTTTAGGTTTTAAAAAAGATAATGAGATGAATTTATAGAGTAGTTAGAACAAGATAAAATAAACCTATAATATTTTTTTAGAACCCTTAAAACATTTTTTTAATTTGAAAGTTTTTATAAGGAAAACAAGGGTTTTGTGTGGTTTTTGAATTTTTAATAATATTAAATAAAACAAATCAATCAATCAAAAACACCTATGTAAAGAGAACACTAGCATGTGCTACTCATAATTTTTAGGAGTTTTTTGGATTTAATCTAATATGTATTGGAGTTAATAAAAAAGCACAAACATAAAATAGTGAAGAAATGACCTAATTGTAATTATTTTCATTTCTAGGGCTAAATAATAATATATAGTAAAAATCCAAGGGCCCTAGTGCATCTAATCCAGATCAGACGGTGCTTTGCACATGACAGTCACTCACAAGGGAATATATGCAAATATCATAAAAGTTCTCTGATTAGAATAACACGTGAAAAACACAGGTAAAGTTTTGCAAATTTCCCATAAAACACGTGAAGATGCACGTGACTCGAAAATCGACTGGACTAAAATGTAAATAAAGAAACTATGGGGGTCTAAACTACAAAAGTTCACAACTAATTATTACATTTGATAAACTAAAGAGAAATAAAACAGACTGCTGGATAAAAGGAAAATTTACCCTTGGCAGCCACATGGTGGGCGTGTGGAGCCTCTGCAACGTACGGCTCCGATGGCGCCTACAGAAAATATCTGACGGTCAGGGACGTGGCGCAGGCGTATGGTCCTGATCGACCGTTGGGTATCAGATCTGATGGCTCTGGATAAAGCATGAACATGCGGTCAGATCTGGCTCAGACCTGATCTGAGCGCCTAAAGTTGGGTGTCATCGTCCGACTCAGATGAAATCTGGAATGGGGCTTCTCCATCTGATTGTAGAAAGATATGCTGGGCGAACTAGGAAATAGGAGCAGCTGGGAGAGCCGCGATCGCTAAAATCTAGATATCCTCAGTGGCGATCGACTCACTTAAGAGCTCAGCACCACGGTAAAGGTGCTCCGCATCGACTAGAGTGCTCTTATGGAGCGAGGAATGACTGGATGACGATATGGAGCTTGAAGTTCCTAAAGCAGCTCTGCCACCAACGTTGAGACACAATTCAAGCCTCCTGCACGTACCTGGTCCTGCAAGGGAGTCCTACACTTGAAGTCTCAGCCTCGATGGTGATTATTTTCAACTGAAAATGAAAGAAGCGACGAGGGGTGATGACTTGATCTCCGACGAACGTGAAGGGAGGAGATTAGTCCTAATCTTGCTATGGTGAGCGAGATGTAGGGGGTCAGGTCGTGGGGGAAGGTGGTTTGTGATGTGGTGAGTTGATCTGTGCAGCTGGGAGTGAACGCGGAGCTCTAACACGATGGTCGGAGCAAAGAAGGTGGATGGTCGATGATGGAATGAAAAAATAACATTGAAGCGAAACGCAAAGGCAAGAAAGGACATCTAAGTAATCCGAACTGAAAAGGCGAAGCGAGGTGGAGGTGGGGTGAGTTTGTGGCCTCAACCAGGTGGCGGAAATCCTGAGAGGCTAATCACGACGGAGCTCCAGGCACAAAGCGAGCTGCGATCGATCGACCATTAACTCGAGCTCCAAACAGGAGCAAGAGGGCCTCGTCACTATACTAAAGGTATGAGTGGAAGAAGGAAGCATGAGGAACGAGCTGTCGAGTGACGGAGATGGAGGAGATGTTTCATAGGCGTTCTAGGGGTCTAGAAAGACCGAGCAGGAGAGCAAAACCTAGGGGAATCCGGACCTGTTTAGCGATCCACGAGGATCACGGATCTGTAGTGAGTACAAAGGTTTGCAATCCAAGGAGTCGGGTGGGAGAATCCTAAGAAATCAACTCCGGCTAGGCAAAGTCATGTTTGACCTGACTAGAGGAAGGGTTGACCCTGGTCAACAAACCTGGGTCGACCTATTAGAATTCAAGAATTTACAAAATCAAAGAAAATTAAATAAATAATAATAAATGAATTTAAAATAAAAATTTATAAACTTAAAAATGTTAGTTATTTTATAACTATTTTTCTATGATTTCTAATAATTTAAAATAATACATATATACGGTTCGCGGTTCGAAGGGGATCCTTCTCGACTATTTATCAAGTTAATTAACGGTTGGATGACATGAGATGGGCTTGATCTCCAACAAGGATGATGGAAGAGAACTGAAGGTATCGATTCTTATAGAATCAAGATGAAGGGAGTGATCTGGAGATGGAGAATGTGGTGAGTTTCGAGATGGAGTGGTCTACGAGCCATAACAGAGTCGATACAAGGAGGAACAGTGGTCAGAGCCTAGTGCTCCCGCAAACTTAAAATATTGTAAATATAAGACTAAGTGCATGGAAATGACTGAAATAACAACAGAAATAAAATGTGGGAATTAAAACCTAATTAAAAAGCAAATAAATTAGCTTGAACCTGACCTGGAAGGCCAAGGAGCAAAGGAACCACATGGAGCTTCAGTCCTATGAAGGTGGACTGATCTCAGAGGCTCTATTCTCACCTTAAATCTTACAGGAGCCTTCCTGTCACCAAGGTTCACACATCTGAGGGCGGATTTAGGGGTTACAATGCTTAATGAGAGAGCAAAAGGCAAAATGGGGTGAATGTGTTTATTTATAAATGGGAGGAAGAGGCGACTTGGAATGGAGATGGCCTGAAGATGGAGAAGTATTGGTGGAAGCTAGAGGATGCATGTGGAAGAGGGATATTGGAGCTGCATCATAGTGGTCTACTCGAGGGATGAAGACATATGGAGGAAGAGTAGAAAAATGGAGAAGATGTGCACTCGTGACTTTTGACATGGTCAGAGATGAAGGATGTGCAGTTAACCGGGTGGTCAACAAAAGTCAAGTCTTGATTGGTCCACGTGGACCTAGTTAGGATAAAATAAAAATTAAATTTCTTATTAATTCAATTGAAAATAATAATAATTTTATATAATTAAAACTCAAAAATATGAAAAACGTTTCTTATTTTTCAAGCTATTTTATCACCACTTTTACTTTTTATAACTTAATTTATTATGTGTTATTTTACAAGTATAGATATATGTGTATTTACCTATATTTTGGGTATTTTTATTGAATTTTTATATTTATTATCCTATTTACATACTTTATGTATTTATAATATACTTAAATACATATTTACATATTTTTATTGTATTATTATAATTTTATTTCTCTACATAAATAAGTCTATGTATCTACATTGTAGGAGGCTAATTCCTATGCAATGTAATTGGAAAACTTTATTCCTCAATAAAGTCAACAAAAAACATTCTGTTGATATTGCAGACATATCGCATATATTCTATGTGATATAACATAACACATACTATTTATGTGCTTCAATACAATGTAGACATTTTGTGCGCTTTTCATCTATAAGGCGTAGAGAATCTCTGTGATATGCTCAGCTATATAAAAAATAGAACCTTATATCCCAAAACCCTCCTGAAATTCGACTCCTCACTTACGAGGTGTGCTCCTATTCATGTTCTCTCATTCTCCACAACCACTAAAGCACCTGAGGCTTCATCGTCCTCCACTGTCGCACCCTCCCCTGCCAATGCCCTTTGTCGCCGACGCCTCATGCCGCCTGCTCAGGTCACCACCTCTCTTTCTCCACCTGCAATTTCCCCTTCTAGGGTAACTTCCTCTGATGTTTGGAAACTTAGGGTTCTGTGTATTTTATGGGTTTTTATTCATTATTATTGGTTGTTTTAGTGGAACATTCATCTTGTGCATGACCTAAGATGATGCTAATGCATTTTATATGAGGTCAGTGGCATCTATGTTTTGCATGTTTGAGTTGAAGAGTCGTAATGGTGACTCCAGTTGTCTGGTCTTGCGAGGTTTGGGATTGCAAATGTCCATGTCTTTCGAAAGTTATTGAAATTGATTTGTAGGAAATTTTCATTGGATAGGAGCAGACACAACATCAAGATATCACATCACATTGGAACCAAGAGAAGGTTCTGAAGAGGCGTGGAGAGCTGGAGCGTTCAGAAAGGGTCGCATGCACGAGATATCCTCCTGAACAGAGGTCTTTAGGAGCTGGTCCTGCAAGGTTACATGCTTGCTCGGAGATAGAACTCCGGCGAAGGGTTATGTCACAAACTTATCAAAAACAGGGGAGGTGGACGGGTCAGGTCAGCGACATACGAAGGATTCGACCTGAAGTTCGATTCCAACCCGATGGTTGGATTTGAGGAATAGAGCACGGAGCTTGACGTAGAAGCTGGTGTGAGTCGTGTGGGGTGTGCGAGGGGCGGAGCGAAGTAGCAGAAGGGATATTAGGTGATTGTCGATGCGAGATGTGAATCTGGGGTGATGAGAAGAATGCAAAGAAGATGGAGCTTATGTAGAGTACTTATAAGTGGATGCTGATGCCTGGGCTGGAGGATGAAGTCCATGACGGGGATGGCCTAGAGGGGCAGCATGACCAGAGGCTGGGAGCTCTTGCGGCGGAGCTGGACAAAGACGTCGCTGGACTTAGGGTGCTACCCACATCCACTCCCTCTCTCGACTGTCACTCTGAAAAGGGAAGGCTGGTGTAACCGAATGGTGGAGCAGTCGAAGGTGGGTGAAAAGAAGTAGGGTGTGGGGGTTTTATAGGTGGCCCAGGTTCGAGAAGAATCGAGTGAAAACCTGCGAACGAGGTGTAGATTTGGGGGTTGAAGATCGGCCGTGAAATAGAGATCCGCCCCCCTTTAATCGGAGCTCTTAATCGAAAAAGGACTCAACCGGATTGAGTCGGGAGAAATCTATCAAAATGAAGCAAACCGGATCCGACGAGACAGAAATGAGGGGGGGACCAGTTGACCGAGGTCAACAAAGCTGAAGTGGACCAATCGAAGACGAGCTAGGAAACAGACAAAATAGGCTAAAAACAAAACATGGAGACAAATAAAGATAAATGAATTCAAAATAATAAATGAATTTAAACTAAAAAGTATATAAAAAATGTTTATTATTTTATAAACTATTTTTCTTTGATTTTTAATTATTTTTTATGAAAAATTAATTAATGTATATACATTATATAGTAGTACATATTGGTATATTATATCTATGTATTATGTGTAAGTATTTTTATTTTAATATTTTTACACAAATATCCTTATTTTATATTTTTTTTATTTACAACATAATTTGAGTACAAAATTGTTTTTATTTTATTTTTACATCTATTAAGGCTATATGATAAATAATGGATGTGATATGTACACATGTCTTTTATACAAATGTTTGATGATTTTATTTTTATTTTCTTTTATTTTTCCGATTTTTATTTTATTTTTATAATATTATTATAACTATAACAAGGGTGTAAGGGAATAAAATGATTTTGGTTTTATCAAAAATAAATAATTAAATAATATGTACAAGTATAGAGGATATATACAATACATAGTAGACCCTATCTCTCTCTACATATTTTATTTTGTGATCAGGTCAAGGCTTGACCTTCTCTTGGGTTTTGGGTCACTGTGTATTTATTCTAAATACATCATTCTTTTCCCTTTTCCTTTATTCTTTTATTTTTGCCAAAATTACATGCTTATTATGCAATATTAACATGAGCATGCAGAGAGCCAAGTTATTATATTTACAGGTATTTACATGGTATTTTACCAAAATGAAGAGCTAAAATAAAAGAATAAAGAGTGAGAGTCATGGATTCATCAAGTAGTTATCGAAAACAAATACAATAAAAGACAAAAGAGGGAAACATAATTAAAACAACAAATAGACAAAAACACAACACTCCTCACTATGTAGCTGTGCCCCCCAGCAATGGCGCCATTGTGATGATGCGACCTGGTTGACTCGGGATAAGTTAGTTAATCAAAGTGTCATTGTCTAAAATCAACCAAGTCGATCAATCAAGAAATTTATTCAACTAATAAAGAAATCAAACAAATCACATAAGTGGTATAACTACTTTTATTAACATGGTATAGCGACCAGGGTCGAACATAAGGAGCACTGTGATAAACTAGGTAAATGTTCAAGGAATCGAAGGAGTTTTATTTTTTCTTTGTGGTTTTTAATTTTACAAATTTTTAATTTTGAAAGGCAAGTAAAGACAACAGAGAAAATGCAAACACACACCTCTCTCTATATTTTTCAAATATGATAAAAATGCACAGAAAAATCAAATAAAAATAATTTTGGGTGTTATAGGCTTCATAATGTTTTTTGTGTATTTTTGGAGAATTGTTAAATGTCTCTGGAATTTTCTAAAAATTAAAAACAAGGAAAATAAGCAAATAGTGAACAACCAGGAGTATTTTGAAATTTAAAATAGAAGAAAGGCACAAAACTTCTATTAATTTTACTAATATTGAGAAAAATACCTACAAATAGGAACTAAACTCACAATTTTTGGATTTGTAATGAATTATATATGATTTTTATAAGATTTTTGATGTTTTGGAAATTTTTAGGGTTATAAAAAAGATAATGAGATGAATTTATAGAGTAGTTAAAACAATTTAAAATAAACCTATAGTATTTTTTTGAATTTTTAAAATATTTTTTGAATTTTTATGATTTTTATAAGGAAAACAAGGGGTTTTATGCGGTTTTTGATTTTTTTATAATAGTAAATAAAATAAAAAAATCAACCAAAAACACCTACGTAAAGAGAACACTAGCATGTGCTAATCATGATATTTGGATTTAATCTATATGTATTGGAGTTAATAAAAGAGCACAAACATAAAATAGTGAAGAAAGGACCTAATTGTAATTATTTTCACTTCTATGGCTAAATAATAACACATACTAAAAATCCAAGGGTTCTAGTGTAACTAATCTAGATCAGAAGGTGCTCTGCACATGACAGTCACTAACAGGGGCATACATGCAAATATCATAAAAGTTCTCTGATTAGAATAACACGTGAAAAACACAGGTAAAGCTCTACAAATTTCCCACAAAACATGTGAAGACACGTGACTCAAAACTCGGCTGGACTAAAATGTAAATAAATAAACTACAGGGTCCAAACTGCAAAACTTCACAACTAATTATTACATTTGATAAACTAAAGTGAAATAAAACAAACTACTTGAATAAAGGGAAATATACCCTTGGCTGCCACATGGCGAGTGCGTGGAGGCTCTACAACGTACGGCTCTGATGGTGCCTACAAAAAAGATCTGACGGTTGGGGACGTGGCGCAAGCGTACGATCCTGATCGACCGTTGGGTAGTTGATCTGATGGCTTAGGATAAAGCATGAACATGCAGTCAGATCTGGCTCAGTCCTGATCTGAGCGCCTAAAGTTGGGTGTCATAATACAACTCAGATGAAATCTGGAACTGGGCTCCTCCATCTGATTGCAGAAAGATATGCTGGGCGAACTAAGAAGAAGGAGCAGCTGGGCGAGCCGCGGTCGATAAAATCAAGAGATCCTTGGTGGCGATCGGCGCTCTTAAGAGCTCAACACCACGGTAAAGGTGCTCCGCATCGACTGGAGTACTCCGATGGAGCGAGGAACGACTCGATGATGATCCAGAGATCGAAGTTCCTGGAGTAGCTCCACCACCAACGATGAGGCACGATTCGAGCCTCTTGCACGTACCTGGTCCTGCAAGGGGGTCCTACACTCGAAGTCTAAGCCTTGATGGGAATTATTTTCAACTGAAAACAAAAGAAGCGACGAGGCGTGATGACTTGATCTCCGACAAACGTGAAGGGAGGAGATCAATCCTAATCTTGCTCCAGTGAGCGAGATGTAGGGGGTCAGGTCACGGGGGAAGGTGGTCCGTGATGTGGAGAGTCGATCTGTGCGGCTGGGAGTGAACGTGGAGCTCTGATACGATGGTTGAGCAAAGAAGGTGGATGATCGATAAGGGAATGAAAAATGATATGGAAGCAAAATGCGAAGGCAAGAAAGGACACTAAGTGATCTGAACTGAAAGGCAAAGTGAGGTGGAGGTAGGGCGAGGTTGTGGCCTCAACCAGGTGGCGGAAATTCTGAGAGGCTAATCGCGACGAAGCTCTAGGAACAAAGCATGCTACGATCGATCGGCCACCAACTCGGGCTCTAAATGGGAGTAGGAGGACCCCGTCACTATCCTAAAGGTACGAGTGGAAGAAGCAGGCATGGGGAACGAGCTGTCGAGTGACGGAGGCGGAGGAGATGTTTTTTAGGGGTTCATGGGTCTAGAAAGATCGAGAAGAAGCACAAAACCCTAGGGGAATCCATACCTATTTAGGGATCCATGAGGATCACAGATATGTAGTTAGTGCAAAGGTCTGCAATCCGAGGAGGAACATGGTCAGAGTCGGGCAGGAGAATACCGAGAAATCAACTACAACTACGCAAAGTCATGTCTGACCCAGCTGGAGGAAGGGTTGACCCGGGTCAACAAACCTGGGTCGACCAATTAGAATTCAAGAATTTACAAAATCAAAGAAAAATAAATAAAAAGTAACAAATGAATTTAAAATAAAAAGTTATAAACTTGAAGAATGCTAGTTATTTTATAACTAATTTTTTTATTTTTAATAATTTTAAATAATACATATATACGGTTCGCGGCTCGAAGGGGGATCTTTCTCGACTGTTTATCATGTTAATTAAAGGCTGGATGAGGTGAGATGGGTTTGATCTCCGACAAGGTGATGAAGAGAACTGAAGGTCTCGATTCTTATAGAATCAAGATGAAGGGAGTGATCTGGAGATGGAGAATGCGCGGGGAGTCGAGATGGAGTGGTCTACGAGTCATTACCGAGTCGATACAAGGCGGAACAGTGGTCAGAGCCTAGTGCTCCGGCAAACTTAAAATATAGTAAATATAAGACTAAGAGCATGGAAATGACTGAAAAAACAACGAAAATTAAATGTGAAACCTAACTAAAAGCAAATTAATTAGCTTGAATCTGACCTGGAAGGCCAAGGAGCAGAGGAACCACATGGAGCTTTAGTCTGATGAAGGTGGACTGATCTCAGAGGCTCTATCCTTGCCTTGAATCTGATGGGAGCCTTCATGTCACCAAGGTTCACACATTTGAGGGTGGATTTAGGGGTTACAATGCTTAAAGAGGAAGTAAAAAGCAAAAATGGGGTGAATGTGTTTATTTATAAACGGGTGGAAGAGGCGACTTGGGATGGAGATGGCATGAAGATGGAGAAGGGTTGGTGGAAGCTAGAGGATGCAAGTAGAAGAGGGATATTGGAGCTGCATATTAGTGGTCTACTCGAGGGATAAGGACATATGGAGGAAGAGTAGAAAAATGGAGAAGATGTGCACTCGTGACTTCTGACAGGGTCAGAGATGAAGGATGTGCAGTTGATCGGGTGTTCAACAAAAGTCAAGCCTTGATTGGTCCACGTGGACCTGGTCAGGATAAAATAGAATTTAAATTTCTTATTTATTCTATTATAAATAATAATTAATTTTATAAATTAAAACTCAAAAATATGAAAAATGTTTCTTATTTTTCAAGCTATTTTATCACCATTTTTATTTTTTACAACTTAATTTTTTATGTGCTAATTTTACAAGTATAGATATATGTGTATTTACTTATATTTTGGGTATTTTATTTTTATTTATTTTTTATATTTATTATCCTATTTACATACTTTGTATATTTATAATATACTTAAATACATATTTACATATTTTTATTGTATTATTATAATTTTATTTCTCTACATAAATAAATATATGTATCTACATTATAGGAGGCAAATTCCTACGTAAGTGATTGAAAAACGTTATTCCTCAACAAAGTCAACAAAAAAAATTCCATTGATGCTGCTGACATATCACATATATTCTATGTGATATAACATAACACATACTATTTATGTGCTTTCGTATAATGCAAACATTTTGTGTGCTTCTCATCTATAAGGCATAGAGAATCTCTGTGATATGCTCAGCTATATAAGAAAATAGAACCTTATATACCAAAACCCTCCGGACATTCGACTCCTCACTTACGAGGTGTGCTCCTGTTCATGTTCTCTCATTCCCCACAACCACTAAAGCACCTGGGACTTCATCGTCCTCCACTGTCGCACCCTCCCCCACCAACGCCCTTTGCCACCGACGCCTCATGCCGTCTGCTCAAGTCACCACCTCTCTTTCCCCACATGCATTTTCCCCTTTTAGGGTAACTTCCTATGATGTTTGGAAACTTACGATTATGGGTTTTTATGGATTTTTATCCATTATTAGTGGTTGTTTTTGTGGAACATTGGTCTTCTGCATGACCTAAGAAGATGTTGATGCATTTTATATGAGGTCAATGGCATCTATGTTTTGCATGTTTGAATTGAAGAGTCGTAATGGTGACTCTAGTTCTCTAGTCTTGCGAGGTTTGGGATTGCGAATGTCCATGTCTTTCGATGAGTTATTGGAATTGCTTTGTAGGGAATTTTCATTGAATAGGAGCAGACACAACATCAAGATATCACATCGCATTGGAATAGGTACAGTGATGTCATCTATTACCGATGATGATGATGTCCAAGGTGTTTTTCTTTACGCCAAGACAATTGCAAAGTCAACTCCCATAGGGATGGCAGTAGATGCATCTCTGATTGAATGTGCACTCGATGACCACGCCTTGGGAGCACTAGGTTCGCCTCGTATAGCTGATCTATCTAGCGACATCCCGCCTACTCTGACACCTAATGATGAGAGTATCTATATCAATGAGGCTGTGCTGAGGGAAGTGAATCATGTTTTGGATGATTGTTCACCATAGGTCACTGACGGTGAGATAAAGAATGAAATTGATGAAGTTGAGGATGATGTTGTATATGACCATCTAATAGATGTTCCTATTGCCTCTTCCGTACCATTCTACAGTATGATATGTGATGATGGGCTTGCTAACTTCGAAGAGACTTTTTGAAGGGAAATTGGCATTGACGTTGCCCATGAATTGTGTAAGGGTCGCACATTCAAAACAAAAGATGACCTTATATTTATGTGAAGTACTACATATTACCATTACAACTTTGCAATTAAAGAATCTACCACATAGGTTTGGTCCATCATGTATACGATGGACTCCAAGGGTAAGTGGTTTTTGTGTTGCCATTATCGTAAATTTGACGGCATGTGGGTAGTATCTAAGCTTGGCGATCCACACTCATGCATCAATCCATCTATCAGTCATGATCATCTTCAACTTGACTGCATCTTCATGTCCCCTGAGCTACTAGACTATGTGAGGGACAACCCAATTGTTTTAGTATCCACTCTTAGGACTCATATTTAGAAGGTATACAAGTATTGGGTTACAAAGAAATGAGACGGGGATGCTAGAAGAAAGGCAAGTGCAATTGTTTATGGTGAATGGAAGAAATCTTTTACGGAGATGCCACATTTGTTATGTGCTTTGCACGATACCACTCTGGGGACTAAAATTGCAATCACACATACGGAGCACCCCGATCCAATGAAGCCGCATTGTCATAGATTTCAATAGTATTTCTAGGTGTTTGAGCCATGCATTGAAGCCTTCAAGCATTGCAGGCCTTTAATAAGCATATACAGTACATATTTGTATGGGAAGTAACAGAAATTATTGATTGCCTATGAGATTAAAGGTGACAAACATATCGTCCCACTTTCCTTTGGCATTGTGGATGAAGAATCTGTGCCAAGTTAGAAGTGGTTTCTTTCTCCGATACATATCAAGGTTATTGGGATGTATCCGGGTCCAATTTGTATTATATCTTATCGCCATCCTAGTATAAAATATGCAATGAATTATATTGATGTTGACCTTCTTCCACCATTTGCATAATGGCATTTCTGTTCCCGACATGTAACGAGCAACTTCAATACTGTATTCAAGAACGAGTCCATGAAAACCCTAAGGACTGCAGCTGCCTTTCAGATCCTCTAAGAATTTTGCATACTTCAAGAGGAAATTACGGGAATGGAATACCGATGCGACCATATGGTTTGAAACACATGATTGTCCGAAAGAGCAATGGACTTTGGCCTATGATGGTGGTTTTAGGTTTGGCCAATCGACCACCAATCTCAGTGAGAGTTACAATGTTGTACTGAAGGATGCATGTTGTTTGTCCATTGCGGCACTAATTGAAAAGACATTCTACAATTGTGTTTTATATTTCAATACTCGTGCAGATGAGGCTACCACTGTCGTTGCTAGTGGACAAAAATACACAACATGGGCTACTAAAAAAATACAAACTTGGAGTTCATATGCAAATGTGCACAAGGTCACCCCTATACAACGAGCGTCTGATTTACTCTTTGAGTTCCTTACAGGTGATAGGCATACACAATATGGCATAAGATGCTGTAAGAAATACACTGTTGTGATCATCAAAGGAACATGTGTGTCCCAGAAGTGACAAACATATAGGATTCCTTGTTCACAAGCAATCAAATTTATGTCTCAAAGGCATTTTGAAATTGATTCATATATAGCTAAGTGGTACACATGGGAGCACCAACTCAAGGTGTACTACCCCGTGGGAGATGGGGATACGTGGACACTCTTGTCATACCTAGAGTTGAGACCTAACAAGAAGTTTAACAAAGTAAAGGGAGACCACGGCCACAAGGATCTACAATGAGATGGATATCAAAGAAGTTTTGCAACAAAAATGCATGTGTCTTATGTGGAACATTAGGTCATAGCAAGCACGCATGTCCAAGAAAAAAATTCACAAGCATGTTCATCCACTACTGCTCTTAATACTACAAAATAAAACAAAAATAGATGTGGGAAATGTGGAGGGGAAGGGCATAACAAGCAAAAATGTATTGACCTCAGTAAGTTTTTTTATATATCTCTTTACAACTATAATATGTGCATAATAAACATGGTTTGTTGCTTTGAACATTTGTTATATCTTCTCTTTCTCAATCACTAACGTATACAATTGCTATATGTGTTATAGATGGTTCTGGGTCCCATTGACACTACTGTGCTGACACAGCATGACCGACACAGTTCACACCAAGTATGAGAAGGTGTTGTAAGTTATGTTGTTTATATGCAATTATAAATCTCAACAGTAACAATTCACATATTCATAAATGTATGTTGTTAGTAGGTATTCTCATGGCTACGATGTCGATGAAGGGAGAAACATGTCTGGATCATACCACTTAATGACCACAGTCGGCCTTACGTTGTGTAGGTAGGATTTGGTGGCGTTTCTAAATTAGAGTTCATTGCCCTTTATTGGCATCATAAATGTATGTTGTTGGTAGGTATCCTCATGGATACAATGTCGATGAATGGAGAAACATGCCCGTCTCATACCACTTGACGACCACATTCGGCATAATGTTGTGCAGGCAGGCATTGGTGGCATTACTAAATTGGAGCTCATTGCCCTTGAGTGGAATCTAATAAGAGCCTTGGTAGAGCGATGGAGGCTGGAAACACATAAATTTCATATGACCAGTGGGGAGATGATGATTATACTTCAGGATGTGGCAGTACCGATGGGGCTGCAAGTTAATGACATGGGAGTTATATGTGCTACATCCGATGTTGGGAAATGGGCTGATGTTTGTGAACAACTACTAGGAGTGCGGCCTGCAGAGTCTGAGATCCAAGGATCAAGAGTTCTGGCGAGTTGGTTGTATGAGTCATTTTCACAGGTACTAGACCATGCAGACGAGGACAGTTATACGTTTTGTGAGAACATACATCCTGCGGCTCCTTGGGGTGTATAGTTCATGTACAAGAGCGGTTTTTGATATCTCTTATTACTTTACCCCTTTTATTTGATCTTGGTGTCACTGAGAAATTTAGTTGGGGTTCAGCCACATTGGCTTACTTGTACAGACATATGTGTTATGCCACAGATATGGGGACGGAGGAGATAGGATGTTATGTTATACTTTGGCAGCTTTGGGCATGGGAGCACCCACCCCTTATTGCCCCAGTTATTAGAGTAAGGCCCCAATGACATGAGCGACCATTAGGCGATCGTTGGAGGGCCGACTTTGAGAACATACGCCAACTGACACACATTATTCGGCCATATCGTGATGCATTCAATATGCAATCTCCATAGTAGGTATACCTTTAAAAAAATAAATCATTTGGTATATCCATGAAGTGATTGAATTACCTTGCATGCATGTATTGTAGATGTCGTACGGGTGAATATCTTTGAAGCTCTCCCACATTATCGCAACCATGGTCAAGATACTTAGACATCACGTGTTCCTCTCATCTACTTCCATATGGTCGAGCACTACGATACAGACCACATCGTACATCAATTTGGTGGCTGTCAAAGTATGTAAGCTCCTTGCAACACATATGATGCGCTACATGCCATAGACTTTCGAGGTAAGGTAGATGTGGATTGGAGAGAAAAGCATTTTAATCACATCATTGCTTGGATGTCTCGTCATGAGATAGTTCTCCACATAGATTAATCTATTGGGGTCAGTACCTCTTCAGATCACATGGATTGGTATCTTCAATTCACTAGAAGATATGCGGAGAGATTGTGTGCAACCCTCACATGCATTGTGAGCCTATAAATAATTCAACTACAAATATATTACATTATGTCATGAATATCTAACTCCAAATTTATTTCAAATTTCCAGATTCAGAAATGGGATCTTGCCATGGAGTTGGGAGGAAGAGATCCAACCCACTACTAGTATAGAGATTTAGCATGGGAGAAGAATTCTGAAATGAAGCATTCGTTGACCATTCAATTTGTAGATGTTATGGCCATGAATGAGGAGTACACGCATTAGGAGCATGTCCAAGGAATAGGAAGAGGATGTGGGGGAAGAAGAAGTCAGGATAGGGCACACACATATCAAGAGGGTCATGGATGAGGTCGTAGACGAGGGCAACAAGATTGGGGGGAGGAAATCTCCAAGTAAATCCTCCTTCAATAAGAAGGCCCTCGCAGTAAATTTGAACAAGAAGATGGTCATAATATTCTTAGATAAAAATAGAATAAAGAGAGAAGTAGATAATAAAGAGAATAATGGCAAAACAAGCCAAGCAGACTTCTCTATACTCTACAAACTGATGTTCCCCAGCAATGACGTCATTTAAAATGCACGAGAATCAGGGCATCAAAGTTTGGTATTAGAGGGCTTGTGGTGTCCAACAAGTTGAATACGCTAATCACAGTATCGACCACTCTCTCGGTGCAGTATGCACCCAATCCTGCATGATAATTTCAACAATTAAGCCACAATGATGATTAAGCAATATAGATGAATGAGATAAATTTTATTAGACCCTACAAATATGTGTATAGTAGACAAGTACTAGGGGTCAAACTATAAAGAAGCACACGAGGTAGAGGAGGAAAATAAATAGTCTACTTAGGAATATTTTATATTTTTTATTTTTATTTGTTTTTGTGGGTTTTTAATTTATATATCTTTTTTTATGAGTTTTATTTTTTTTTCATTTTTTAATTTTTAATTTTTAATTTTGTAAATTAAACATAAATTAATATCGATAATAAATACATTATAAAAGGAAGTGTTATGGGGTTTTTAAAATATACTAAATAAACTCAAAAATTCAGAATAAAAATCTTTTGGGGGTTTTATAAATTTTTATTTATTTTTGGTAATTTTGGAGTAACTTTTGAGAATTTTTATGGATTTTTAAATAAGAAAATACACAAAAATAAAAAAAATCCAGAAACTTGAAATGCGATTACTAAATATATATCAGACAAATTGAAGTCAATTTCAATTTCCCTAAATACTAGATAAGACAAAAAATTAGAAACTTAAAACATATTTTTTTGATTTTTCTTTGAATTTTTTTATTTTTTATAAGGGTTTCTATGTTCTGTGTTTTTAGGAGTTTTATTTCATATGTTGCAAACATATTAGAACAGAAGATAAAATATAGCTAACATACATACAAGATTTTTTTGAAAATTTTCAAAACCTTTTGTTATTTTTTAAACTTTTAAATGATGAAGAGAAGAAAATGTAATGTTTTTGAATTTATATAAATAGTAAAATAAGTTTAATTACCATGCAAAAAATATGTGTGATAAAATATGGTCCCATGCACTTAAGATAATTTTCCTATATTTTTTAGATGCAAAATGATATTTCAATAATTAAAATCCAAGTACGAAATTAAATCAACAATAGGACCTAGTTGTAATTTTCAAGAAGTTTCAGAGCATTTTATAACACCTTAACAAAATCTAGGAGCATTCATGCAATTTTCGCACAATAAAAATATAATACACGCTGGCAGGGTTATAAATGAAAATAAATAGAACAACAATACCAAATATGCAATTTCACCATAACCATTTCAACTGATACTTATTGTTTATAGACCAAAGAGAAATACACAAACCCAGAGAGGGTCCATGCAAAATACATGCCCCTCACGCGCACTGCACGTGATGTGATGTGGCACTAGACTAAAGTGTAATATAAATAAAGTCCGGGGGTTCCAAGTGCAAATATTACAAAAATTATACAATTGCAAATGAAAGTTTAAATACTAAACATTAAATACAAAAATGTGGGTTCGTAAGATGCAAAATACCTCAAACGTACGCGTTAGTGAATGACAGAGATAGATCCACTTATCCATGTGGTGTGCGTAGAATGGTGGATGAAGTTTCACTGACGGAGGGCGGATATTAGATATCGTCCTCTGATCTGACAGTGCTGGGGCGATCAATCCAATGATTGCTGCTCCACCTAGGCATTGTTCTTCATCCAACGGTCGGGAGGGGATAAGAAAGAACTAGGAAGAAGGCTCACCCGGGCGAGCTTCGATCCGAGTTTTCTTCTGGTTCCTTGAGTTCTCCTGGCTGCTAGTGTGCTCAAAATTATCCTTGGGTGATTCCACATTGATCTAGGGTCTCAAAGGGTTCATACCTCGATGGTGGAGATCTATAAGCTCGATGGAGCTCGAGGACCTGGGGCTCATGTTCTGGGTTCAATCATGCCCCACGAGGGGGTCTATTCGGTTCTGTCCTACATAGGAACACTCCAGGGTCGAGGATGATGCTCCTCAACCTGTTAGGTGCTCCAAAAGAAGAGGGAATGGATGTGATAGAGGTGCTCCGATGAAAGGCGAAGAACAAGCACTCTGTGCAAGATTAGAGGTGGATAATGGATCAGGATGACAGAGGATGAAGGGGAGAAGATGTGGGGGTGGTCAGATGGTTGGTCAATGGTCTAAAATGGGTTGGAACAGAGGCCGGAGCTCAGAGCTCTGTCAAAATTTGTTTTTTGATTTTAAGTTTTACAAGATGAAATTAAAGGAAATAAAATGCAAGACTATGCTACTGCTACTCCTAGGAATTGAAAAGATAAAGAAAAGGAGAGCTCACCTGCCTGATGTGGCAGGGAGACGAACCTCATCGAGAAGGTCTTTGATGATGGTGAATCATTTCTTCTGCTCCTTTGCACTGCAAATCGAGAGGCTTCCCTCGGTGTCCCTGAGGGCAAGCTCCGATGATGATTTTGGTGAGAAAATCGGGTAGAAAGGATTGAATTTCAAAAAAATGGATGGAGGAGATACTTTATACTGGATGCTCAGGAGAAGGTCTTCGATTAGGGTTTTCATACGAATCAAAGGTTGAATTGGGTTGCTCTTTGATTTGTGTGAAGGCTGATGATTCTACGAAGGATTTTCATGAAGGAATCGGGCAGAGATTGGGCTTGATTTTTAGACTCAAAATTTAGAGAAAAGAGGCAAGTGTAATGTTTGGACTGGTCCAAGAGGGGGCAGATCAGTTGACTCAGGTCAACCAACACCATCGCCTCGTTGCTCCACGTTAGCAACTAAAAGACAAAATAGAAATAAAAATAGAAAGAAAAGGAAAATAAAATAGAAAAATTATTTTATTAAATAAAATTGTTTCTTATTTTATGTACTATTTTTAAGTGATTTTTTTATAATTTTTACAAGTGTAATTATAGGATTTATACCTATGTATTGTGTATTTTATTTTTATTTTATATTTTAAATATTATTATGTGTACATATTTTATATATTTATAACATAATTAAATACATATTTATGTATTTTCATTTTATTTTTATGACTTTATTTATATACTTAAATAATTATGGGTATATACATTATATGTATAGTATATCTATATATTTTAATGTATTATTTATTTAAATATATTTTTAATGGTTTTATTTTATGTTTGTAGTTCTAATATGTTTCAAACAATATTTACAAGTATTCAAAAATATAAAAAGAGCAAAAATATAAAGAATAAATCAAATGAGTAAAATGTATATGTATATAGTATAATGGGACCTAAAAAGGCAACATTTGTATATTAGCTCCATTTTTAATGAAACCACTTCATTCAATAGATAATTTAATTTTAAGAAAAATAAATGTGAGTTTGTTGGATTTTAAGTCCATATGGAAGAGATATTGATCATTGAAGTTTTGCTTGTCGCTTTTTCATCTATGTCCTAGTCATACAGTACATTATTTTTATATGCAGTTGTTTTTGTAATTTTTTATATATTTTTATGTACATGTTTTGTGTTGAAAATTTATTTATTTGAGGTATATGAAACAAATAATAAAATAATATGAGAATGGATATATACATTGTGTTGAGCACCTAGGGTTTCTAGGTTCCATGTTATTTTGTCTGTATTCTTTTCCCTTATCTCCCCCTACGTTATTCCTTGCTAAACAAGTCAATATTGAATTCGTCTAGGGATTTAGGGTCAGTAAGTATTTGCAATACTTCTTTTATTTTTCTTTTATTTTCTTTATTCATTAATTTGGTATTTAAAAAAGTATTTATATAATATTTACAGATAACAATCAATGTGTTAATTTGTGCAAGTTAGATATATTTACAAGCATTTATCTAGGGATTTAAAGACAAAACAAATGAATAAAGGTGAATGAATGGGTATTCATCATCCCCCTATACTTACCTTTGCTGGTCCTAGCAAACACTTATTAGAGGAATAAGTTATGCAAAAAAGAGAAAATAAAGAAAAGGAAAATAAGGAAAGTAGAATGATTATGACTTCTAAACTTGTCTTCACACAATCAACGTTTGGAGCTCAATTAAAACATCTGCATTGTTAGTGTGTTAAGAGCTATATCCATGTTAGGAATTGTGACTCAACAACCCTTAGGTTCCATGCCCTCTACCCAGTTCAATTCAATAGTCTAGTCAGAACCGTCCCTTCAGACACATACTCTTGTAACCTTGAAATGATTGGTACCATGTGTGTGAACTGTGTGAACTCTTCCCAGATAACTAGGTCAACTATCAAGTCGAATTCTTCTATGGTAACCCATCCTCAGGGAGATAAATATTTCCTTCTAAATTCAGGTACATGCTAGTACACAACAAATGAGGGAGATGCTAGAAGAAAGAGAAAAGAAGTGGAAACAAATTAGTGTAGTCATATTTCCTTGTGAAGCTCGATCAGTGTGACCAAGTCTCCACCAAGAAGTTGGACTTTCTAGAAGCTCAAATTTTTCGAATTTTTTATATAAGCTTATTTTAGGCATTTCTTTGTTTGGTATTAGTCTACATCTTATTTTTCCCATGTTTTGGGATCTTAGAAAAATTGTACTAGCAGTCCATTTCTCATATGAAGTTTTATCTCAATCCATTCTCCATTCGTTAGATGTTCATGCTACCGAAGGAAGTGGGTTGAAGTACCGATTTCAGAAATCCCCAAGAATGGTTCCTGAGCCACCCTTGACGAAGCGACCTAGTATCGTCCCAACTTAGTATCTAAGATCTTTCAACAACCAATCTTGGTTGAGCTACGTGCTGAGTGCAAGGTCTCAAGTCAAGCGATTGTCTCAAGAGTTGTACGTATGATATGAAAGGATTCTATTCAGTCAAATGAATTGACTCATGAATATAATCTCCTGGAACCTAAAGATTTAATTTATAGTGATATGTGGCCTCAATTCTAGTCCTTATCAGGTTCCTCTGAAATTAAATGGATTAAGGTATATACCAAGCTCCAATCTTTAGATTTTATATGGGCTTGTTCAATTGTCAAAATCATTCAGAAAAATGCTTATACAATGCAAGGAATAAAATATTTTTGTGAAGACATTTTCTGATTTTGAACTTTTTATGGGTTTTCAAAAAGTTTTTGCACATTTGTATGGAGTTTTCAAAAAGTTTTGAAGATTTTTACGTATTTTTTAATTTTTTTGCAATTTTTTATGGGATTTTTGAAAAAGTAAAAGAGTTAGTGTATTACTGGTATGTGCAGATTTTACGAGAGAGTATAGTTGATTTACTGTAACCTCGCCCAATGTTATAACCATATTTATTGAAACTATGCAAGTACAAGTTATGGCTAATGTATATATACATATATGCGACCCGCCTATACTTAGCTCGAACTACGTCCTCATAGTGATCAAATAGCAGAAAGGAAGATATAACTCAAGCTAAGTATATAAAAGCATGTACTACAACGGCTAAAAAAATGAGAAGTCGCTCGTCCCCCCTATACTTAGGATTAACTAATCCTAATTGTAGCAAATTGTACACAAAGCATGGATGATTGAGGATTAGAATGTACGAAATCATCGGCTCAGCTTGTCTCCCCTCTATACTTAGGGTAAAGATCCCCTAAGTATGGAAAAGAATTATCAACAAGTTGGGAGACATGTGAGGGATCAAAGACTGAACACTCGAGTCACTCATCCCTCTGTACTTAAGATGAAACATATCCTAAGTATAACAGTGATGAAAGGGATGAATGAGTAACCAAAAGAAGAAAATAAAAATAGGAAAAGAAAAGAAGGAAAGAAGAAAATAAGAAAAAAAGTTGTCTCTATTATTATTGTCTCTACTTATTCGAAACATATATAATATTTTTTACAAATTGGAAAATAGTAATGAAGCCCTTAGTTGGCCCACCCATAATAGGAATTCAAGTTCAGTTATCGATATTTTTGTGTTTTTAGGTATCTGATCCTTCAGCACCTGGGAGCTCTTCTTGATATACCACACTAATGGAGTCGACATTGGACATAAAAGTATCATGATCGAGGTATGGCTTCAATAAATGGTCATTGACTATAAAAGGTTGTGTGTCAGATGACAATCTTGATATCAAGACACTACAGTTGTCATGCACATTTTTCACAATAAATGGTCCTGACCATTTGCTTTTTAGCTTGCCTGAAAATAATTTTTAACTTTGCATCAAAAAACCACACCTTCTGATTTGGCTCGAAATTCTTTCTTCTGATGTATGTATTGTGCTATTTCTTGACTTTTTCTTATGCACGAGACTGTTGTCATATGCATAGTTTCTGAATTCTGATGATTTGTTCAGGTCAATCTTTATGTCATTGCTGGTTTTTTCTCTATCAAATTGCATATAGTGACCGCCCATAATGATTTGTGAATGAGTTATACGGGAAAATGACATGGCTTTCCATATACAAGGCGGTAGGGAGACATGCCTAATGGAGACTTGTATGCCATACGATAAGAACGTAGAACTGAATCGAGTATTTGTGACCAGTTCCTTCTATCAGGACACATAGGTTTTTGCAAGATCGTCTTGATCTCCCTCTTTGAACATTCAACCAAGCCATTAGTTTGTGGGTGGTAAAGATGAGACACGATGTTCAATGGTGTACTCCTTTATAAGCTTCTTGACCTCTTTGTTAATGAAATGGCTTCCCCCATCGGATATCAGAATCTTGGAAATCTTTAACCGTGAAATGATGTTATCTTCAGACAGTGAGACTGTCGGCATCTCGAGTGGGGATAGCCTCCGCCTATCGATTGTCGTAATCGACAACAAGAAAGATGTACTTGAAATATCGACTGTGCGAAAATGGGCCTATGAAATCAATACCCTATTTATCAAAGATGTCTGATATTTGAATGTTCTTAAGAGGCATGGTATCTCTAGAACTGATGGTGCCACCCATTTTCTATCAGTCAGTACAACCTTTGACTTATTCAGTAGCATCTTTAAAAAGAGTCTGCCATCGGCCATCAGAGGCCACATTAAAGAACTTTCACTGCCCACTTTCCAGAATGGTGTCCTCCAGATTCTAATTTGTGACAATGATTTAGGACACTTGCATACTTCTCCTCAAGAATGCACCTTCGTATGATACAATCTGCACCTTCATGGAACAAGTAAGGATCCTCACACTGGTAAAAATGTATTTCGGATATGAACTTGTCCACTTTCAGCTTCTGCCAATCTTGTTGAATCTCCATCGAGACAAGGTAGTTCACAATATTAGCGTACCATGGGAGCGAGGTGACTGAAAATATCGCTTCATCTGAGAGAGTCCCAGCAATTGGAATGATGTTCTGCTCATGAGTATCTAACTCAATAATTTTGGAAAGGTGATCTGTCACAACATTCTTGACTACAGGTTCCAAACCAAACTTCTGGAGTAGAAGGCTCCAGTGAAGTAAACATGACTTTGCATCCTTCTTGTTTGTAAGTACCGTATGACATAATGATCGGTGTAGATAATAACTTTTGAGCCAAGCAAATGTGACTAGAATTTTTCTAGCGCAAAGACTACTGCTAGCAGCTCTTTCTCTGTGATCGTGTAATTTCTTTGGGCTTCATCCAATGTTCTGCTAGCATAATAAATCACAACCAACCATCCATCTTGTTTATGTCCAAACAAAACCCCCAATAGCATAATTAGAAGCGTATGTCATGATCTCGAATGTAAGGGACCAATCCGGTGGTTGTAGAACACGAGTCTAGGTGATTATTTCTTTCAACTGATCAAAGGCATGGAGTACTTTGTCATCTACAATAAAATCAGTGTCCTTTCCTAAAAGCTCTATCAACGATCAGACAATCTTGCTAAAATCTTTGATGAACCTTCAGCAAAAACCAACATGCCTCAGAAACGACCTGACTTGCTTCAATTTAATAGGTGGCTCAAGTTTCGATATCACGTCCACCTTGTTCGGGCCGACCTCCATGCATCTCTTGGAGACGACGTGACCCAACACAATTCCTTCAGTCACCATGAAGTGACTCTTTTCCCTAGAGAGCAACAAATTTACTTCGCAACATCAATGAAGTACCCACTCTAGATATGTCAGACATTGACCAATGTTATATTCATAGATCGAATATCATACATGAATACCTCAAGAAAATTGCCCATCATATCGACAAATACGGCCAACATATACCTATGAAATGTAGCAGGGGCGTTACATAATCTGAATGCATCCGTCTGAAGGTGTGCATCACAAATGGACATGTGAAGTTGGTCTTATCTTGGTCTTCATGGGTTATTGCAACCTGATTGTATCCAGAGTAACCATCCAAGAAACAAAAATATTCCTTTGCAACAAATCTTTTGAATATTTGATTAATGAAAGGTAAAGGGAAATGATCTTTCTTGGTTGTCAGGTTCAAGCATTGGTAATCCACAATGACACGCCAAGGTGTAAGTACTATGGTCAGAATATCCTCTCATGTGTTGTCCATTAAGATAGTGTTTCTAGATTTTTTAGGGACCGTATGTAAAGAACTTAACCCATTTTGAGTCTGAAATGGGATAGATAAAAACTTGCATCGTACCACTTCATGATTTCTTTCATCACAACCTCTCAGAGGTTTGGCTTCAGCCGACGTTGAAATTCACGGGAATGTATGTTGTCTTCTTCTAAGTAAATGTGGTATGAGCACAATGAAGGATTTATCCCATGGAGATTCATAATTTTCTTTCCAATTGTTTTGCAGTTTCTTTCTAGAACCTTGAGCAAGCAAGAATCCCGATCCTTGGTCAGCTGAGAATTGATGACGACCAGGAACATGTTTTGTTCACCTGCAAGGATGGCATAATTCATTGATGAGGGTAATGGCTTTAGCTCTGGAGGAGTCTGAATTAGCTCTGGGGTGACATCAACAACTATGTTTAGTGTCAGCTTTGTCAACTGTATGTTGTCCACCTTGATTGTTTCTGGTTCAGAGTACAAAGACATCAGAAAGATCGGTTAGGAAGTCATCTAGCTCTAATGTGAATGGATTGATTTCAATCAGCTCAGTTAGCTCATCAGCAAGAACCTTATCCTCAAGGATTGGGGGAAATTTGACTATACCTTCCAGGCACTCCTCCCTGGGGAGGAATTCCTAGGTTACATTATCATCCAAGAATAATGTTGTATCTTTGATTTCTTCTAGATAATCACATTCTTTTATCTCTTTCTGAATCTTCTCACTCTCATCTGATACAAACTCTGTGAGCTTTGGTACTTGGATCATTTCAATCAGGTGTTTATCATTGTTCGAGCAGAAGGTGATCTTTTTGGTGTCGTATTTAGCCACTACTTTGGATGTTCGAAGGAACGGTCATCCCAATATTATCGGGGTATGAAGCAAGGGTTCTGCAGTGTCCATATCTAGAACAATGAAGCCCACATGGAACTTCATCCCTTGGATTGAGATAATGACATCCTCCAAAATGCCCTTTGGCCACTTCTCTGATGTGTCCGCGAATTACAGAATCATTCTTGTTGATTTAAGCAGTCCTAACCAAAAATCCTTGAATAGTGGCGTAGGCATTAGATTGATAGATGATCCATTGTCAAGAAATGTTTGTTCGAACTCTTGGTTGAACTTCTCGCATCTGAGGAGAGACGCTCCTGTGTCCTTCTTGCTCGGGAGGTTGCTGATAGCGTTGACAGTCACCATTGTAAGAATGTGCTTGATTAAGTGCTAAACACATATATTAAGATAGATCTGTTGTAGTACATGCACTTAGCATCTCATACAGAACTGAGGTAAAACTCAATGATGAGGTTCTCGGCTTAAAGTTTTAACCTAGTAAGTCCAACGAACACGAGGATGCGAGTACTTTAATGATTAGCTTTAGAGGACAAATAAACTTAGACAATAATTTTTAGATTTATTACTTTGAGCTCATGCACATCACCTAGTTAACATAGAATTTTAAAACAAATTTATGCCTATACATTAAGTGCAAACATAGATGCACACACAAGACAGACAAGAGATCAAAACTTAAACAAAACTCACAACTAGAAACTTGGATGATTAAGAGTAAAAAAGAATGGACCTTAAAGACAGTCATGCTCGAAAGGATAAAATTGAGTATGCAGAATAGTTGAATTATAATAATAAATCCAAACCTTTTAAGTATTGACAATTAATACATGATTTATTAATCAAAATCAATCACTTGTACTTTTACAAGATTGATTGTCAAACCAGCTTTCAAAAGAGACCAATTTTACATTAATTGGACCTCAGGTCATTAAAATATTCAACACGGAATCCATGGGTACAATTGCCATAAAAACTTCCAAGTTTAATTACATTTAAGGACTGACATGGACTCAAATGCAATAAACAAAACCCGCAAGGGTTAACATGTAAATTTTACATATGCGGTAGGAATTATCTACAATTGCTTGAAAAGTCAATATCTAATCTGCAATTTCTCCAGTTTCCGCGTGCAGACCCACGTGACTCGTCGCAGGCACTGACTCAGGCTGGGACCACTTGTTGAATCCTGGTGCTCTACGTGAGGTTTGGAGGTTGGCTCATCGTACGAGCCTAACGTTCGAAACGTAGCTTTGGACTGACTATGTGGATCAAATTAGACCATTCGATCTCGCCCACCTTAGCGAGATCAACAGTATCGGTTAATCCAACTGTTCTTATACTCCTCCTTGCTCGACGGTAGTAGGGATGCGCTCCGACGATGATTGAAAAGCTCCGTCATGCGTCCTATAGCTCTATGGAAGTCCCCGACCCTTCATCACCTGCTAGCGATGATGTCTATAGCTTGAAGAAGGTGCAAGGATGAATATAGAACCCTGTCGATGAAGCTTCACCAGAGAAAATGTGGAAGATCGGAGCTAAACATCGAACTCCGATCAATGAAGTCCTTTGCTATCCTGCACTTTAGTCCATATCCAAAATGCTTTGGAGAATCTATTTAGATGCTAATGGTGTGGAATGAAGGCTCAACTGAGAAATGATGATCGGAGCCCTGATGGGTAGTCTTCTCCGTGCGGAAGAAGACTAAGGATTCGGGTGAATATCGAAATGGAGGAATGATGAGATAAACAAGATTAGTACGCGTGAATAGCAGTTCAAGGAGCTACTTAATATGGTATTTTGATAGTGGTTTAGAGAAACTGAATAGCTAAGATAAATCTATGATTAATGGAAAAAACTCACGATCGAAATTGTCACCTTGAATCAAAGGTTGAAAAAAGGCTTAAATCGAGTGAATCTTGAGCTGGTTTGTTAAGCTTGAGACCATGATCCTTGCATGAAATTCCTGGCCAAGGAACTCAGCTCAGACAGCCTTAGACTTGTTTGTAACTTGGCAACACAACCAAGGATCTCGTCGGAGCTACACTCCGTCGTGATTCAATCTTTCCCTTGAACTGTCACTGGGGGATAGAGAATGCTACGATGCAGGTCCGTAAATGGCGGATAGACGGAGCTTTGGCTGGTGGAGAGGTATTTAAAGAGAAAGGGTGACGGAGGTTTTGATTATTTTTAGGGTAGTTTCACTCCCCGCATAATGATAAGGAAGTTAGATTTAAGAAATAATGAGAGGTTGGCTTGAATCTAGGGAGTTTGATGTAGAGATTCACGGTGGCAGTTGGTTGGAAAGCAACTGGAGATGGGTGGCAAAAATGGCAGAAGTTGCCAAAGAACGAGTGGTCGCGTCTCTTGGCACATGTGGTTGGAGGTTGAAGATAAACCTCAACCATCTAATGCATCTAATGAAGTGATAAATGCATATATTAAGGGAGATCCGTTGTAGCACGGGTACTTAACATCTCATACAGAACCGAGGTAAAACTCAATGATGAGGTTCTCAGCCTAAATTTTTAACCTGGGAAGTCCAGGGTCGAACACAAGGATGCGAGTACTTTGATGATTAGATTTATAGGACAAATAAACTTAGACTGTAATTTTCATATTTATTACTTTGAGCTCATGCACATCACACAATTAACATAGATCTTTAAAACAATTTTTATGCATATATATTAAGTGCAAACATAGATGTACACACAAGAGAGACAACAGATCAAAACTTAAATGAAACTCACAACTAGAAACTTGGATAATTAATAAAAAAGAATGGACCTTAAAGACAGTCATGTTCGAAAGGATAAAATTGAGTATGCAGAATAGTTAAATTACAATAATAAATCCAAACCTTTGAGCATTGACAATTAATACACGATTTATTAATCAAAATCAATCACTTGTTCTTTTACAAGATATATTGTCAAACCATCTTTCAAATGAGACCAAAATTACATTAATTGGACCTCAGGTCATTAAAATATTCAACAAGGAATCCATAGGTATAATTGCAATAAAAATTTCCAATTTTTATTACATTTAAGGACTGACAAGGACTCAAATGCAATAAACAAACCCACAAGGGTTAACATGTAAATTTTACACAAGCGGAAGGAGTAATATGTAATTGCTTGAAAAGTCAAGATCTAATATGCAATTTCTCCAGTTTCCGCGTACAGACCCACATGACTCGTCGCAGTTTCTGGCTCAAGCTAGGACCACTTGTGGAATCCCGGTGCTCCACGCGAGGTTCGGAGATTGGCTCAGCGTACGAGCCTAAGGTTCGAAACATAGCTTTGGACTGACTACGTGGATCAACTTAGACCATTCATTCTCGCCTAACTTAGCGAGATCGACAGTATCTATTAATCCGGTTGTTCTTATACTCCTCCTTGCTCGACGGTAGTAGAGATGCACTCCGACGACGATTGAAAAACTCCGGCGTACGTCCTATAGTTCTATGGAAGTCCCTGACCCATCATTACCTGCCAACGATGATGTCTGTAGCTTGAAGAAGGTGCGAGGATTAATATAAAACCCTGTCGATGAAGCTTCACCAGAGAAAATGTGGAAGATCGGAGCTAAACATCGAACTCCGATCAATGAAGTCCTTTGCAATCATGCATTGTTAGTCCATATCCAAAATACATTGGACAATATATTTAGATGCTAATGGTGTGGAATGAAGATTCAACTGAGAAATGAAGATCAGAGCCCTAATGGGTAGTCTTCTCTGCATGGAAGAAGACTAAGGAGCCGGGTGAATATCGAAATGGAGGAATGATGAGATAGACAAGATTATTACGTGTGAATAGTAGTTCAAGGAGCTACTGAATAAGTATTCTGATAGTGGTTTAGAGAAAGAGAATAGCTAAGATAAATCTATGATTAATGGAAAACTCACGATCAGAATTATCACCTCGAATCAAAGGTTGACAAATGGCTTAAATCGAGTGAATCTTGAGTCATTTGTGAAGCTTGAGACTTCACGATCCTCACATGAAATTTCTGGCCAAGGAACTCAGCTCTGATAGCTTAGTCTTGGCTGTAACTTGGCAACACAACCAAGGATCTCGTCGGAGCTACACTCTTTCATGACTTCGATCTTTCCCTTGAATTGTCACTGGGGATAGAGATCGCTAGGGTGCAGGTCTGTAAATGGCAGATAGTCGGAGCTTTGGTTGATGGAGAGGTATTTAAAGAGAAAGGGTGACGGAGGTTTTGATGGTTTTTAGGGCAGTTTCACCCCCCGCTTAATGATAAGGAAGTTAGATTTAAGGAATAACGAGAGGTTGGTGTGAATCTAGGGAATATGATGTAGAGATTCACGATGGCAGTTAGTTGGGAAGCAACTGGAGATAGGTGGCAAAAATGGCAGAAGTTGCCAAAGAACGAGCGGTCACGTCCCTTGGCACATGTGGCTGGAGGTTGAAGAAAACCTCAACCATCTGATCATCAGATTAGGCGGTTAGGGTTAAGGTGATGCTGAGAGGCTGAGATTGATCTAGAATAGAGTGCTAATCAATGGTAGTGAATGCATCTGATGAGAGTAATCCGACGGAACATGAGGGAACATGTGTCTAACCGAGAGCGGGCCACGTGGGCGACTGAGGATGTGCCACATAGCCCAATTAAAATTGAAAAAGAATTGATAAAACAAAGAAAAATTGAATTTGAAAAAGTGGTAAACATGAAAGTTGTAGATCTCAATGGGATCTACAATTTTCATGCAGAAGTCAAAGAGATCAGAGGTTATCTGTACATAGATAAAAATTAAATACTATTAAAAACCATATAAAACCATTTTCTTCATTTTCCTTTTGCTTATTTTTTGGATTTTTGTTTTATTTTATGTTATTTTATTTATGTACAATTTTCATTCTAATTTTATTTAATTTTTAATAAGAAATAAATACATAAAATATTACACCATATTAATATATAATAATTAGTGTTAATTATATACAACTCATAAATTAGCAATTAGTGTTGATTAGTCAATGAATCATGTTATTAACATAAGTAAAAGGGATAAATATAAATAATAAAGATGATAAATCGGGGATTTATCACCCCCTATACTTAAGCTAAGCTCGTCCTCGAGCTAATAAACAATTGGTTAGTTTAATTACCGAATTTCCTGACTTGTGCAAGTGAGTATACAAGGCTTGAATTGACCTAAAACACTAAGTTATAAGAATCTTAAAACTCTGAGTTGATCCAAGCCTTAATCAAAAGGAATTCAACTCCTCTAATTGTCAGACTCTCAATGTATACGTAATTATAAGGAATATGACTTAGTGTTGACTGCAACATGAGAGTAGAATCAAGACATCACCAAAAATTCCAATTTTGGAAGCTCTCCTAAGGACCCAACCCTCAACTCTAGGGAATAAATCTAGTCTTGCCTCAATCCACTGTCTCTTTAGTTTGTCAGACTTTAAAAAGAAAGGTGGAAGGCCAGATCGTGGAGGATATATGATTGTGTACTTATTTTCTCTTCCTTTCTTTGTAACAAGATTCTCTCTATTGCAAAAATACAATATATTTTTATTTTTATTAGCCAATCAGTTTGTCCGTCAAGAGAAGTTGGAGTCGTTTGCACTTGTTTTCCTGGGAGTACACCGGGGTGTGCCTTTTTTAGTATCTATTATACCTTCTACACCTAGACTTGTAGCATTTACGATGTAGAGCCCTTTTTTGGTGAAAGCCTGACTCCTAGTCCTAAATAGCTTTGGTCCAAATGGACACTTAAAAATTGTTAGGAGCGCTTGCCTTTGGTGATATCTCTTTGAATTTTGACTTTGTAAGATGAGAGCTTTTCATTTGTCATTTCTACCTTTTCTTTGTTTTTGGCTAGCTCCACTGCTTTTACCAAAATATTGGCGCACATTGATCAACTTATTAATTAATGTCATCACATTTTGGCACTTTAGGTTTGATCAAGAGATAGCATGAGACCTAGCCCCATACTGGCTAAGATGTTGACACTCAGGTTTCAAGAAGTTGTCATTAGTTTATCCCATCTTCAAGCATCATCTAGATCAAGTCCAAACTCAAACTTCTAATCCCAGTTTCCTTAGTAATACATTGGCTCATCTCAATAAAAAATGCAGTCGTGTATGTGAGTGAGAGTCAAATTCTTTTAAGGAAGATTAAGCATGGGATATAGCATGCATATCATTAATGAATCCACATTTCATCATCTTTATTCTATCATTTTGGCATCAAAAACCCTAGCAAATGCCTGTAAATATCATTAATATCATCATCTTAGCATTCATGCATGTGCATCATATTAGTGTATAAAATACTGTAATTAAAGCCAAAATTATAGAATAAATAAAGAAAAGAAAAAGAATAAAATATTGTAAATATTTTATGACCCGAAACCCCGAGACCTGGGCATCTTGATGAATAGGTCGACAAGGAATAAAGTAGGGGGAGATAAGGTCAGAAGTACAGATAAAATACCTATATTTTCTATTCATTCTTTATTCATTTTGGGACCTATTTTTGGTTCCACTTTTTATACATCAAATAAAGAAACTTTGTACATGAAAGTTGTAGATAATTTTATAAAGAAAAATACAAAAATGATTTCACAGAAAAATAATGTACAGATAAAAAGTTATGGTCTGAATAAAAATCCAGAATCCCAACTTCCCAGACCCGTATCTCACAACTGACAACTCCAAATGCAGCATACTCACCTTTAATTGTATATAGAATAAAATAATCTATCCAATGGTGGTGGTTTCGCATTTGGCGGAGCTACGGTTTGAAAGTCGAGTTTTGGACCCACATTGTATAAGTGTACTAATTAAAATATTCAATTTATTATTTATTCATTATTTTTGTATTTTTATATTTTTATAATTATGTAAATATTACCTATGATTTATATGTGCATTAAAATTAGAATAAAAATGCAAAGAAAATACAAAATAAAAATACTTGTATAAAGAACACACATGTATACTGCCTATACCTATACCTATACAATACTTATTCATAATTTATTAATTATACAAAATAAATCAGAAAAATAAAATAAAAATATATTTGTGTATATAAAAGTGTTTTGTAATTTTAGAAAATAAGAAATGAAAATATTAAAATAAAATACACAAAATAAAAATCAAATACTAAAATACATAGGTAATATACCTATATAGAGCTAAAAAGGGAACTTATAAAAATATACCTCATAAAATTAATTAAAAATCATAATAAAATACTACATAAAATAACGAATATGTTTTATTAAATAATCATAATTTAATTCGACTGTTTTCTAATTTTAAATGAATTAATAAAACATTTTTTTAGGGTTTTTCCTGGTTAGTCCACGTGGACCAACCAGGAGGTCAGAACTGTTGACCAAGGTCAACAGTCTGACCTACCCTCCCTGTAGCTCTGCTACCTCGTTTTTCGTCTGACTTTGCGGATTTTTCGAGGATGCATCTTTCATCCTTTCGCGAAAGTTTCTTCTGCAAAATCGATCCCCTACTATCCATCTTGCTCGCCCAAGGTTCTTCTTGGGCTGAGGACCTCTGCATCGTGCCAGAGACCTCGATCAAGGGACCTCCTCGTCAACCCTTCAAAAATGCCCCCTTGACTTCATTCAAAGATTTGAACCCTCTTGGACCATCCATCCTCCTCCCTTTCGTGCTCTTCGGGTAGCCGGAGGTGACATCTCCATCGCCCTGCTGACGAACCGCAAAATCGGCCCTTTAATAATGTGTTTTTAGCACATGGAATCATCATCGTAGTCGGGCCGATTTCGGTCGTCAAAGAGATCACCTCATTTAAAGATATGCCAAAAATCGAAATGAGGTGATCGAAGATTTATTTTTACTTGGCAAGATACCAAGGTCGAACTCAGGGACACGAGCCTCTCTCGTATTATTCGGATTTAAGTTTGTTTAACTAAGTGTAGAGTTGAAGCATATAGGTCAAAATATGCAAAGACAAAACACATGACAAGATAATGCATTAAATTAAACATGCATTTTTTTATCAATTTTTATAATGCAATTAAATGAGCATGCAAAGCGAATGATATGCCCAATATAAAAGTCACTTGAACCATAGCAAAAAAAATGCAAGTTAAACAGAGTTAGCATTAAGAAGCATTCTACTCTCATTAAGCAAGTGGGCATGATAAATAAAGAGATCAAGACACTTAAATAATAAAATAATACATCACAGTTCATAGTATCAAATCTGAAATTTAACCATGCCATAATGTAGAGGACGAGAAGAGCTTCAAAATGAAACTGAAATCAACTCGATTGGAGCTATGTAGCTCAAGATACGCATAAAAGAAGACAGGGGCATAAATGCAATAAAAACATGAAAAGATAACTACAAACAGGTCCAGGGAGGGACTAAAATGTAAATACGTAAAGTAGATGGACCTTCCCTGTAAAATACCCACTGTGCACGCCCGCTGCACGTGATCGGGACCTGTTTGCAAATTGAAGAAGGCGACTGGGCTTCCTTGCAAATTACCCAAGAAGCACGTGCCAGGCACGCGCTTCCCCAGGCTCGGGTCGATCGGAGGTTCGGAGGAGGCCCGGGTTGCTTCGGCGTGGCTCGGGCGTAGGCTTTGGCTCGATGCAGGCTCGGACAAGGCTCAGCGGATCCAAGCCTCTGGCTCGGTGGCTGAGGCTCGGTGCTGCTATGGAGAGGACACGTGGCTGCATATGAGCCATCCGATTGTAGTGATCGGATGGTCGCTGTGGGCCTCTGAAGGATCGACGTGGCTGTGCTCTGACCGTTGGATCGAGATGATCCAACGGTCGCTGGAGAGGCGGGTCTTGAGCGACGTGGCTGGATCCGTGCCGTCAGATGAAGATCATCCAACGGCTGCTGCTCCTTCTCCACCATCTTCAGCTGGCGGCGGTAGTGGGTCTCCGGCGAAGGGGGCTCCTCTCCGCCGCTCGATATCGGCTGATGGCGACCTCCCCAGAGCTCCCCAGATAGACGTCGGAGAAGCTCGAAGCTCGAGGAAGGTCCAGGAGCTGCTGGCGTTGATCAACGGGGCTCGGCAGTTGCAGGCGAACTTGACGAAGTGAGCTCCGGCGAAGCTCCGTTTATTAAGAGATTCGTGGACCTGCATTGTTAGTACGTAGCCGAAGCAAGAGTGGGTCGCGTGTGTGAATGGAACGGGAGCTCAGTGAGGTGAAGAGAGTGGTGAGCTCGAAGCTCCTCCGCCGTGGATGGCGGAGGAGATGGGTAGGAGTGGTCTGGGGTTGCGAAGAACCGAAAGGGTGGTCAGAAACGTGCGCGAGAAGGGGGAGTTGTTGGCGGAGCTAACTGGGTGGTTATCGGAGGGTGAAGATGGACGAAGTGCCCTAGAAAATTCAAAGAAATTAAAGAAAATTACAGAGGAAGAAGAAGAGGTACTTACCTTGGTCGGGTGGAGCGGAGGCTTGGGCTGGAGCTCAGATGGAGCACCGGGTCTTCGCTGGACGTCGCCAGCCGGTCGACGCAGCTCGAGCGGTCGCCGGAGCGCCGCAACTCCACCGTGAATGGCGGAGGGTCTCACCGGGGGATTTGAGGTCGTCTTCGCTCTATCCGACGCCTCCCCCTGTCACAGGGAGGCGGAGGAGGGCTGGGCCCCTCCCCGCGTAAAGGTGGACAACCGTGAATAGTGGGGGAGGAGGTGTATTTGAAGGGAGAAGTGGCGGAGATAATGGTGGCCGACGTGGGTTTGCGGTCAGCTGTGGGGCGACTGGAAGGGAGTTGTGGGTAGTGGAGTAGTGCGCGATGGTCGTGGATGACTGGGGAGGACCATGGAGCGGTTGGCGAAGGAAGAGGTCCACGGGAGTGGCTGTGAAAATGGGAAGGGTGAGTGGTCGTCGAGCAGGAACGTGGGAGAGAGAGGAGTGGGCTGGAGGTTGACGACGGTCTGTCGGCCGTTGGATCTTGAGATCCAACGGTTGACATTTAGGCGCTAAGTGACGGGCCAGATTAGATCGAGGCGATATGATCAGAGAGATCAGGCGCTGCCACGTGGCACGCTAAGGACTCGGCGCTAATGGACGGTAAAGATGGTGAGTGGGAGGTGATCGAACGACTGAGGACAATGAGCGGGTTGAGCGGCTTAGATGCGAGATCCAGGGCGCGATCGAAGGGCGCACAGCGCGCCACGTGTCAAGTTGTGGGCGCGGCGCTAACGGATGGTGCGGATGAAGCGGGGGGGAAGATCTGAGGGCTAGGATAAGGCGGGTACGTGGACACAGCGGGAGTCGTTGGATCTCAGGAGAAGATCCAACGGCTGGAAGATGAGGCGGATAAGACAAAGAGGCCGGGCCACGTGGCGCCCCCAGAATGGGCCACGTGGCCCAATCAGATTATTCAGAGGTTTTTTTCTTATTTTTGAGGGCCCTATTGGCCGAATTTGAGAAAACTCAAAACATGAAAGTTGTAGATCTTGATGAGATCTACAAGTTTCATGTTGACCAAAACTCGAAAAGAGATCAAACAAGGGCCCGAAATATTTTTGAGGGTATTTTTAAGTCTAAAAATACCACGAATTTTGTTTTGTCATTTTTTTATGGTTTTTAATATATTTAGGACTCTGTTAATTATGAGATATTAACAGGGAATTATTGACAAACTTTTAAGCAAGGGGGTTAATTATGTGAAATAAAGATGATGAAACTGAGGTTCATCACCCCCCTATACTTAAACTATGCTCGTCCTCGAGCATCAAAAAGAATGACTAAGTTGGATTAACCCCCTTGTGCATGTGAATACAGGATCCAAGCTGATCAAGTCGACTCAGCTTCAGAGATCCAAAATTCTAGAGTTCAACCCAGCCTTAATCAAGAGGCTTCCAATTCCTCTATTTCTCTAGACTCTCTCTGATGTACATATAAACTAAAGGATATGAAATTTAGTGTTGACTGCAATTCTGAGAGTAGAGTCAATTCGTCACCCAAAATCTTGGTCCGAGAAAATCTCCTAAGGACCCAATCCTCAGCACTAGGGAATAAATCAAATCTTGCATTCAGTCTACCGTCTCTTTAGTTGTCAGACTTAGAAAATGTGGATGGCAGGCCAGAAAATGGAGGGCATGGGATTGTGTCAATTCTTCTCTCCCTCTCATTGGAACAAGGATTCTCTCTAGTGCCTTTTTACGCAACACATTTTTTGGTGTTGATCAGTGCGTCCGTCAAGAGAGGTTCGAGCCGTCTGCACTTGTTTTCCTGGGAGTACACCGGGGTGTGTCTCTTTTGAGTACCTATCGTACCTTCGACACCCAGACTTGTAGCATTTACGATGCAGAGCCCTTTTTTGGTGCAAGCCCGACTCCTGGTCCTAATAGCGGTGGTCCAAGTGGACACTTTGAAAAGTTTGGGAGCGCTCGCCTTTGGTGGAAGCTCTTTGATATGTAACTTTGTGGAATGAGAGCTTTTCTTTGAAATTCATTGACTTGTAGTATTTGTGGCTAGCTCCACTGCTTTTACCAAGAGTTGGCGCACACTGATCAACATTTTTTTATTTTTCACACCCAGGCACTTAGGTTAATGTCAAGAGAGTAGTATAAGAATCAAGTTCTCATACTGGCTAATATTGCTGACACTCAGGTTTCTTGAAGCCTCCAAAGATTTTATCCCATCCTCGAGCATCATTAGATCAAATCCAAATTCGACTTCCTCATCCCAATCCTTCAGGTGAAAAATCAACTCATCTCATCAAAAACCGCAGTCGTGTATGTGATGTGCTGATCATATTCTTTATGTCTGAGACTAAGCATGGAATATAGCATGCAAATCTAGAAACCTAGGGGAATGTGGATGATTAAGTCTAAGACCCTGATGGCTAAGACTGGTTAACCTAAAAATCTCAAAGACTTCTAAAAGCTAAGTCTTTTTGACCAAATCAGATCCTGGGTGAAAGTGAAAGTGTAGAGGACTAATCCAACTTCTTCATTCAAAAACAAGACACTTTTTTTTTTGAACTTCAAGAGATATAACAACTGCCTAAACTCAATTAAGTAGCTACAATTCAGCCAGTATGGATGTAAGTACAGGCCGAAGCCCGTTGCTTGAGGACGGGGCCTTACGCGATGTCCTCTAAACCATCCAATCTGCTAAGGGCGAACCCTCACTGAACGCGGCTTTCTTAATTGGGCTTAGTAGTCACTAATAGCTCCTAAAGGTTTTTAGGGGTTTTCTGATTTTTATGGATTTTAATAAGAGAGTTAAAACACAAGTTAGACTCAACTTTCCTTGAAAAGAGATGGCGATTTTTCAAAACCCATATCACACAAAATGAAAATTTTCAAAACATTTTCAAAAATCATTTCTATAAAATAGTGTAACATAATATCGAAAAAACGCGAAAATCCTTTGAGTTTTCTTAGTCCAATGAATTTTTACCTTAGCCAAAAAGTTTTTAATTTTTCAAATTTTTCAGATTATAGCTAAAGTAAATATACAGTATATACGGTATACCCCCCTATACTTAAACTTTGCTATGTCCTCATACCACTAGATGTTACAAGTACATAGGTCCATTTAAATATAGAAGAATATACGGGAGCTAAGAGGGGCTCCCCCTATACTTAGGTTAGAAATAACCTAAGTACAAAGGCAAGAAAAGATGAGTAGAGAAAATCACGGGGACTTGGGTCCCCCCTATACTTAGGCTGAGATTAGCCTAAGTATAAAGATGGAGATTGATGTTGGAAGAGACCCAAGGTGAACGAAGAAGAGGATGAATACACAAATGAGCGGCTGAATCTTCGGAGATGAAATGGAGTTTCTTTGGATTTGGGGTGTGTGTCACATCAAACAAGGCTCAATCAAGCAAGCAAACCCTTAGTTTCACCAACTCACACATGAAACCAACCAAGGTTGGTTTATTATCTTGTCTATTTTATTGGTGATAAAACATTTGATTTTTACGCAAAGAAAAGATGTGAAGTGAAAATCATTGCGTAAGCGAGGGTATTGCTCTCCCAAAACCGAATTTTACTCCATTTTTGGTTGACTTGCAATTACAGTCCCAATTTTATTTTAGGTTATCACTGAATTATGGTTAGCACATCAATCAGAAAATCATCGTCTACCGTTCATTCCATTTTCCATTTATCCTAGGTGATCAATCTAGAAAAATGAAAGCCGAGAAAAACATGTATACGATGAAGAAAAACGCGATCTAGGCTAAGCGAGAAATCATGCAGTGATTTGACGTTAAAAGCCGCGAAAAATCTGGGCCGTTTTGAAAACCAAATCCAACATGTATGCAAGTCGAAAAAGCCGCACCTAATCATGCATCTATTAGCGGTGATTGATCTTCATTAATTTTAGCTAAGTGATACAAGATTAAGTGCGTCTATATTTAAAGTGTGTCCTACCTACGATCAAGCACATAAGATAAAAAATGAAGAGCTCGGAGAGCCGCGTGCCTAATCCTAGGTCGACACTCAAGTGGGGACGATCCCCACACAACCACAATCGTTCGATTACAATCGCGAGTCTTCGATCGAAGACCGCTGTAAAAGACGAATTATTAAAAGAAAATAAAATGCAACAAAAAATGCGACACATTTTTTTTTCTTTTCTTCCTCCTTTGCTCCAAGCATGCTCTTGCGGCTCCTCGCAGCGAGGAACGCCCTGCTCCTCGCCTCCTTGATCCATCAAGGGCCCTGCCACAAAAGCAATCGTTAGATATCATAAAGGAAAGAAAAATTCTATATGCAAAATTTGCGGTTAATTGACCTATAAAAAAGAACACTAAATTAAACACACAAAAATCCAAAAAATAAAAGAAATGAGCCGTGTCCCCGGCAACGGCGCCATTTGACGAACCGCAGAATCGGCCCTTTAATAATGTGTTTTTAGCACATGGAATCATCATCGTAGTCGGGCCGATTTCGGTCGTCAAAGAGATCACCTCATTTAAAGATATGCCAAAAATCGAAATGAGGTGATC
Source organism: Ottelia alismoides (assembly GCA_037367405.1). NCBI lineage: Eukaryota > Viridiplantae > Streptophyta > Magnoliopsida > Alismatales > Hydrocharitaceae > Ottelia > Ottelia alismoides. The sequence continues at coordinate 98,432 of JAZKJV010004163.1, read as the reverse complement.
GAAGATTTATTTTTACTTGGCAAGATACCAAGGTCGAACTCAGGGACACGAGCCTCTCTCGTATTATTCGGATTTAAGTTTGTTTAACTAAGTGTAGAGTTGAAGCATATAGGTCAAAATATGCAAAGACAAAACACATGACAAGATAATGCATTAAATTAAACATGCATTTTTTTATCAATTTTTATAATGCAATTAAATGAGCATGCAAAGCGAATGATATGCCCAATATAAAAGTCACTTGAACCATAGCAAAAAAAATGCAAGTTAAACAGAGTTAGCATTAAGAAGCATTCTACTCTCATTAAGCAAGTGGGCATGATAAATAAAGAGATCAAGACACTTAAATAATAAAATAATACATCACAGTTCATAGTATCAAATCTGAAATTTAACCATGCCATAATGTAGAGGACGAGAAGAGCTTCAAAATGAAACTGAAATCAACTCGATTGGAGCTATGTAGCTCAAGATACGCATAAAAGAAGACAGGGGCATAAATGCAATAAAAACATGAAAAGATAACTACAAACAGGTCCAGGGAGGGACTAAAATGTAAATACGTAAAGTAGATGGACCTTCCCTGTAAAATACCCACTGTGTACGCCCGCTGCACGTGATCGGGACCTGTTTGCAAATTGAAGAAGGCGGCTGGGCTTCCTTGCAAATTACCCAAGAAGCACGTGCCAGGCACGCGCTTCCCCAGGTTCGGGTCGATCGGAGGTTCGGAGGAGGCCCGGGTTGCTTCGGCGTGGCTCGGGCGTAGGCTTTGGCTCGATGCAGGCTCGGACAAGGCTCGGCGGATCCAAGCCTCTGGCTCGGTGGCTGAGGCTCGGTGCTGCTATGGAGAGGACACATGGCTGCATATGAGCCATCCGATTGTAGTGATCGGATGGTCGCTGTGGGCCTCTGAAGGATCGACGTGGCTGTGCTCTGACCGTTGGATCGAGATGATCCAACGGTCGCTGGAGAGGCGGGTCTTGAGCGACGTGGCTGGATCCGTGCCGTCAGATGAAGATCATCCAACGGCTGCTGCTCCTTCTCCACCATCTTCAGCTGGCGGCGGTAGTGGGTCTCCGGCGAAGGGGGCTCCTCTCCGCCGCTCGATATCGGCTGATGGCGACCTCCCCAGAGCTCCCCAGATAGACGTCAGAGAAGCTCGAAGCTCGGGGAAGGTCCAGGAGCTGCTGGCGTTGATCAACGGGGCTCGGCAGTTGCAGGCAAACTTGATGAAGTGAGCTCCGGCGAAGCTCCGTTTATTAAGAGATTCGTGGACCTGCATTGTTAGTACGTAGCCGAAGCAAGAGTGGGTCGCGTGTGTAAATGGAACGGGAGCTCAGTGAGGTGAAGAGAGTGGTGAGCTCGAAGCTCCTCCGCCGTGGATGGCGGAGGAGATGGGTAGGAGTGGTCTGGGGTTGCGAAGAACTGGAAGGGTGGTCAGAAACGTGCGCGAGAAGGGGGAGTTGTTGGCGGAGCTAACTGGGTGGTTATCGGAGGGTGAAGATGGACGAAGTGCCCTAGAAAATTCAAAGAAATTAAAGAAAATTACAGAGGAAGAAAAAGAGGTACTTACCTTGGTCGGGTGGAGCGGAGGCTTGGGCTGGAGCTCAGATGGAGCACCGGGTCTTCGCTGGACGTCGCCAGCCGATCGACGCAGCTCGAGCGGTCGCCGGAGCGCCGCAACTCCACCGTGAATGGCGGAGGGTCTCACCGGGGGATTTGAGGTCGTCTTCGCTCTATCCGACGCCTCCCCCTGTCACAGGGAGGCGGAGGAGGGCTGGGCCCCTCCCCGCGTAAAGGTGGACAACCGTGAATAGTGGGGGAGGAGGTGTATTTGAAGGGAGAAGTGGCGGAGATAATGGTGGCCGACGTGGGTTTGCGGTCAGCTGTGGGGCGACTGGAAGGGAGTTGTGGGTAGTGGAGTAGTGCGCGATGGTCGTGGATGACTAGGGAGGACCATGGAGCGGTTGGCGAAGGAAGAGGTCCACGGGAGTGGCTGTGAAAATGGGAAGGGTGAGTGGTCGTCGAGCAGGAACGTGGGAGAGAGAGGAGTGGGCTGGAGGTTGACGACGGTCTGTCGGCCGTTGGATCTTGAGATCCAACGGTTGACATTTAGGCGCTAAGTGACGGGCTAGATTAGATCGAGGCGATATGATCGGAGAGATCAGGCGCTGCCACGTGGCGCGCTAAGGACTCGGCGCTAATGGACGGTAAAGATGGTGAGTGGGAGGTGATCGAACGACTGAGGACAATGAGCGGGTTGAGCGGCTTAGATGCGAGATCCAGGGCGCGATCGAAGGGCGCACAGCGCGCCACGTGTCAAGTTGTGGGCGCGACGCTAACGGATGGTGCGGATGAAGCGGGGGGGGGGGGGAGATCTGAGGGCTAGGATAAGGCGGGTACGTGGACACAGCGGGAGTCGTTGGATCTCAGGAGAAGATCCAACGGCTGGAAGATGAGGCGGATAAGACAAAGAGGCCGGGCCACGTGGCGCCCCCAGAATGGGCCACGTGGCCCAATCAGATTATTCAGAGGTTTGTTTCTTATTTTTGAGGGCCCTATTGGCCGAATTTGAGAAAACTCAAAACATGAAAGTTGTAGATCTTGATGAGATCTACAAGTTTCATGTTGACCAAAACTCGAAAAGAGATCAAACAAGGGCCCGAAATATTTTTGAGGGTATTTTTAAGTCTAAAAATACCACGAATTTTGTTTTGTCATTTTTTTGTGGTTTTTAATATATTTAGGACTCTGTTAATTATGAGATATTAACAGGGAATTATTGACAAACTTTTAAGCAAGGGGGTTAATTATGTGAAATAAAGATGATGAAACTGAGGTTCATCACCTGCCACTAGGCGAGTCGAGGAAGGCTCGAGGCGTTTCCACCACCTCCGCCAATCGTTGGCGTCGAGGTACCTTCTCCCTCTGGCTCCGGCCATCGAGGCAACCCCATATCCCTCATTTTTGTTCGCATTTTGTTCACCGTAGTCTAAGGTTCGAAAGCCCTCAAAAATTTCTTAGTTCCATTAATCGAACCAATCAAACCGACCATCTCGTCGGAGCACAACTCCGACCGAGCTTCACCCCTTCGTTCAGCGCCACCTCTTCGCCACCGCGGGGTCCAGGCAATTTGGCCTGGACCCTCTCATCTTGTTTTGCAGGTTAATGCTCGTTTAATCGCACCTGGGTGCAATTTTGAGCATCGCCGGACCTCGGCCGAGCTTCCCAGCTCCGCCGCCTTCGCCAGCGAGCCTCAGCTGTCACTGAGGTATTTTGACGCCCCCAGGAGTTAGGAGAGGACCAGAGGAGGCTCCAGCCGCATTTTGAAGCCAAGAAGACCGCCGGAGACGAAGCGCGACCTCGGAGAACTTCGGCTCGCCGGAGTTCATCGTGGTTCTTGCCCCGACCTTCGCCACCGTTGGATCGAGGCGGAGTCCCAGATCACGCATCGACCGTCAGATCGTCCAAGCCCAGCCACCGTTGGATCTCATGCTGAGATCTAATCTCAGACGTTGAAGCGAAGCGTCATCGACCGTCCCCAACGCGCAACGTGCCTAAGTGGCTTCTTCATCGCCGTTGGATCGCGCGCCGAGGGTATTTTGCATCTACACCCTTGTGCATTTTGTATTTAAAGTTTAGTACTAAAACTTTCATCTGTAGTGTAATGTTTTTGTAATATTTGCGAAGAGACCCTCAGGCTTCTAACATTCACATATAGGTCCCCTGCCACGTTACCTCACGTGACCAGTTCACGTGAGGTGTGGGCATTTTGCCAGGGTACCCTTGGTCTTTGTCTTATTTCTTTTCAGTACCAAAACTTTCATATCACGTGTTATATTTTTGAAAAATTGCAAGATAGCCCCTAGGATTTTTGAATATTACATTTTGGTCCTCGCCGGGCGCGTGCAAGCCACGCGCCCTGGTGGGAAAATTGCTAGGATACCCAGGCGGGTTTTGTAATTGAGTTTTGATGCTATAAATTAAATAGTCAGTTCAAACTTTTGTGGAAATTTTGCATGTACCCCCTGGATGTTTGAGAAATTGCATATCTACCCCTGCCAGGCCTGTTAATTGTTTGGATGCATGTGTTAATTATTTAAATTATCATTTTCAGTCCAAAAATTCCACAAAATAGGGTTAAACTCCTGATAACTTGTACTTCCACGCTATCAATTTAGTTTTTGATTTTATTCTATTTTTATATTTATTAAAAATCAAAAACATGCTTTTTGTGCACTGTCTAGCTTAGAAAATGCCAAAAAAATATTAAAACACTTCGAAAAATTCCAAAAAAAATTACCTAGTGTCTATTTTAACCTATTCTAGTGTCAATCCAAAAATCACTAAAAATCTCAAAAGAAAAGCACTAAAAATTTAAAAACACTCAAAAAACTTCAAAAAAAATCTATAAAATCAAGGAAAACTCCAAAAAATACAAACTCAGTTGCTGTTTGTTCTAGATTTCATTCTCTTTATTTGAAAATTAGTGTGAAAAATTTTTGTTGCTATTTGCTAATTTTAATTTCCATTTTACTCACAACCAGCACATATTTCACTGTTTTGCTTTATTTCAGTATTTAAAAATACCAAAAGCACCTTGAAAAATCCCCAAAAATCATAAAAATAGTACAAAATCCTAAAAATATCAAAAACATTTTATTTCTGAATTTTTGGTTATTTTTGCATATTTTTATAATTACTTCATCTTGTCTTTTATTACATTGCTTTTAAATTCCAATATCCAAAAAGAAAATTAAATATATATATATATAATATAAAATTATAAAAATCAGAAAATTAAAAATCAAAATACAAAATTAAAAATTAAATTAAAATAAAAAAATTTTAAAAAATAAAAAACCCACAAAAAAATATCCTTTGCTTGCTTGCTTAATGTAGACACTTGACACACACATTCACTTGAGCACCTTTATTTGAATTACCCTGTTTGCTCCCTGTGTTCGAACTCTCTGCATACTTGCCCTTTACATCATTTGTGCAGAGTTAAAAATAAATTTTAACTCCACATTATTTCTAATTTATTGATCTTTAGTGTGGGTTAATTGTTGATTAATTTCAGAGTTGATTGGTCGACACTTCGACTGTGTTCCCGCCTTGTGTGGAACACAAGACCGATCGATTTCCGAGATTATCAATCATCCAACTAAGAGAGTGTGATTTTTTAAGTCTAAGACCCTAATAATTAATGCATGATAACTCTAAGTTAAGATTCCTTAAACCAAGTGTTGAAGATCATCTCGAGCCTTGAGTGAATAGTGATAAAATCAAGAAGAGACACCAATTAATAAGTTAGCAATTTTTACAAAAGATTTTCAAGATTTATGAGATTTATTGAAATGGACTGGGTAACTTTGACAGGATATCATAGAGATGTAGTACAAAGATACCCAACATATCATTACAAACTTTAGCTCCTTAGAAATCAAGATCAAATATCTTAGGTTTATAGCCACAGGCTACCTCATGTTTTAATTGTTTTTTCCTAATGGAGAAAACTTCTGAATCTGAATAAGAAAGATCTTCATCAACTTGAAATTTTATTCTTCTAGAATGATGCCATTTTTCCTCAAAAGTGATATTCAAATCTACATGGGAAGCCTCAAAATTCTTCATGATCATGGGAAGACGAATTGATCCCTGAAATTCTGTGATAGACTTTTGGGTTTTTGTTAAAAGAGAAAAACTAGAAGAAGAATAGTGACCTAACTTACAAGAAAGGTGATTTTTCATCAAGTGAACATCCTCGAGAAAAGGTAAAGGAACTTCCATAACTAGTTCTTCTATCAAAAGATCATCCTCCTTAGTTGACATCACTCTTTTCAGAGAACTCAGTATCAACTTAATCTTTCAAAATATAGAATCTATATCCAGACTTTCCTCCATGTCTGATCCTTGTACTAATTTAAGGAAAGGCAACCTTATAAATAAAAATGATAAGTCTGTTCAGAGAAATGTCACAACCTATGAGATATAATTGAGTTACTATAGAGAACTGAAGAGGCACATATAGAGGTTAGTTTTATATTTTTTTAATTAGAGTATTAATTAATTAGACTCATTTACACCCTTAGTTTTGAAAAGGAAATTTTGAAAACTTTTTGCAAACATTGTCACATAAATATGTAGATTTTCAAAAATTATTTTACAAATATGTAAAGTTGTATTTTTGCAAATCATGTAAAACATTTTTGAAAATCATGTGAAATAATATAATTTTCAAAAATTATTTTCAAAACATTTTGTGCACAAATCAGTTCAACAATGTAATACGATACCCATAACCCTGATAGTTTTAAAAAATAAGTGCTATGGCTAAAGTATATATACAATATATACAGTAAACCCCCCTATACTTAGCTTTTGATATGTCCTCAAAGCACAAAGTGAAATAAAGCCATAGCCCATGCTAAGTATAAAAGAATAAACACGAACTGAATTAAGATCACAGACACATCATGAGTAAAAGAATCAGTTAGAGGGCAATAAGGACTCGGGCCCCCTATACTTAAGCTGAAAAATAGTTGAAGTATAAAGATATGAATTAAAAATTAGGTGACCCAAGGGAAACAATTAGAACGAAATTGGATCCCCTCTATATTTAGGATGAAAATAAGCTTAGGTATAAAAAATAGGAAGCTTATTGAATCTCAAGATGATGAATCTTAGGAGATGATAAGTCTGTCTCGATACTCATGCTTTTTCTGATAGACCGGGAACTGCATCATTAGGCATGAAGTTGATTGTTTCTACGGGAGTTAACCTTTCTGATAATCTATAAAATGCTTGAGTAACTTCCCATTAACCAAAAAGGATGGTGCATGCTCTGATATTGCTGAGATTTCATACTACCATTCTCATGCACTTCCTTAATAATGAAAAGATCCGTCCACTTTGATCTAAGTTTCCCATGAAAAATCCTTAACTTTGCATTAAACAACATACATTTTGTCCAAGAACAAAGTTTTTATATCTAATATGTGAGTCATGCCACTTCTTAACTTTGTCCTTATAGATCATGTTGTTGTCATATGCTCAGTTGCAGATTTCCACTAGTTCATTTAGGTCAAGGTCTCTACACAGTTTTCCTAAGTGACAGATCCAATTAATCTTTTTTATAGCCCATTCAGATTTATGTATTAACTCAGCAGACAAATGACATGGCTTGCCGTAAATCATCCTAAAAGGTGAAGTACCAAGTGGTGTCTTGTAGGACGTTCTGTAGGCCCACTGAACAACTGAGACCAGTTCTTCTTATATGGATGTACTAACTTCTGGAGAATGCTCTTCACCTCCCTATTAGAAACCTCTGCCATGCCATTTGATTGAGGGTGGTATGGACTAGTTATTCTGAGCTCAAATTTATAGCCCTTGACTAAAGATTTCATCAATCCATTCACAAAATGGCTACCCTCATTAGAAATCAATACTTTAGGTACCCCGAACCTTGAAATAATATGATCTTTGATAAATTTACATACAGTCTTTCCATCAGCAGTTCGGGTTGGAATAGCCTCCACCCACCTTGATAAGTAATCAACTGCTATCAAGATATATTCAAAACCTTGGCTATTAAGGAAAGGACCCATAAAATCTATGCCCTAAGCATCGAAAACATCACAAAAAATTATAGGCTGCATGTGCATTTCATCTCTAGAACCAACAATCCCTCCCATTCTCTGACAAACAGGGCATGATTGTACAAAATCAGCTGCATCTCTAAATAAGGTCGGCCAATGGAAACCACATTACAAGATCTTGTGAGCGGTTCGTTTTCCTGAGTGGTGTCCTCTAGCTTCAAGTGAGTGACAATATGTGAGGACACTCATATATTCCTCTTGAGGAATACACCTTCTCCGAACACAATCCGATTCTTCGAAAAAAAGGAATGGATCCTCCCAATGGTATTTCCTCAAATCTGATTTAAGTCGGTCTATACTGCTTTTAGTCCAACCATGAGGAACTTGCTTGGAGACAAGGAAGTTAACCATGTTGGCATACCATGGGAGTGAATCTACAACACAAATAGATTCGTCTGGAAAAGTTTCTCAAATAGGCTCAGAATCAGGTAAATCTTTAATGTCAATCCTCGAAAGATGATCATCTACTACATTATTGACCCTAGGTTTATCCTTAATTTCCAGATCAAACTCCTGGAGTAATAATATCCACCTAAGAAGATGTGCCTCCGCATCCTTCTTTTTCATGAGATACCTAATAGATGAATGATATGTATAAACTGTCACTTTAGAGCCTAAAATCACAGACCTAAACTTTTCTAATGCCCAAATTACTGCAAGTATTTCTTTTTCTGTCACTGTATAATTTCTCTTAGCTGGATCCAAAACTTTGCTTGCGTAGTGAATAGCAAACGGAATTTGATCTCGCTGCTGCCCCAAGATAGCTCTTATAGCAAAGTCCAAAGTATCGATCATGATCTCAAAGGGAAGATACCAATCAGGAGCTTGCAAAGTCGGGGAGTCACAGATCTTCTTTTTAAGAATCTCAAAGGCCTCAAGACACTTGTAATCTGCAAAGAACTCGATGTCGTTCCCTAAGAGCTCAATCAATGGTTGGGTAATCTTAGAAAAATCCTGAATAAATCTTCTAAAAAATACAACATACCCTAGAAATGACCTTACTGACTTAATGTTGGTTGGTGGATCAAGTTTCTTGATCACATCCACCTTTGCAGGATCTACCTACATTTCCTTTTTGGATATTACATGCCCCAACACAATACCCTCCCTGACCATGAAATGACTCTTTTCCCAGGAGAGTACCAGATTCACTTCTCTACACCTTTGAAGAACTCGGTCCAAGTGTACTAAACAAGAATCAAATGAATAACTATGAACCGAAAAATCATCCATGAAGACCTCAAGGAAATCCCAAACCATTTCGGCAAATACCGCAAGCATGCGCCCAAATCCCAACTGTGTTTACTACATTGCAGTCTACCTTGGAAAATGAAGAGAAATCTATGCTTGACTCGGAATCAGGTCCTCTGCCATTTTATTTGCCTCATATGTAGTTCCACTTCTTCGCCTGGAGAATGGAACTTCATCATCCCTATTTGATAATCAAATGATGCTCCAGCGGTCCTAATCGCCCAAGGATAATATGTGAATCTCTCTAATGATGAGGGATATCCATTTCAAGGACTGTGAAATCCGCCTTATAATTTTGTCCCTCAATAGAGATAATGACATTCTTGATTTCACCCTTAGCCTTTTTCATTCATTTATCATCAAACTGAAGTATTGCTCTAAATTTGCGTAAAGGGCCCAATTTCAGTTTCTCATATAAGGCAAAGGGTAATAAATTGATCGAAGAGCCATTATCTAGGAGAGTGCATGCAAATGTTGTGTCATCGATATGACTCACCACATAATGTGCACCTAAATCTCTCTTCTTCTATGGCAATTTTCGGTTCTTAATACAAAAGGTAGTGGCAATCAAAATAATATGTATCTGATGTAGCTGTTTGGTTTCTTCCTGCTTACTCTGCTTGGTGTGCATCTCACCTTCAGATATTTTTGAAATGCAGGGTGACTAGCCACATACTCATCAAATGGTACTTTTACCATGATATTATCTCTACAAAATCATGCTATATATGGATCATTTTTCTGAATCTTATTAGTGATGTGCTTTACTGTCGTAAGAGAATGGGGGAAGGGATAGGTAGAGAATGGAGTGATGACTTAGATTCAGAAAAAACATGCTCCTTATTATCATTAGAAATTGAGTCTTTCAAACATGAATCTTTTACAATTGGAATAACAACATGATTATCTAATTTAGGACAGGGAATATCTACTGAATGTGCATTCTCCTTATCTGAAGGCACAAGGTCCTTCGTAGACTCTGAATCTGATGTATGCTGCTCAGCTCTTGTATTCCTCCTTAATCTTCTTGCTCTTCGAGAAAGATGTATGACTTCATCATCCTCTGAAGTCACTTTAGGTTGAACTTCAGAGTCGGTCTTATCCATATCCTTAGCTCGATCAGGTATGGCTATGGTCCATCTGCTCCTAAGAGACATATGATGAACATAATCAAACGGATAGATCTCATGATCAGATTAGTGAAAATCTGAATAGTATACCTGATCCATAGAAGGATGTTGATGTGATTTGCTCAGACTATTGGGATTAGCCTGAACCTGGGCTGAAATGGGTGTAGATGGAATATTACGCTCATCATGTAGACGGGAAAGACAGTTTAGATCAACCCTCAAAGCATGTACTTCATTTCTGTAAGAACGTAACTCCTCCAAAATCTATTGTTGAAAGTCCATTGAACTTGATTATGAATGTTGTTGCTGGGAAAATGAAGAAGGGTATGAAGAACGTGAAGAATGTTGTTGTTGGGTATGATTCTGAAAATGCGGACTATGTTGTCCTGCCTGATATGTCTGCTGACGACCGCTATGTTGTTGTTGCCGTGATGCTTGATAAGGTCTGGCTCCAGAGCTCATTGATACTGGAAGATATTTAGGAGTAAATGATGTGTCATAGAATGTCTAGGGACGTGGATAAGAAAATCGATCCCCAAAACCTCCTTGCTTGGCAAGGTCATTGGTTTACCACACACCATTTACTTCACAAACTTGGGAAGGCTCCTCAGTAATAGTCTCTACGGATGGTGGTTGATGCTGGCAGGGATGGGTTAAAGATTGGTCCTCAACCCATGGCTGGATAGGCCCTGACATCTGCTGCTCTCGGATAATGAACACGATATACAGGAGCAACAGATGCAGTCACGGTAGGTACCTTCATCTTGGATACCTTCTCGGAAAGTTCCGCCATCTGTTTAAGTAGTGTAGACAAATTATTGTCCAATTCATTCATCTATTTATGTATCCTTTCGACTACCATAAGTTTATATGCTATTAAACCAATGTCAAAATAGTCTATTGTAGTCTTTGTTCCTCCACCGGATAAGAATGGATTGGTGGTCTCCAATTGAGCTCTACTAGCAGTCTGTGCTCTACTTGTTTCAACCATTCGTTCGAACACTTTCCAGAGAGTGTCCGCTCCTCGTGAAGTATAGTTGCCTCCACAAGCAGCACTAACTAAACCATGTACCTCATGGTGTAGACAGCAATATACTGACTGAACCGGGATGGTAGGCTCTAACCCGTGACAAGGACATTCCTGTAAAAGGTCTTTGAATCTCTCCCATGAATCACATAAAGCTTCATTAGGAAGTTGGGAGAAACTTGTGATACATGAATACATCAAATTTGTTCTACTCAAAGGGTAAAACTTCTTCAAGAATAAATCCTTGAACTGGGCAAAAGTTATGACTTCTACCCTCAAGTTCTTCATCCAATAATTAGCCTTGTCCTTTAAGGCAAATGGAAGGGCTTTGAGCCTTATGTAGTATTGGTTAACCCTAGGATGTCTAAGGTTAGAACAGACCAACTCAAAGTCCCTAAGGAATGCATAAGGTTCTTCATGAGCATTCCCATGAAAATGTGATAGAAAACTAAGAAATTGCTGCTTTAGCTCATATTCTACTTCAGGATCAGCTGAGCTCAACCAATTTCTCATCTGAAACTGTCCGGGATTATAAGCCACATCCGTAGGTCTATCATTACCCAGATGTAACTGGCCAAGCTGTGCTCTCATAAGTGCTTGGTTTCATTCAGATTCAGCTAACCTATCTAATATTGCATGCAATGGATCTTCTTGCTCTTCTTCCTCTCCATTCCCGTTATTTTTTAGCCATCTTTACTAAGTCTTCAATACCTTCATCAACAAATGATTAGAATGAGATCTAGATGAAGATAACAAAATTACGTCGATCTCACCAAGGCAATGATCTTCCTCAGTGAGAAAAGAAGAAGGAAAAGGGTCGGTATAGATGTAACCTTCCCCTAGGAGTGAATCATGATACACCAGTTCAAAGAAAGCGTTGCTTCGAATCTGGGATGGTCCAGAAAAAGAAAGGGGTTGGACCTGTGAAGATGTAATATTTGGACAGTTCAGTGATAGGCTCGTAAAGTCCGAGCAAAAATCCGACCAATTATCTATCTAGATGTTCAAGAGATAAGGAAATTGAGCACGCTTCATTTTCAAAAGAACCTAAATATTTACTAGGCACTTGAATGTGCAGAATAATTCACACAAAACAATAAATACAAAGCCTGATTAATTCACCAACTCAACACTGAAGGACGAGATGATGGCATTGTTTATCTTGTCAAATTTTAATTGGTGATTCAATACAAATCTTTCAGAGTTACGAGCTGTTAGGAACCTAAATTTCCCTACAAACTGTCCTGATTCATATGACTAGTTGCATCCACTCTCAGCCAGTATAGAGGTAAGTCAGACCATATAAATACGGCTACTCGTTTACTTGAGGACCAGGCCTTGCACGGTGTCCTCTAAACTCTCCACTCTTCTAAGGAAATCCGGACCGTTTACCAGCTACCCGTAAATCCTCACTGAGAAGCAGCTAATCATTTTTAGAGAACCAATAGTTCATATGAAAATTCATGGTATGGCTCTATCCTAATTCCATCCCTCTCTCATAGAAATGTACCCGCAGACGAATGAGGGTTTTACTGCCCAAAAACAAGGTTGATTTTATTCCAATTAATTTAAGTCAACTTGCATCAAGTCAGTCCCGATTTTAAGAGTTTAGGTTATCACTAGAAATTAAGTGACCAGAATCACTGCCTAACGTACAGTCCCTTTTCCTTTAATCCTTAAGTTTGGTAAAAACTAAGGGATAAATCGGAAAACGGAATGCAACGAAAATCAATGATGAATGCAGTCCTTAGAGATACTTACAGTGCATCCCAGCACTCTCCATGTGGATGCAGAACAAAATTTTTAAATCTAACTATATGATGCAAATCGAGAAATCCCCACCTAAGCAGCAGTTCTATTAATGACGAAGAAATCATTTTAATTTAACTAAGTAGAATGTAAGATATGTGCGTCTATGAATCTCCTAATATTTTTGCAATTGTGAATCTTATGAGACTTATGCAGTGTATCCTAAGTTATGAAATGGATCAAGCAAAGAAATGACCTACGATCTTTCTATTTGGCGTAACTTGAATCTAAAATGTCACTCAAGTCGAGAACCACTCTCGACACAACCACACATAAGAATGAATAAAGTTTAAGAGGCCTTTGTTCACATGTGCGAGATCTCAATCGAGAATCGCTGTAAATGGAAAATGGAATAAAAATTAACTAATATACTAATTTCTCAACTTAATTATATGTCTCGTGGCTCTCCAATCAAATTGCTCCAAGCTCTTTGCCTCCGTAGTCCTTCAGAAATAGTCAGCTCCACGGGCCTATCACGACACAATATAAATTTATTAGGAAATTCGACAGAGATTTAGAAAGATTAATTAAACATATATGACAGATACGAAACACAATATAGGGAAACCAACTCAAAAATAATGTAAACCAAAAATTACTAAACAAATCAAATAAATATTTGTTCTTTAAAAAAATAATCACAAAATATGTCGCATCTCTGACAACCGTGCCATCTGATGAAGTGCTAAATGCATATATTAAGAGAGATCCGTTGTAGCACGGGCACTTAGCATCTCATATAGAACCGAGGTAAAACTCAATGATGAGGTTCTCGGCATAAATTTTTAACTTGGGAAGTCCAAGGTCGAACACAAGGATGCAAGTACTTTGATGATTAGCTTTAGAGGACAAATAAACTTAGACAGTAATTTTCAGATTTATTACTTTGAGCTCATGCACATAACATAGTTAACATAGAATTTTAAAACAATTTTTATACCTATACATTAAGTGCAAACATAGATGCACACATAAGACAGACAGGAGATCAAAAAACTTAGACGAAACTCACAACTAGAAACTTGGATGATAAATAGTCAAAAAGAATGGACCTTAAAGATAGTCATGCTTGAAAGGATAAAATTGAGTATGCATAATAGTTGAATTACAATAATAAATCAAAACCTTTGAGCATTGACAATTAATACATGATTTATTAATCAAAATCATTCACTTGTACTTTTACAAGATAGATTGTCAAACCAGCTTTCTAACGAGACCAATTTTACATTAATTGGATCTCAGGTCATTAAAATATTCAACACGGAATCCATGGGTACAATTGCAATAAAAACTTCCAAGTTTTATTATATTTAAGGACTGACAGGGACTCAAATGCAATAAAAAACTGTAAGGGCTAACATGTAAATTTTACATGGGTAGAAGGACTTATCTGTAATTGCTTGAAAAGTCAAGATCTAATCTGCAATTTCTCCAGTTTTTGCATACAGACCCACGTGACTCGTCGCAGGATCTGACTCAAGCTAGGACCACTTGTTGAATACTGGTGCTCCATAGGAGGTTCGAAGGTTGGCTCGGCGTACGAGCCTAAGGTTTGAAACGTAGCTTTGGACTGACTACGTGGATCAAATTAGACCATTCGATCTCGCCCAACTTAGTGAGATCAACGGTATCTGTTAATCCGGTTGTTCTTTTATCCTCCATGCTTGGCGGTAGTAGGGTTGCGCCCCGATGAAGATTGAAAAGCTCTATCGTGCATCCTATAGCTCTATGGAAGTCCGCGACCCTTCATCACCTACTAGCGATGATCTCTGTAGCTTGAAGAAGGTGCAAGGATGAATATAGAACCCTGTCGATGAAGCTTCACTAGAGAAAATGTGGAAGATCAAAGCTAAACATCGAACTCCGATCAATGAAGTCCTTTGCAATCCTGCACTGTTAGTCCATATCCAAAATAATTTGGAGAATCTATTTAGATGCTAATGGTGTGGAATGAAGGCTCAACTGAGAAATGAAGATCAGATCCATGATGGGTAGTCTTCTCTGTGCGGAAGAAGACTAAGGAGTCAGGTGAATATCGAAATGAAGGAATGATGAGATAGACAAGATTATTACGCGTGAAAAGTAGTTCAATGAGCTACTGAATAAGGTATTCTAATAGTGGTTTAGATAAATGGAATAGCTAAGATAAATCTATGATTAATGGAAAAAATCACGATTAGAGTTGTCACCTTGAATCAAAGGTTGAAAAATGGCTAAAATCTATTGAATCTTGAGCCGGTTTGTGAATCTTGAGACTTCTCGACCCTCTCATGAAATTCCTAGCCAAGGAACTCAACTCAGACAACCTTAGTATTGTTTGTAACTTGGCAACACGGCCAAGGATCTCACCGAAGCTACACTCCATCGTGATTAATTCTTTTCCTTGAACTTTCACTAGGGGATAGAGAATGCTAGGGTGCAGGTCCATAAATGGCAGATAGCCAGAGCTTTGGCTGGTGGAGAGGTATTTAAAGAGAAAGGGTGACATAGGTTTTGATGGTTTTTAGGGCAGTTTCACCCCCCGCTTAATGATAAGGAAGTAGATTTAAGGAATAACGGGAGGTTGGCATGAATCTCGGGAGTTTGATGTAGAGATTCACGTGGCAGTTGGTTGGGAAGCAACTGGAGATGGGTGGCAAAAATGGCAGAAGTTGCCAAAGAATGAGCGGTCGCATCTCTTGGCACATGTGGCTGGAGGATGAAGATAAACCTCAACCGTCCGATCATCAGATCAGATGTTAGGGTTAAGGCGATGTTGAGAGGCTGAGATTAACTGATGAGAATGATCAAACGGTCTAGAATAAAGCTAATCAACGGTAGTGAATGCATCTGATGAGTGTAATCCAATGGCACATGAGGGAACATGTGTCTAATCGAGAGCAGGCCACGTGGGCGACTGAGGATGTGCCCCATGGCCCAGTTAAAGTTGAAAAAGAATTGATAAATCAAAGAAAAATCAGGAAAAAAATAATTAGAGACTGAATTTGAAAAAGTGGTAAATATGAAAGTTGTAGATCTCAATGAGATCTACTTTCATATAGAAGTCAAAGAGATCAGAGGTTATCTGTACATAGATAAAAATTAAACAATATTAAAAACCATATAAAACCATTTTCTTCATTTTCCTTTTGTTTATTTTTTGGATTTATTTTGTTTTATGTTATTTTATTTATGTACAATTTTCATTCTAATTTTTATTTAATTTTTAATAAGAAATAAATACATAAAATAATACATGATATTAATATATAATAATTAGTATAAATTATATACAACACATAAATTAGCAATTAGTGTTGATTAGTCAATGAATCATGTTATTAACTTAAGTAAAAGGGTAAATATAAATAATAAAGCTGATAAATCTGGGATTTATCAGTGCTTTACCGGTTTCTCACGTCCACTCTTGCGACACTTTGGTGCACATTCCTCCTTTAGTCATTTCTTCATCACATGCATGTACTCCATGGCTTTTAGCAACTGCATTTTTAGCATTTTGTTTCTAATAGCTCCACACTACCGGGATGGAACGGGGTTGTTTTCATTTTTTTTACTGTTTTTGATTTCAATGCATTGGGAAATGGAATGCAATGTCATCAAAAATAGAATTTCCATTCAAAAAAGTGTCCTTTTGTACAAATTGATGATTAAGCATAGTATAATCATCCACAACATATGTAAAACTTAAAGCAGGATATTCAGTCGTGTCGGCTTGCACGAGATTGACTGCTGGTGCTGCATATAATTGGTTGCATGGACTCGGCCTTGGCTATTATTGTTTGATTATTTTCTTCATTTTTTTTGTATTTTTGTGATGGTGTTTCTCCTCCTTCCTCCTCGGATCCAGAGCGTTGTGCAAGATCAATTGATGATGATGATGATTCACCTATAGAAGCTTTATTTTATCCCTTTGCTATAGCAGTCAGTTGTAGTATCCTACCGCTCCTAAGATTAACAACATTAGATAACATAAAAGAATTTATACCTAACTCAAGAGGTGGTGTGTCACTACGATCTTTATGCTCCTTTCTACAGAATTTTTTGAGGTTTGCCTCAACCTACGCTGATATGATTATTTTACAGCATCAAGGTCATCTAGCTTCTAGCTCATCTCGTTCATGTTCTTGATCACCTGAGTTAAGCAGTCCAAGACTAGGTTTACTGAAGTGGATTCAGAATATTCGGTAGTTGGAGGGAGCAAGCATGGATGGTGCTCACCAGAAGCTCAATCTGCTTTGAAATTTGATCGAACTTGTCCAATGACTTGGTTCTTTATTCGATCACAATTAATTTGTCAAGGTCTTGTGATCGTTTATTGATTATATCAACTTTAGAGAGATGGTTCCCAATGATGCTTGATAATTTCGTGATTAATCATCACTATTCTATATTTTATCCTTGAAGAATAAGAACTTCTTTGCAAATATTCATTAATTCCGCATCTTTAGCAATAATCCTTCCCCTTGTAATTAACCCTAATGTTAATTATTATATATGTATCACTAACATTTTCTTTATTTTTTCTTTTATTAAAAATCTCAAAAAAAAATAGATAAATATTGTAGATATTTATTTTGGTCTTAAAAAGAAGTTGAAATTACAAAAATATGAAAACAACAAAAATACAGTATTTTATCTATTAAAAATACAATCAAAAATATTTCTTTGTATAAATGACCTCTTCTGACTTTTTATTCAATATGAAAATTGTAGATCTTTTCAAGATCTACAACTTTCATGTTTTGCCTTTTTGTTAATTATACCTCCTTCTATTTCTTTTTAATTTTTCTTTCTATTTTTATTGTCCATTTTTTATTGGGCCACGTGGCTCCCTCTAACTAAGCCACGTGGCCCAGTCCTTCTTCACAGCCTGCCTAAAACCCCTCTGTTGGATCCATTTGATGGATCTCATGTGGACTGCACACTCCTGTGCACTCCTCAGCCAGCCAATTTGATTTGATGATCAGATCTGATCCGCTCCTGAACACTATCATATGGACCATTGGATTGCAAGATCCAATGACCCATCCATCATCTTCCACCTCCTATAACGGCCGAGTCGCGCGTTATGCTGTGCCGAGCCCTTGCCCTCTTTCACTTTTAACGCCCTTCCCTCGTGATCTCTGCCATCACTGACCATTGTGCCATGTAGACCTAAGATCCCCCTTCTTTGTGGATCCATTAACTCCCCATGGCTGACCTTCTAGGGCCATTGTTCATCCGCTCAAAACTCTCCCTTCACCTCCTGAAATGCCCATCTTCACCTACAAATACTGGAACAAAATAACGAAGGGAGTCAGAATCAGAGAACCACTACTAGACACAGGAAGAAGTGAACTATCTGCAGTGGAGAAAGTGGAGAAGGCGCACAATCCATTAGAACAGAGGCATCCGATATGGCGGAGTTCATCCATGAAGGCCCCTATAATGACACCCTCAGAGGTGGAGGCAGTGTGGCGAGGATGAAGGAGAACTAGACCAGAATAATGGACTGAAGCTGCTGCTGATGGTAGACATCGTGACTACGTAAGACGTTGTACATAACTCATGGAATCATCAGTCTCAACAGAGGGCAAGGCAGAGTAGGAGAGGAGGATCCCCAGTCATCACGGGAGCCGCGGTAGGACGACGAGAAGTACAGCTAAAGACCAATGGATTGAGCTTCCCTTTGCTTCCTTTACAACTACTTTTGCCCCTCCTCCTACTTCCTTCTCCTCTCTCCACCATTTCCAGAGCTCCCTCGTAGCCATATTTCCCTCCCCATGATTGGGGGAGGTGGAATTGATGCACGATAATTGCCGGAGTCTCAAGTGTTAACCCAAGTTGATCTCCAATGTGCCACGGCCGCCTTGAGCGTCATAGAGCTCCTCAACACGGCTGGCCAAGTTTGAGCGACGTCATGAGGATCACTAGGTCCTCAGCCCAAGCCCTCGCATCGTCATTCTTCTTCTTCAATCCTCCAGGTATTTTTTTAATGTTTTTCTTGAGTTTTCTCTGATTTAATCATGCATGTACACACCACCCCACTTCGATCAGACCACACCCAAAGCTTTGCCATGAACTCATATTTTTGCGTCACTCTCAGACCCCCTCCTCCATTCCTCTAGCTCCCCCTTCACATCGACTCACCTCCTCCATCATCATGGCGGAGGACCCATCAAGACTCCACCCTCTACGCCCTTTACAGGCCTTCATATCGTTCACAAACCTCATGCACACACTCGCTTCAGCTATCCTAACCTTGCAGGTACCCTTTGCTTCAATGGTCGGAAGCTCTGAAGCATCTCCGTATGAAAGCCAAGCCTCTGATGAGCATCCATCATTAGATCATTTCAGAAGGTTTAGGGCCTCCATCTCCCCACGAAGTCCATTGCCAATCTCCTAGGATTGCTCCTCGATCTTTAGGACACATGCATGGGTGAGGCGGAGTTCAGACACCCTTGCCGGAGCGCAGTCATCTCCGTCGTGAAGGGGCGGGGGAGTAGGAGGACTTCGAAGTACCATTATCATCTGATCATCTGGATCGGACAACTCAAATGCATCCCAAGACTCTACCTTGACCCTACAGGTTTGGGTGCACCAAGCCACATCCCGTAGCACCTTAGACCAGTGACATGTCCTCCTGAGCCTGCAACCACCACCATGCCCAGCCCCACATGCCATGCACGTGAGACTGGGTTATTTGCAGGAGAGACTCGCCAGCTCTTGAATATTACATATAGGTCCTCCAGATGTGTGCCTCACGTGCACGCCTAGGATGTTTTATATGGAGGCCCCGCCATTTTCAAATATTGTAGAAAGTCCCCCCACGCACAAAAGAATTATTACAGGGAGGCCCCTTTGAGTTTTGATTATTACAAATATGCCCCTCTAAGGGCATATTTTTTTATTATTTATCCATTTACTTTCATGTTTTTATTGCATTTATGCCCCTAGACTCTTTGCTTCATATCTCGAGCATTTGAACTCCAATTCAGTTGAGTTAATTTTCAATTTATTATTTTTTATTCTCTATCTAATAGCTTGATTTATTTGATGATTTGAACTTAATTAAATATGTTAATTTTTGATGGTGTAGTATCTCTTGTTCTCTAATTATTTACCATTAATAGATAATTCTTTTATTTTTAACGCTCAATTTGTCACTAAAATCAACCCTTATTTTATTGTTCAATGGTTTGAAAATTTAGGGTATATCTCATGCATATTTGTTTGTTGCATATCACCGCAAATTGTTGTTCGTCAGTTGCACTTGTATCTCATTTTAACTGCATAAAAACAAAAAAAAATGCATGCATCATATCACCTTGTATCTGCATCATTTTGTTTGCATAAGTCATTGCATTGATCATTCTGTACATGTAATTCATGCATTTTGTTTTGTGAATATGCATACTTGCATACAAAGACCTAGATTTAGGATATAATCGCTCATTATTTAATCAATAATTTTCGATAAGTAGACGAGGACGCTCGTATCCCTATGTTCGACCTTGGTACACTTATCAAGTAAAATAATTGTCACATATTTGAAGGTGTGGTCTTTGCTGAATCATTTTCACCACCTATACTACAATAAAATACGATAATTAAAGTGGTGAAAATGTGGATAATCAAATGGCTCCGTTGCCGAGGACACGGCTCACCCTTATTTTTTATTGAATTTTATTATAATATTTTGATGTGATTATTTCTAACTTTAGGTCTTCACACTATGCTCATTTGTGCATCGTTTCCTGATTAAATTTCTTGATTTTTTTTCTTGAGTTTTTCCTTTCTAGTAGGGTCTGTGAAGATGGAGGACGCTCGATCTACATGGAGGCGGGAGTTGGGAGTTCCCACTGCGAGGAGTCGTAGAGGAAATTCAGGAGAGTTCAAGGAGTTTAGTCAACTTTTTTTTCATGCATTTGTGGTGTAAAAAATCACGTATCATTTGAATTTCTAGTGGTCTTCGTTTCAGGGCTCGTGTGTGTAAATATAAACTTGAACCTTGCATGTGATGTGTGAAGTCTCACCCCAGTCTGGGTAAGGCTCCACTTGAGTATCGACCTAGGGCTAGGCACATGGCTCTTCGAGCTCTTTTATTTTTTTCTATCATTTGTACTTGAATCATAGGTTAGGACACACTTAAATCACTAGATGCACATACATCGCTTCACTTATCCTAACTAATTGAATTTTTTTCCTGCTAATAGAAGCATGCTTAGGTTGCAGTTTCTTTGACTTGCATGCACATAGCATAAATTTTAATACAGTCATGCACGTGCATGGAGATTGCTGGAGGCACTATAAGTTTTCTCTCAAGCATGCATCATGATTTTTCACGAATGCACTATCTTTTCTCGATCTTCCCCTGATTTATCATGTAGAATATTAAAGGAAATTGGGAATGGCCTAATAGACGGTGATTGCTTGATTTATGCTCTCACATTAGTACAATGATAAACTCAAATTAAAATCAGGACTGTAATGCAAGTCGATGAAATAAATTGAAATAAAATCCACTCTTGGTTTATGGGAGAGCAACCCCCCACCATTGTACGCAGGATGTTTGATTGTTGAGAGGTGAGGACGTATCCCTAGGACAGTGCCCGAAACCTAGCCCTAAAACCTACATAATGAACTTCAAATTTTGAATGATCACCGATAAAAATTAAAAGATAAATGACCAACCTTTGTTGGTCTTCATGTGTGTGTTGGTGAATCAGGGGGTATTGCTTGCTTGGTTCATCCTGATTGGCTTCTCTACCCAACCCTCCTGTAACCCTAGATGATCTACCCCTCCCCCCCACTCCACCCATTCATCTGTGTAAATCCACTCCGCCCTCTAACCCTAACTAATCTCTGGTTCCCCGGCCTGAAATCCACATCCAAATATTTAAGCTACTCTTCAACCTAAGTATAAGAGGAACCTTGTATAGTAACTGATCACTTACAATGG
Source organism: Ottelia alismoides (assembly GCA_037367405.1). Taxonomy (NCBI): domain Eukaryota; kingdom Viridiplantae; phylum Streptophyta; class Magnoliopsida; order Alismatales; family Hydrocharitaceae; genus Ottelia; species Ottelia alismoides. The sequence goes on along the minus strand of JAZKJV010004163.1, from coordinate 76,610 downwards.
GTCTCTCCGTCTTCATTTCATATCCAATACTTAGGCTATTTTCAGCCTAGGTATAGAGGGACCCGAGTCATTCATTCTTCCCTCTTATTGTCTTCTTATAATTAGGTCATTTTGACCTAAGTATAGGGGACCATTTGAGTCAGTTCTGCTGCATCACCTTGTGTTTGACATGAGTTATGGCTTCATATTACTTTGTGCTATGAAAACATAACAACTGTTAAGTATAGGGTGGTATATCGTATATATTGTATAAATACTTCAGCCATAGCTCGTATTTTGAACTTTTTGAAACTTTTTTCAGGGCTAGGGTATACGTATCTTTTGAACTGATTTGTGTAAAAATGTTTGTAAATTCTTTGGAAAATTTTTCTAACTGTGTTACCCTGTTTTGAAAAATGTTTGAAATTTGTTTTAAAAATATGGTTTTACTATTTTGAAAATCGTTTGAAAAATGTTTTTGGAAATCTATATATATTGTGTGACGGTTTGAAAAATATTTTCAAAAATGAGGGACTAACTTCTTGTTTTGTAATTACTATTAACCTTATTCAAAATTCCATAAAAATATGAAAAAATAAAATCTTTTGTTGAGTAGTTATTCTGACAATTGAGCTTAGAAATGAGTAGCCATTTCTCAATGAGGGAAGTACAATCTTCCTTAATAGAGTGGGTGGTTAAAACAAAATGTGAATGTCACCGTCTTGAAGTAACACAGGTAGCAATCTAACCGTCTGTACTTAGCATATTGGATGGAAATGGATGCAACTATTCATATGAGCTTGGGATGGTCATTATTTCTCTCAAGATTACAAAAGTCCCAACAAAATTGCAAAATCAGAAAAAAAACATCAATAACTTTGGAGTTGGTGTATTCTTGACAAATTCACTATCACTCAAGGATTGAGGAGTTGAGGACACTTGGTTTTTGAGATCTTGAGAGTCTTAATGAACCAGCCTCAGTCATTAGGGTTTTTGAAACTTAATAATCCACACTTCCCTAATTTGAAGATTTGAGAGCTATATTGCACTCTTCATTTCTACCTTCTAAAGAATATGATTAGCACATCACTTTCACAACTGCATGATTGATGAGATGAGTTGAGTTATCACTTGAGGAACTTGAATTGGAGATTTGAGTTTAGACCCGATTTAATGTTGCTCAAGGATGGGATAAAGTCAATGAAGGCTTCAAGAACCTGAGTGTCAACAAACCCTAGCCAGTATGCGAACAAGTTCACATGCTATCTTTTGATATTTACCTATGTGCTAGGGTGTGATGAAATTAAATAATTGTTGATCATTGTGCCCTACTTTTGGTAAAAGCAGCGGAGCTAGCCAAACATCAATGAAATAAAATTCAAGATAAGTTCTCTCATGCAAGGAAAAGCTCTCTCTCATTACAAATACAAATTCAAAAGAGCTTCTCCCAAAGGTGAGCGCTTCCAAATATATCAAACTGTCCACTTTGACCAAAGCTATTAGGACCAAGGAGTCGGGCTAGCACCCAAAAAGGGCTCTGCATCGTATAGTGAGACAAGTATGTGTGTCAAAGTTATCTTAGATACTCAAAAGAGATACACCCCAGTGTACTCTCAGGAAAACAAGTGTAGACGACTTCGAGCTCTCTTAACAGACACATTGATCAATAAACAAAAATATACATGTGGTGAGTAATAAGACACTTGAGAGGATCCATGTTCCAATGTGAGGGAGAGAAGAAAATACACAATCATATACCCTCCAACATCTGACCTTTCATCTATACGTCCAAGTCTGACAAACTAATAAGATGACAGATTGAATGAAAGAAAAGACATATTCCCTAGTGTTGAGGATCATGTCTAGAGGAGAGTCTCGTGGACTGGGACCTTGGGTGACATCTCGACTCGACTCTCATGATTGCAGTACACTAAATGTCACATCCTTATATGTACAAACTGAGAGTCTGATAATTAGAGAAGTTGGATTCCTTTTGACTAGAGCGTTGTTGAGCCCAGAGTTTTAGGATCACTTAAATCGAGGTTCTTCGATGAATTGAACCTTGAAAAATCACATGCACTGTCAGAAATTAATCCAGCTCATTCATTCTTTATATGCTCGAGGACGAGCATGGTTTAAGTACAGGGGTGTGGTGAATCCCTGATTAATCATCCCTATTCTCTATTTTTATCCTTGAAGAATAAGAACTTCTTTGCATATCTTCATTAGTTCTGCATCTTTGACAATAAACATTCTCCTTGCAATTAACCCTAACACTAATTATTGTATATGTATCACTAACATTTTCTATATTTTCTCTTTATTAAAAATCCCAAAAAAATAGAAAAATATTGTATGGTCTTAAAAAGAAATTGAAAATACAAAAAATAGCAAAACCACTAAAATGCAATGTTTTTATCTATTAAAAGTACTACCAAAACATTTCTTTGTACAAATGGCCTCTTCTGACTTTTTATTCAACATGAAAATTGTAGATCCGGAACTTTCATGTTTGACTTTTTGTTAATTCTACCTCCTTCTATTTATTTTTAATTTTTATTTCTATTTTTATTTTCCATTTTTTTATTGGGCCACGTGGCTCCCTCTAGTTGAGCCATGTGGCCTGGTCCTTCTTCATAGCCCACCTAAACCCCTTCCATTGGATGTGCCCGATGGATCTCATATGGGCCACACACTCCCGCATGTCACTCAACCAGTCGATCTGATCTGATGATTAGATCTGATCCGCTCTTGAGTTCCGTCATTTGGACTGTTGGATCGCAAGATCCAAAGGCCCATCCATTGTCTTCAACCTCTTGTAATGGCCTAGTCGTGCATTACGTCGTGTCGAGCCCTCGCACCCTTCCATTTTTAATACCCTCCCCTCGTGACCTCTGCCCTCACTGACCATTCTGCCATGTAGCCCTAAGATCCCCCTTCTTCACGGATCCATTAACACCCCATGACCGACCTTCTAGGGAAATCGTTCAACCATTAAAAATTCTGCCTTCACCTCGTGAAACTCCCATCTTCACCTACAAATATCCATCATCTGCCCTCCTTCTCTTCCATCCACCATTTCCAGAGCTCCCTCCTAGCCATCTCCGCCCCTCCCCTCCCCCCGTGATAGAGGGAGGTGGAATTGATGCGCGATAATGGGTGGAGTTTCAAGTGTTGATCCATGGTGATCTCTGCAGTGCCACGACCGCCTTAAGCACCGTAGAGCTCCTCGACGTGGCTGACTGAAAAACCCCGTGAATCACCCTTTTAATAGTGTCAAATTAGTGTTTGAATTTTGTTGTAGGTAAGCAATTTTGGATTAATAAAAAACTGCAATTTAATCATTTGTCAATTAACGCAAGCGGTCAAATATTTTTTACTTGGGCAAGCCCAAGGTCAAATTCAGGGAGGCCACTGTCTCCTTAGGTTTATTTTTAGTTGATCTGGAGATTAGGTTTTCAAAGAGGTTTTTTTGTATTTTTAAATGCAATAAATTATTGACATGCACCTTTGACTAAGTTGAGGGATTAAAATGTAAATTGCGTTCAAATAATGTCAAAAAATTCTCAAAATTGGCCAAAAAATGAAAAATGATGAAATTAGACTACTATAATTGTTTTTGAATTTTTCGATGAAAAATGAATTAACTACGAATAAAATATTCAGACTAAGTGATTTTGAGATAATTAATTTTAATAATCACCAAACTTCAATATTTTCCAAAAATTAAATTATCCTAGATAGGCTTATGTGAGAGGAATCCAGAATAATTTTAAACTTCTAAAATACTATGTAAGGAATTAATTAAAAAACAATTACTAAATTCACTTTTTCATTTATTATGATCTAAATATACATGTAAATGATTTGAAATTTGGTCACAATGTAGAAAAACTCTAGCTACAGTGATTTTTCACAAGTTTAGAGCATGCATTATTCAATATCAATTTCAGAATAAATAATGGGTAAAATACACAATATTTCACCAAATCAGTTATAATAAATAAACCAACGGCTCACACATATATAACCATTTTTCACAATGATAGAGAATATGTTGTTCTACAGTGATAAATTTTTCAAAATGATAAAATAATGCTAATGAGAATTCAAATTAAAAATGCAAACAGAGGGTTCTAAATGCAATACGAAAATAAAATTGATAAAAACAAAATATGCTGACGCGGACTCAAATGCAATTACCTTGACTGTGGGGGACCTTTTTGTATTTTTCACACTAATAACGTGCAAGGCTTGTGCGCTCCTAGTCGACGGGGCTTTCTTTTGTATTGTTGGATATGTAGGATTTTCAATGCAGTTTCTCCACTAGGGCATTTGCAAAGCATGTTGCTGCCTGAAGGGGGCTTAGGTGTGATTTCCTCTAAAGGCAGGGGGCTCGGCCGCACTATTCACCGATCTCACGTGCACGCACGTGAGATGGAAAATATATTTGAAGGTTGCTGGCAGTCGGAGAAAGTTCTACTCGAGCCAAGTAGGGTGTGCGACGTCGAAGCATGGAGCGCGGCGGACCGGTGACTAGGTGTGTTGACCTAGAAGGTGAGGACGAAGGGGGCGATGCGCGGAGGAGGGCCAACCTAGGTGGTACACGTAGGCAGAGGGACTGATGGACCATGCGACTGAGGCGTTGGGTCACCTCCAAGATGCCACATGTGGGTGGGAAGAGGGTGCTTGCGGGCGCGAGCTGGAGTCGGTGTGGTCCTCGCACAACGGAGCGAACTGCTGCACGGAAACCGGTTGACACACGACCGGTTGTGAGGTAGGAGGCATCGAAGGTGACAGTCAATGGAGTTGTGAGGTGATAGTCTGGGGGAGGAGCTCCAGGTGCGAAGGAGGAGCGATTGTGGCACATGGTTGCTAGGAGCATGGGTCGAGGAGGGTGAAGGCAAGGGCGTGCCACTGGTGTAGAGTCGGTCCGCGCGTGGAGTCTAGATCCGCAGGTGCGATAACAAGTGTGTACGTGGAGGTGTGAGCCGATGCGCAAAGGAGCGGGGGGGGGGGGGGGGGGGGTCCGTCAAGGGATTGAAGGTGGTTTGTGGTTTGCAGGGACGATTTGGGGGAGGATGATTTAGAGGAGGAAGACAATCTGAAGATGGTTTGTCAAAGTTTGAGCTGCGAAGTGCAACTCTGTTCATTGCCACAAGGAACCTTGGCAGTGGGCTTCGAAGCTTCAGAAGCAGACTTGGAACGGTTGCAACACGAAGGTAACTTCGTGGATCATGCCGGATGCGAGACCGTTGTAGCTCGACTTGAAGTCAAGGCCGTTGTCACTGACCTTGGAGAAGGAGATCGAGTCACTTCCAAAAAGTGGCAGATGTTTTGCGATATGGGCGGAGGTCGGGTGTTTGAAGGGTAGTTGGCGATGGCGTGTAGGAGGAGGTGGCTAGCGATCATGGAGGAAGTGGTTGCAGAGATGGGCAGGTCGCGCAGAAGCAGTTGTAGGAGATCGTGGGTTGCGAGAGAGGAGATAGAGTGAGAGAGACTGCTGGCGTGGCCGTGTGGGTGGTTGTGCAGGAGGTGCCAGCGGTTGGGCACGCACCACCGCACAAAGCAGGGCAGAGAGCCCGCTCATGCGAAATGCACAAGGTCCCTACAGGCGAGTGACGTGCGACACAGGCAGAGGTTGCGCGCCGCGCTCTGCACGAGGATGGGGAAGGGGCGAGTCACGCGGAAGAGAGGGGAGAAGAAGATGGTGCCACGTAGCGCGCGAGGGCGCGACCACGTGGCAGGTAGTTTAATTAATTTTTGTTAATTTTTATATAAATAAAATATAAAATAATAACAATTAGTAAATAATAATAAGTAAAGTAATTAAAATAATTAAAATAATAAATATAAATAAAATAATTAGGTTAAATAAATAAAATAAGTAATAATTGAAATAAAAAATAAATAAAGATAAAATAATAAGTAACAAAATAATGTAATATAAGTAAAATAAATAATAATTGAAAATTAATAATATAATGTAATAAAAATGAGGGTGACACGTGGCAGCTTCAGGAGCTGCTAGTATCGCTCTCAGAAAAATCACAACTTAAATGTAAATAAAAATCAAGAAAGAAATAACAATAGGAGTCAAATCAAAAAGTAGTCAACATGAAAGTTGCTCGTCTTGATAAGATCTGGCAACTTTTATGAAGGATCGAAAATCAAAATAAGTCATATGTACAAAGTGTATTTTTAGGTGCTATCTTATTGGTATAAAATGCCATATTTTTATGTTTTGCATTTTTTGTTATTTTTAAATAAGAATAAAAGTCAAAATAAAATAGAAAAAATATGAAAGGAATATTTACAAATTAATATATTTTTGGATTTTTAATTATTAAGAAAATAAAAAGATAAAATGAAGGGTATTTTAGTCAATATGTACAATATACAATAGGGGCCCAAAACCCAAGTTTCACATACGAGCTCCGATTTTTATGAAATTGGTCTCATTTTGAAGGTCTTTGAATGTATATTACTTTAAAAGTGAGTAGACCTAAAGACACTGTATGAGAGAAATATTCGTACTTTAAGGTCATAGTCTCAAACTTGGATTTGGGTTTTATTGGACAATTTTACAAGTGAGTATTTTTTTGATATTTTTCCTTTATTAGTGTTAATAATATATACACTATAGAGTTGATTTTATTGGATTTGTAGTTAGTATAAAATAGATACATATATGGTATTTCCATCTGATTTTGACCATGAATTTCAGGCGTCTTATTTATGCAAATATGAATGTTAAAATGCACATATTATTTACACATGCATGAATGATAATAATGCAGAATACATGAGAAAATGCAGCTAATTACTCAGGAACGAAGCTCTATTTTCATCTTTTAGAGTGATGAATCATAGATTCATCAACCACCTATACTTAAACCTTGCTCGTCCCCGAGCAACTAAAATAAAATGCAAAAGTGAAATGATTTTGGATTCCATACCAAGTTTATGAACAAAAGGTGAAAATGGAGCTTGACTCAACCTTTAGATTAATAGTGTGACAGAACCTTATTGGGAATTGAATTTAAGACCTAACAGCCTTTGAGTTCTAGAAGTCTTCTATTCAGGTCCTCTCAACAGTCAGGTCAGAACAAATCCTCATACATAAATTCTGATGACTATGAATCTTACTTGTACTGTGTAAGTGAAATATAGCTCTCCACATCAGAACTGGCAAAGAACCAGCCTCCTTTAACAAGGTAACTCTAATTCCCCGGTCTAGCAACTCTTTCCTCGAGGAGCGGGGTATTGCCTTCTAAGTTCAAGTGTGACCCGCTCTAGAAGAGAGAGTAGAGAAAAGAATGGAGTGTGGCCAATGTAGTCACATATCTATGGTGCTTGACCAGTATAGCCAAGTAATCCGGCAGCAAGCTTTGAAGCTTTTCTTATTTTTCTGTACTTGTATATACACGGGAGTATTTTACTTTCAACCAGCATGTCCACTTTTAGAGATTCTGCATTTTTCCTTTTTTTTGACATATATACAAGGTGCAACATGTACGTAAGGAGTTTTTCTTCTTGAGCCTGTAGGCTATCCCTCTTTTTAAGTATTATTGCAACCATAGCATCACGTCGTTAGACGTCAACACACCATTAGACTAGGTTGAGATGCACTACCCTCCCTAGAGGAGGACGGATGTTTCAACACATGTGCTACTCCAAGCCAAAGGATTCTACCTCCTCACCACCACATCAATGAAGAGCTATGTGCATGGTGCATGCCCAAGTTAGGTCATTGTCTAAAAGAATCGTACATGCGTACGGAATATTCTATTTAGACCAATCCAGATGACATGTGAACATAGACTCGCGGACTCAAAGAATTAAGTCACTTGACCTGAAAAAAATCATAATTCTGGTTCATATAAGGTTCCTCTGAAATTAGGTAAATTAATATCAAATCAAATCCATCTTCGACATCTATTCATAACTTGGTTTAGAATCCACTAACTTTTCACTTTGCATATGCTAGATATGCAGATGAAATGTACATGACATGCAATTGTACATGAATGGAATGCAAGACATTTTTTTAATGCAAGGATGATATGCAAGAATAAATAAGAAGCCTTTTTGTTGTTTTTTGGTATACCTCCTATTTTACAACAAAGCTTATATACAAATTATACAAGTATACATATTATACAAGTATACATGTATTCTACAAAAAAAATCAAATTTTACCCACCCCGTAATTATTGCGTAATATATACAAAAATACATGAAAGTATGATCTATGGGTAAAGTATATATGTAATATATACACGCCCCCTTTACTTAGCGTGTGCTATGTCCTCAGAGCATGAGAAGCGAGGAAGACGACATAGCTCGTGCTAAGCATAGGAGAGATAAAATAACAAAAAAGTATAGAGGTCGCTCTGCCCCCTATACTTAGGCTCTGGCAGCCTAAGTGTAGAAGAAAATAAAAAATGGGGCAGGCGAGGTTAAGAGTGGAAATGGATGAGTAAATATACATGATGGACATCGGTCCCCCCTATACTTAGGCTCTGGTCATCCTAAGTATAGGTCATGAGTGAGTGTGAGAACCGATGAGATCTGGAGAATGTACAGAAAATGACGAAGAGACTCAGGTCACTCTCCCCCTATACTTAGGATCTGGTCATCCTAAGTATAGCCATAAAATGGAACGATTGGAGCTGGGCCAAGTGATTCGAATCACTGAGGAGGGAGGGAAAGGAAAATTTACAAGGAGGAGTGAGAATATACAAGGATCAAGAAGGTTTGTGACAAACCTTCTTGCGGGAGCAAGGAGGTGGATAATATACATATGTATTGCTGTCAAAATCATCCTCAAATGAATAATAATGAGTTTAGTGATCTTATAATGAAGGTCAACACACGACTGCTTGCTCAGATATGGATTAAGAATAGTCGAACTGAGCTCACTCATATAAACCAACCTCATCCGGACCCAGTGAGGATTCCTCCGAAAATTCCTTCTCCGAAATGTTGAAGGAAACTTTATTAGCTGGTTTTCTAGAACCTAAATCATTGAGAGGGAGTGGAGAGCGATGCACCTTGAGGGGTTCGGGGGAACACCTCGAGGAATCGATTCTCAACTTCCTCTCACTAGATAATCGACTACATGAGGGAGAAATCGTGTTTTTGGTTGGGGACAATTCAGTTCCGGTTGTTTGCTTTGAAGGTCTAAGATGTAGTGCGGTGTTGACCATGGGCCCCTCATCATACAAGTCACCATATAGATTATAATATTCCTGAAGGGTCAACGCACATCTCAGGGAGGTGCTAGTGATCTTAGTTGGCTTGACATTAGGGGGCTCTTGTATCATATCATCAAAATGGTCTTGATAATCAGCAAAAAGTCGTGCGACTCAATGATAGCTTCGAGTCGTGAGTCCTCCTTAGAAGCTATCACAAATGGTGGTGCAAGCAGTTGGTAGTAGAGGTTGGGGAGTCTCTAAACCAATGGTCGTCTAGACAGTCGATATCTCAGATGTAGTAGAGAGACATGACTCATCTATCTATCAATGGTAACGACTGTCTGCACCTATGCGGGTTACCTTAGCATAGAGTGTGTCAAAGAATGGGTGAGGTCGGAGTGCTCCCAATGTTGTAAAGTTGATCTCCCGAGTCTCGCAATCTATTGTCGCCTTAGCCGAGGCTAAGAACAGCTTCCCAAGAATAATCAGAGACTGGGTAAACTTTCCTCGGTGCTCAATGTTAATGATCGTGAAGTCTACCTAAAGTAGAGCACCTTGGAAAGTAATGGTGATCGAAATGGTTCCTCTCGACCGTTTTATGGATCAGTCAGCCAGCAGCATGATCTCTCTCGATTTCCTAAGTGGTTCGAGTTTGAGCTTGTCAAATACAAAGGTCAGGAGGATATTTATCGATGAGTCATCATATATTCTCGCATGGGTAAAAATGGTGTCTTTGATTTCACACGCAACTCGGGGCAACCACTTCACTCTGTGACTCTTGGTCTTTCTCCCTGTCAGCAAGGGGGTGGCCATAGACACTAGAAGTCATTATGTCCTTGTTCTCTTATTACCCGACCTCTTGGGCATCAATTTACTCCTTACAAATCTCTTGAGGTCGAGGAAGTGATCTATGGCCTTTAGTAAGGGAATCTTAAGAATCAACTCCTCGACAAGGGCTTCCCTCAGGGAAGGATCCAAATTTGTTGTCATTTTCATTTTCTATTTTTATGAGATTTTCTGGTTTTTCAATTTTTTGGTCTTTTTGAGATTTTTCAATTTTTTGGTGTTTTTGATGGGCGAATGGTCAGACTCTCGATTGGAGGGCAAGTGGTTAATAGAAGAGGAATGTAGAATAGAGTCCAGTTGTACAGAGTGTGTGGGTTCCCTAATGTCTGCTCGATTTTTAACATCAAATCCACGTATTTCCTTTTCCACTTTAATACCCGAGCTGGCAGAAATTGAGTGCAATATGTCGATAACATATCTCAACTTCGCACCCAATGATTCATTTTTTGTGATAAGTCTAGAAATGTTATCCTCCAAAAAGTCATCGTGATAAATCATGGGAGAAGTCTGCTCAATTGGAGGATATTGCTGAGAATTTGGGGTCTCATACTCAACATACCTAGACTCTAGCATGTAATGTTGGGTTGAGTGTGGACCATCTGAATGACAGATATTGGTTGAATCCTCATATGATGAAGTCAATAAAGAGGGGTCTTGTAGATTGAATTCATGAGTCCCATCCTCTGAATGTGTAGGCTCTTCGAATGTATGGTATGAAGGTTGGTCAATAAAGGCTTGATTACTAGGGTCAATCAAGTCCAGAAGATCATAACGTGTAGGCCTCTCTATTCGGTATGTTTAATCGACCATGTCATACCCTAAGGTCAAGTCGGGATGTGTATATGTGAATTATTGTCCGATCCCTACTTGAGGTGAGAATGAGGTATGTGGGGGCACATAATTCTGCCATTTTTCTATCTCAACAATATCTTGCTCTTCAAATGATTCCTTGATTCTAGCAAGCGTCTGATTATAAGTTGGAACCAACCCAGAGTGGAAGTGGATCCGAGGCGTAAGAAGGTGGGGTAGGTGAGAAATGCGAAGAAGTATGGAAGTCAATCGAATGTCTGACTTCATAACTGGGTTGAGGTGGAGCCGACCATGAGTAAGGCTCTCTCATGAATGGTGGAGGATACATGGAATAAGGAGAAGATGAAGATGAATGGTATATGGTTGAGGAGTGACCAGAGAGGTCAAGGTATGGGGACCAATATCCCGACATCTTCGAGAGATGAATGTCAGTGGATGACAATCGAGAAACACACAATTGCACAGAAAGGTACACACAGACATAAAAACAAACGCAAGAGCAAACCCCAAATTCACTAACTCAACACGTGAGGGACGTAAAGATTCGATCGAATTATCTTATCAGTTTTAGTTGGTAATAAATGCAAGTCTTGAAAGATTAACGAGTTATTAGGTGCATGTACTTCCCTACAGACTAGCTCGATTCTTATGACTAGCTGGACCTACTTTCAACCAGTATGGGAGTAAGTATGGACCGTATAAATACGACTACCCATTCCTTGAGGACAAAGCCTTATAAGGCATCCTCTAAACCTCCCACTCTGCTAAGGAAATTCGGACCGTTTACTGGCTACCGGTAGATACTCACTGAGAAGTAGCTAATCACCTAAAAAAGAGCCATTAGTCTGTAAGAAAATCCTGGCTTGGCTCTATTTAGTGCCGTATCTCTCTCACTTACAAGTAAATCAAACAATGACGCGGTTGCTCTCCCGTAAATAAGGGTTAATTTTAGTCAATTGTTTTGGTCTAATTCAATAGCAGTCCCGATTTTAAGTTAGGTTACCACTGAATTAAATCTACCATACACGGCATGCCTAACGAGCAGTCCCGATTTCCTTTTTACTAAGTTTAAAACCAAGGGGAAGGGAGTCAAGAAAAGCTGATGTAATGAAAAAAATCAATGATGCATGCCCAGTTTAGAAGACTTACATTGGTCCTCGCGCTCTACATGCAGGATGCAACGCAAAATTGAAATTTTTTATGCTATATGAAAAGCAAGCGAGAAAATCGTTCCTAGACAGGCGGTTCATTAGCAAGTAACGTAATTTAATTTTGACTAATAGCTCTATGATCTAAGTGTGTCTCATTAAGTGTGATGTGTGGTTCTATAGAGTACGAGTACAAGCAAATTTGAAATTGAACTACTGGGTGCCTATCTTAATTTCACCACTCAAGTCGAGCCCCACCCTCAACGGAGAGTGAAACGAGCTCGACACACCACAAAATAATGTCCAAAGTTCGTTTACACATGTAATATCCCAATCAGAATCCGTTGGAAATATGCAATTATTACAAATTAATTTAACTAGACTTTACACTCTCTCACAACTCGACTTAATCATAATTTTTAATGTGAATCCTTCAGTAAGCTTATCACCAGAAAAAGCTGGCCTCCGAAGCTCCTGAGATGCTCATCCAAGCGGCCACTCCTTCGCTTCGGATCCCTCGCACAGAAATAAGATGATGGTCATAGAGATAGATACAAAATAAAGCAAATAAATAAATGCTGGAAAATAAATGGATAAATATTCACAAGAAAAATGGGGGATCAGACTACTTGGGGAAGGAAAACCTAACATCTGGATTTTCTAAAAATTAACCTAAGTCGTGCCTCCCCGGCAACGACACTATCTGAAAAACCCTTGAATCACCCTTTTAATAATGTCGAATTAATGTTCGAAATTCGTTGTAGGTAGGCAATTTCGGATTAATCAAAAACCAAAATTTAATTATTTGTCAATTAAACGTAAGCGGTCAAAAAACAATTTTTACTTGGGCAAGCCCAAGGTCGAACTCAGGGAGGCCACTATCTCCTAGGGTTTATTTTTAGTTGATCTGGAGATTAGGTTTTCAAATAGGCTTTTTTTTGTATTTTTAAATACAATAAATGATTGACATATATTTGACTAAGTTGAGGGACTAAAATGTAAATTGCATTCAAATAATGTCCAAAAATTCTCAAACTTAACTAGAATGTGAAAAATGATGAAATTAGACTACTATAATATTTTTGGAATTTTTCGATGAAAAATGAATTAACTATGAATGAAATATGCAGATGATTTTAAGATAATTAATTTTAATAAATACCAAATGTCAATATTTTTCAGAAATCAAATTATCCTAGATAGGCTTACGTAAGAGGAATCTAAAGTAATTTTAAACTTCTAGAAATACTATGTGAGGAATTAATTAAAAATCAATTACTAAATTAACCTCTTCATTTATTATGACCTAAATATACGTGCAAATAATTTGAAATTTGGTCACAATTTAGAAAACACTAAACTCTAACTATTATGATTTTTTTCACAATTTTTAGAGCATGGATTAATTCAATATCAACTTAAAAATAAATAATGGCTAAAATACACACTATTTCACCAAGTCAAATATAATAAATAAACCAATGCTCACAAAAATATAACCATTTTTCACAATGATAGAGAATATGTTGTTCTACAGTGAAAAATTTTTCAGAATGATAAAATGATGCTAATGAGAATTCAAATTAAAATGCAAACACAGGGTTCTAAATGCAATGTGAAAATAAAATTGATAAAAAGAAAATATGTTGACAAAGACTCGAATGTAATTACCTAGACTACGGGGGGCTTTTTGCATTTTTCACACCGATCACGTGTCGGGCATGTGTGCTCCTAGTCGGCAGGGCTTTCTTGACAATTGTTGGATATGTGGGGGTTTCAATGCAGTTTCTCCACCAGGGCACATGCAAAGTACGTGCCTGCCTGAAGGGGGCTTAGGCATGATTTCCTCTGAAGGCAAGGGGCTTGGCTGCAATATTCACCGATCTCACGTGCAACGCACATGAGATTAAAATAAAATGAAGGTTGTTGGAGGTCGGCGAAGGTTCTACTCTAGCCAAGGAGGGCGTACAACGTCGAAGCGTGGAGCATGATGAATGGGCGGCTGAGCGTGTCGACCTGGAAGCCAGGAACGAAGGGGGCATGCGCGGAGGAGTGCCAACTTGGGTGGTGCACGTAGGCAGGGTGACTGCTAGACCGCGCGATTGAAGCATTGGGTCACCTCTAGGAAGCTGCGCGTGGGCGGGTAGTGGGTTCTCGCAGACGACGAGCTGAAATCAGTGTGGTCCTCGCGCGGTGGAGCGAACTGCTGCATGGAAATCGGTCGACACACAATCGATAGCGAGGGCGGAGGCATCGAAGGCGAGAGTCGATGGAGTTGCAGGGCGATAGCTTGGAGGAGGAGCTCTAGGTGCGAAGGAGGCGTGGTTGTGGCACGTGGTCGCTAGGAGCACGAGCTGAGGAGGGTGAAGACGAGAATGTGCTGCTGGAGCAGAGTCGGCCAACACATGGAGGCTAGATCCGTGGGTACGGCAGCAAGTACATATGTGGAAGTGTGGGCGGATGCGCGGAGGAGTGGGGGTCCGTCGAGGGATTGAAGGTTGTCTGTGGTTTGTAGGGACGATTTGGGGGAGGATGATTTAGAGGAGGAAGATGATCTGAAGATGGTTTGCCGGAGTTTGGGTTGCGGAGTGCAGCACTGTTCATCGCCTCAAGGAACCTTGGCAGTGGGCTCCAAAGCTTCAGAAGTAGACTTGGAGCTGCTGCAACACAAAGGTAACCTTCGTGGATCACGTCGGATGTGAGATCTATCGTAGCTCCACTTAGAGTCCAAGATGTTGTCACCATCCTTGGAGAAGGAGCTCGGGTCACTTCTAAAAGTGGTGGATGTTTTGCGATCTGGGCAGAGGTCGGGTATTTAAAGGGTAGTTGGCGATGACATGTAAGGTGGAGGCGGCTGGCGATCATGGAGGAAGTGGTTGCAAAGATGGGTGGGTCGCGTGGAAGAAGTTGCAGGAGATCGTGGCTTGCGAGAGAGGAGATAGAGTGAGAGAGACTGTTGGCGTGGCCATGTGGGTGGTTGCGTAGGAGGCGCCATCAGTTGGGCACGCACCACCGCGTGAAGCGGGGCGGAGAGCCTGGTCATGCGAAAGGCGCAGGGTCCCTGCGGGCGAGTGGTGCATGACACGGGTAGAGGTTGTGCGCCGCGCTCTGGCGAGGATGGGGAAGGGGTGAGTCGCGTGGAAGAGAGGGGAGAAGAAGATTGTGCCATGTGGCGCATGAGGGCACGGCTACATGGCGGGTAGTTTAACTATTTTTTTAACTTTTTACATAAATAAATAAAGGGATTTTTACCGGCAGACCCTATAATCTTTGCCAATGACCTCTACGACCTTCGAAACATCGATATTCCTCCCTCGACCTCGTAAACTTGCTAACCTTTAACCTACAAACCTTGTGGTTAACCCCCATCCATTTACCCGTTAAAACTAATCGAATTTCGTTATGTTCCTTTACATTACACCCATTTTGTTTATCAAATTTACATTCAATTCCACTCCCCTCTCCCTCCTCCTGTTTCCCACCCCCTCGCCCTCCCCGCCATCTGCCTCCCGCTCCTTCCCCCCGCCCTCCGCCCTTGGCCCTCCCTGCCCTCCGTCCCCTAGCCCTCCCTGCCTCCCGCCCTCTGCCCCTGGCCCTCGCCCCCTGCCCTCTCGCCCCTGGCTCTCCCTGCCCTCCGCCCCTCACCCTCCCAGCCTCTGCCCCCTGTGCCCCCTACCCTTCGCCCCCTCTGCCCCTGCATCCCCTGCCCTAGCCCCATTTGCCCTTGTGCCCTCCCGCCCTCTACCCCCTGCGCCCCCTGCCCTAGCCCCATCCTCCCTTGTGCCCTCCCACCCTCCGCCACATCGCTACCACCTTCCTCTGCGCCATCAAGTTCCTCCAGGATAACTAGCGCTCCCTTTGCTCCAACATACGCATTGGCTGCCTCTCGCACAGTATTACGGACATCGGTTGATGTGGTGTGATGGTTGAGGTCCTGGTCGCTTCAAATCCCAAATTGGCTGACATCATCGAGTCTATATGCGGCCAGGAGTCATGGGAGGCGGTGGGGATGAAGCTATGGCTGGAGACTAAGTGCATGGACGTGATTGTGACGGGGTCTATAGCGCAGTACATACCGATGCTGGAATTCTACACGGGGGGTTCTTCCGCTGCTGTCAAAGATTTATGCATCATCTGAGAGCTATTTAGGGATCACAAGGTTCCTCCATATCGATTTGTGCCAGACAATGGCGTGCCTGCGGTTGGGCTGATGAAGATGGAAGGAGAGAGAGTGGAAGAGGAAGGAGGGGGAGAGAAGAAGAAAGGAGGGACCATTGGATTTGCTAGAGTTAGATTAACTCAACTTAAACCCAAGTTAGTTAGCTCAAAAAGTCTCAAATTAATGGCACGGTCTATAGGGTAAGGCGGAGCAAGTTTACGGGGTCGAGGGAGGAATATCGATGTTTTGAAGGTCGTAGAGGTCATAGGCAAAGATTATAGGGTCTGCTGGGTAAAAATCCCATAAATAAAATATAAATAATAATAATTAGTAAATAATAATAATTAAAGTAGTTAAAATAATTAAAATTAATTAAGATAAATAATATATTTAGAATAAATAATTGAAATAAGTAATAATTAAATTAAATTAAATTAATTAAATATGAAATAAATAAGTAAAAAAATGTAATATAAGTAAAATAAATAATAATTAATAATGACAATAACAAATAAAATAGAAAAAAATGGGGGTGACATATGGCGTCTCCAGGAGCTGCCACGTGTCGCTCCCAGAAAAATCACAACTTAAATGTAAATAATAATCAAGAAAGAAATAATAAAAGGAGTCTAATCAAAAAGTGGTCAACATATAAGTTGCTTGACTCGACGAGATCTACAACTTTTGTGAATAATCAAAAATCAAAATAAGTTATATGTGCAAAGTGTATTTTTGGGTGGTATCTTATAAGTATAAAATACCGTATTTTTAAGTTTTGCATTTTTTGTTATTTTTAAATAAGATAAAAGTCAAAATAAAATGGAGAAAATATTAAAGGGATATTTACAACTTAGTCTAATTTTTTGGATTTTTTATAATTAAGAAAATAAATAGATATGCTTAAGATGGTTTGTGTGGTTCTCAATGTTGGCCTGTGAACCATAGACATGTGCAGAGAATGGCTGTAGCAGAAATGAAAATGCTAAGATGGATGTGTGGACATACACGTAAAGATCGGATTCGGAATGATGCAATCAGAAAGAAAGTTGGTGTAGCTCCGATCGAGGATAAGATGCAAGAAAACCACTTAAGATGGTTTGGTCATTTGCAAAGAAGGTCAACTGATGCACCGGTTAGGAGATGCGAGTGTTGGGATGTTGAGCCGGCTAAGAGAGGGTGAGGACGGTCCAAGAAGTGTTGGAAAGAGACTATACAAAGGGATCTTAGTTTTTTGGATATAAGTCCGAGATTGACCAAAGATAGATCTGAATGGAGGCGAAGAATCCATGTAGCCGACCCTACTTAATTGTGGGAAAAGGCTTTGTTGTTGTTGTTGTAAGAAAATAAATAGATAAAATGAAGGGTATTTTAGTCAATATGTGTAATATACAATAGGGGACCAAAACCCAAGTTTCACATACGAGCTCTGATTTTTATGAAATTGATCTTGTTTTGAAGGTCTTTGAATGTATATTACTTTAAAAGTGAGTAGACCTAAATCCGACATTGTATGAGAGAAATATTCATATTTTAAGGTTCATAGTCTAAAACTTGGATTTGGGTTTTATTGGACAATTTTACAAGTTAGTATTTTTTGATATTTTTCATTTATTAATGTTAGTAATATATACACTATAGAGTTTATTTTATTGGATTTGGAGTTAGTATAAAATAGATACAAATATGGTATTTACATGTGATTTTTACAAGGAATTTCATGTTTCTTATTTACGTAAATATGAATGTTAAAATGCACATATTATTCACACATGCATGAATGATAATAATGCAGAATAAATGGGAAAATGCAGCTAATTACTCGGGAATAAAGCTCTATTTTCATCTTTTAGAGTGATGAATCACATATTCATCACTAATCAAGTCTAAGCAACAACCCAAGGATCCCTAGGTCAGCCCAAGCCCTCGCGTCGTCGTTCTTCTTCTTCAATCCTTCAGGTATGATTTTTTTCTATTTTTCTTGAGTTTTCTCTGATTTAATCATGCATGTATACACCACCCCACTTCGATCAGACCATACCCAAAGCTTTGCCACGCAACCCAGATCTTCGTGTCACTCTTAGACCCCCTCCTCCATTCCTCCAGCCCCCCTATGCATTGACCCACCTCCTCCATCATCATGGCAGAGGACCTATTAGGCCTCCACCCTCTATGCCCTTTACATGGCTTCATCTATCTCATAACCCTCATGCACACACTCGCTTCGGCTATCCTAACCTTGCAGGTACCCTTTGCTTTAATGGCTGGAAGCTCCGAAGCAGCTCCGTTTAAAGCCAAGCCTCCGACGAGCATCCATCGCCATCTCATTTCAAGAGGTTTCACACCTCCATCTACCCATGAACTCCATTGCCAAGCTCCTAGGATCGCACCTCGATCTTTAGGACACCTGTAGGGGCGAGGCAGAGCTTAGACCCCCTCGTTAGAGCGTAGTCGTCTCCGCTGCAAAGAGGCGAGGCAGCATGAGGACTTAGAAGTACAATTACCATCTAATCATCTAGATCAGATGGCTCAGATGCACCCCAAGACTCTACCTCAACCCTACAGGTTCAGGTACACCAAGCCACATCCCAAAGCGCCTTGGACCAGCCACATGTCCTCTCGAGCCTACAGCCACCACCATAGATAGCCCCATGTGCCACGCACGTGAGGATTGGGTTATTTGTAGAAGAGACCCATCGGCTCCTGAATATTACATATATGTCCTCTAGATGCGTGCCTCACGTCCGTGCTTGGGGTATTTTACATGGAGGCCTCATCAGCTTTCAAATATTATAGAAAGGCCTCCATGTGCAAAAGAATTATTACAGGGAGGCCCCTCCGGGTTTTTATTATTGTAGGGTCATATTTGTGATTATTTATCCATTTACTTTCATGTTTTTATTGCATTTATGCTCCTAGACTCTTTGCTTCATATCACGAGCATTTAAACTCCAATTAAGTTGATTTCAGCTTCATTTTGTTGCTATTTTTATTCTCTATCTAATGGATTAGTTTATTTCATGATTTGATGCTTAATTAATGTGCTAATTATTTATAGCATAGTGTATCTTATTCTCTAATTATTTGCCATTAATAGATAATTGTTTATTTTTAACGCTCAAATTTTCACTGAAATCAACCCTTATTTTATTGCTCAATGGTTTGAAAATTTGGGGTATATCTCCTAGATATTTGTTTGTTGCATATCATCGCATATTTTTGTTCGTCAATCGCACTTGCATCTCATTTTAACTGTATAAAAACAAATAAAAATGCAAGCATCATATCACTTTGTCTCTGCATCATTTTGTTTGCATAAGTCTTTGCATTGATCATTCTATGCATTGTGAATCTGCATACTTGCATACAAAGACCTAGATTTAGGACATAATCACTTATTATTTACTCAATAACTTTTGATAAATAGACGAGGAGGCTCGTGTCCCTATGTTTGACCTTGTTACACTTACCAAGTAAAATTTCTCCACATATTCAAAAGTATGGTCTTTGCATGGATCGTTTTCACAGCATGTACTGTGACAAAATACACGACTATTAAAGTGGTGAAAATGTGGTTCATCAATGTTGAGATTAGAACTCATGCCTCTCTCTCTCTCTCATGATAAGATGCCACATTGACAAGATTGTGAGGGATTGAGAGGACTTTCTGAAACACCTGGGATGAAGATAGAGCAGTTAAGCCCTCATCCATCTCCTTGAAGATCTGTCATACGATGTATTCATCCTTGTTAAAGTGTAATCCATCATACGTGGCATCCATGAGCCATTGGATTTCTTGGTGTAAGCCCCTAAAGAAATTCTGGACCAAGCTGATCTTTGGCAAATCATGATGGTGGCACTTCTCCCTGAGATCTTTGAATCTTTAATATGCCTCATGGAACAGTTTATGGGACATTTGGGAGAAGTTTGATATCAACGATGGTTCAAACGACCCATGGGATAGTATTTATGCAGGAAGCTAATTTGAGTTCCTCCCAGGTCATTACCATCTTACCCAAGTGATTGATCCAATACAATGACTTATCTTGAAGGCTGAAAGGGAAGGCGGTCATCTTTATTACCTTTAATGAGATGTTGGGGTAGTGCATGGTTCTATAGATCATGTTGAACTGTTGCAGGTGTATATAGGGCTCCACATTAATATTCCCATGGAAGATTGACAAGAGAGAGAGAGAGCGTTGATGGTTTCAACTCAAAGTGTTTGTGGATCGTATGTATTCTCATCCACTCAATACCCTGGCCAGCATCAGGGTTGTAAGTTTCTTTCAAAGTCGGCTTGGGTTGTCCTCCTCTCTCATCTCCTCCTCCATGGTTTCCTACAGGTTGTTCATCTTTATTCCCACCATGGTGTTCCTCATCCTCTCTTCCTCAGCTTTCTCTATCCCTCCTCAACTCATTAAGCATTTTACTGAATGCAACTTGGGTAAGAGCTTGATCTGTCAACTGTTGTTGGATGGCTTGAATTGAGGCTAGCAATTGTTTGTTGACTTCATTCTGATCCACTGTGTCATCCAAACTCGGCCCTTTATCGCATATATGTGGAGCCATCTCAAGATCCAATTGTAACTCAGGATTCTTATTGAGCATAGAATCTACAAAGGGAAATAGAACCCAATCAATCTTCAGAAAAGAAAGCAAGTTCGAGATGAGAGTCTATATCCAGCAATGGATTTATTGGCGAAAGGAATGTGGTGGAAGGAGAAAGATTAGGACAAGCGTCATCTCGACCTTTGAATTGGGCAAAAATTGGGGAGTACAAAGAGAATTCCGCAAAGTCTGAACATGGTTCATGGAGATCACCCCGTATTATTGAAGAAGTTAGCATCCAAGAAATGATGTTGGTGTTCGCAAAAGTTGAACAAAACCATCGTGGATGCGACATCATTAAAGACAAAAGAAGTGATGATGAAGGAGCGGATGAAGGTTATGAAGAGTTCAAGAGGGATTTGAGAAGAGAAGCTCAAAAAATGAGCAAGGAATAAGGGCAAGTTAGAAGAGAAGTGTGAGATAGAAAGGCGCAAAGGCACGATATTGTTTTGATCTTGAACTTCTTTAAACTACTCAATCAAACATCAAAATAAGGGTATATTCACCAACTCAACACAATGAGCCGTAAGAGATCAATGATTATCTTGTCAATTTTTCTTGTTCGTATCATGTAATCTTATCAATTTAGGCCTTAGTGGTTAATCCTATAAGCGAGTGAGTACTGATACGACAACCGTCTGTACCCCTTCCTTTGTAACTAGTGTCCTGTACTTTTTAGAGGTCATTGTTATTGGATCCGGACCACTACTCAGCCAAAGAAGTAGAGGAGGAATCTGATAGGTGAAACCAATACTTCGGAATCGAGTCCGCAAGTAGACAAGGTCCTACTCGAATGTGGAACGATGAGACAAACACCCCCTTGAAGGGATGCCCTATGATTAATACTTAAGACTAGGCATGTAAGCAAACAAAGCCCTACTCGCCCACGTATGATAGAAGCATCAATACTTCGTGAATCAAGGCGATACACAAGGCAATACCTAGGCTGGGATTTGGGCTCAATTCGTTAAGGTGTGTGCCTCGCTCATCCTGGAAGGTACCTGAATACAATTAGGGTGCTGCAAACCCAATATAATGAAGTTTGATTCATCGATTTTAATTAGGCCAAGGTTTTCTTAGCGGTCCTTTTTAAAATTTTCTAGTTTTCACCTTTTTAAGCATTTTTCATGCGAAAGGCCTAACGATCTTACTAATTCTTTGCTTGACGTATGTGACCAAAATCAGGGGGAGAAGGTAGAAAAGGAATGCAAGTTAGAAAATAATGATGCGATGCTCAATCAGAAGACTTACAATGCTTCTCATCTCTTTCCTCGTGGGATGCAAGATAGAAATTTTAAAACTATGTTATATGCAATGCAATGAGGAAATCACCCTAAGACATGAGCTTCTATTATCGTGAAGAAATTGTTCAATTTAAGTAGATCCAAGCGTGTGACTATAGAGACAAGAATGATATTAGGTATTTATACCTAATTTAACCGAACATCCACTCGTAGAATCTAATGGCTCATTCCATAAGATGTAAAATAAAAATAAAAAGAAAAACACAAATAATGGAAAACAAATAAAAAGAAGAGGGAAAATAGGGAGGAATCAAGATAGAAGATGATGAAATCACGGAAAATCAATCAAGTCCCCCAAGTGAACAATCACCTGATGAAATGGACTTGAGAAGAGTCTAAGTGTTTGGGTCCTATATTATTACAATTTAAATGAATAAATCTCTCCCATACAAAAGTAAACTAAATCCACACTAAGGCAATTATGCTTGGCTTCTTATGTCCTCGACTACTCTCTCCTACCGGTGGATAAAGAACCACCGATCTCCGTGACTCTTGGGTGCGTAGAATCTCCTAGGAAATCCTACCTCAATAAGTGGACCCTCGAAGCAAATTCAAACAAGAAGATGGGCATAATATTCTTAGTGAATAATGGTAAAACAAGCCCAACAGAATACTCTATACTCTACAAATCAATGCTCCCCGACAATGATGCCATTTGAAATGCACGAGGATCGGGGTAACAAAGCCTGGTCTTGGAGGGGCATGTGGTGTCCAACAAGTCAGATCTAGATCTCGTTGTATCGATTTCTCTCTCGACGCAGTAGGCACCCAATCCCACTTGACCATTTCAACAATTTAACCACAGTGATGACAAAGAAATATAAATGAGTGAAATAAAATTTATTATACCCTTCAATTATGTGTATAGTAAATAAGTAGTTGGGATCAGACCACAAAGAAGCATACAAGGTAGAGAAGGAAAATGCATAGACTACTTAGCGATTTTTTTATATTTTTAACTTTTAAATGTTTTTATGGATTTTTTATTTATATATCTTTTTTATGTTTTTAATTTTCCAATTTTTTAATTTTTAATTTTGGAAATAAAATATAAATTAAATAGGTAATACATCCAATATATAGGTAAGGAAAAGAAAGGAAGTGTTTTGGGTATTTAAAATATAGTAAATAAACTGAAAAATCTAGAAATAAAATCTATTTGGGGTTTATAAATTTTCTCTACTTTTTGTGATTTTGCGATTACTTTTAATAATTTTTATGGATTCCTAAATAAGGAAATACACAAAATAAACAAAATAGAATGTCCAGAAACTTGAAATGGGCTTAATAAATATCTATCAAATCAGATTGAGCCCAATTTCAGTTTAACTAAATACTATATAATACAAAGGAAATTCAAAAACTAAAAAGTATTTTTTTTATTTTATGAATTTTCATGCTTTTTATAGGTTTTCTATTTTTTGTGATTTTTAAGAGTTTTAACTAATATTTTGCAAAAATATTTGAGTAGAAGATAAAATATAGCTAAATAGACATGAAGGATTTTTTGGAATTTTTCAAAGATTTTTGTAATTTTTATAAATTTTTAAATGCTACATAGAAGAAAATGTAATGTTTTGATATTTTATAAATAGAAAAATAATTTTAATTGTCTTGTAAGAAATATATGCGATAAAATATGGTTCCATGCACTTAAGATAATTTTCTTATAATTTTTAGATATAAAATGATATTTTTAATTTGTAAAATACAAGTATAAATTAAAGCAGCAATACATGTACCTAGTTTTTATTTTCAAGAAGTTTTAGGGCATTTTATAAGCATGTTAACAAAATCCAGGAGCATTCATGCAATTTTCACACAATAAAAAATATAATACATGATGGTAGGGGTATAAACCCAATAAAATAGATAATATGACCAAGCATGTAATTTCTTGAAAAATATTCAACTGATATTTAAAGTTTATGGACCAAATAGTAATACACAAATCTGGAGGGGTTCATGCAAAATACCCGCCCCCTCATACATACAAGCATGTGAGGTGATGTGGCACTAGACTAAAGTGCAATAGAAATAAAGTCAGGGATCCTGAGTGTGAAAATTACAAAAATTATACAACGGCAAATGTACTTAAAATACTAAACATTAAATACAAAAATTAGGTGTGCAACATGCAAAATATCCCCAATGTGTATGATGGCGGACGACGAAGATGGATCTGCTTATCCACGTGACGTACGTAGAATTGTGGATGATGCTTTGCTGATGGAGGGTGGAGATTAGATCATGCCCTCTGATTTGACGGTGTCGGGGCGATCAATCCAACGGTTGCTACTCCACTTGGGTAGTGTTCTTCATCCAACAGTTAGCTACTCCACTTGGGTATTGTTCTTCATCCAACGGTCTAGAGGGGATCTGGAAGAAATGGGAAGAAGCCCTGTCTGGGCGAGCTTCGATCTGAGATTTCTTCTGGTTCATTGGGTCTCCTAGCTGTTGGTGTGCTCAAAAAGATCCTTAGGTGATTTCATAATGATCTGAGGTCTAAAATGGGTCCAGACCTCAACGGTGGAGGTATGGAAGCTCGATGGAGCTTGAGGACCTAGGGCTCATGTTCGGGGTTCAATCACACCCTGCGAGGATTTCTCTTCGATTCTATTCTGCACAAAAACACTCCAAAGTCGATGGTGATGCTCCTCGACCCGTTAGGTGCTAAAAAAGAAGGTGGAATGGATGCGACGGAGGTGTTCTAGTGAAAGGCGAAGAATAAGCACTGCTTTTCCCTAATCTGTGCAAGATCAGAGGTGGATAGTGGATCGGGGTGATAGAGGATCAAGGGATGAAGATGTGGGGTGGTCAAAGGGTCAATCAATGGTCGAAACACAGGTTTAAAAATGTTGGATCATAGAGCTTCGGTGAACTTCGATTTTTGATTTTAAGTTCTATAAGATGAAATTAAACGAAATGCAATGCTATACTACTGCTACTCATAGGAATTGAAAAGATGAAGAAAAAGAGAGATCACCTGCCTGATGTGGCCGGGAGTATAACTGTCTGAAGAAGGTCTATGTCGGTGGTGAATCACTTCCTCCGCTCCTCCTATGCGTCGCAAATCGGGAGGCTCCGCTCACTATCACCGAGGTCAAGCTCTGGTGATGACTTTTGGGGAGAAAATTGGGTAGAAACGATTGAATTTCAAAAATGGGTGAAGGAGATACTTAATACAAGTTGCTCAAGGGAAGATCTTCGATTAGGGTTTTCACGTAAATCAAAGGTTGACTTGGGTCACTCTTTGATTCGTGTGAAGGCTGATGACTCTGCGAAGGATTTTCATGAAGGAATCGAGCGGAGATTAGGCTTGATCCAAGGCCCAAAAATTGGCGAAAAAAAAGGCAAGTGCAATGTTTGGATTGGTCCAAGAAGGGGGCAGGTTGGTTGACCGAGGTCAACCGACGTCACCTCCTCATTGGTCCATGTCAGCAACTAAAAGATAAAACAAAACGAAAAATAGAAATAAAGGAAAATAAAAAAGAAAATATTTTTATTAAATAAAATGTAAAACATGAAATTTATTTTCTATTTTATGTACTACTTTAAGTGATTTTTTTTATTTTGTTTTGTTGTCTTATTTAGTAAACTCAGCCATGGCCGGTCCCAAGCCCAGGTAAATGAGGAGGATTGCGCTAGGTAGCCGACAACCAGTGTAAAACAGTGGGAGACAACTTCCTAAATAGTATTTAAAAAAATATTATTTAGGAAGTTGCCTCATGACAATCGGATCTTTTCAACATGGATTTAAGCAAACATATAGATTTTGTTGGGGTGTTCCCTACTTGTGACGCGTTGCATCGCCCGAATGCAATGAAAAATTGGCAAGGGCAGCTACATCGCAGCCTAGATGTAGTTCAAAATTTGCAAGGGTTCTCGCATGAGGAACGCATGCGAGTAATTAAGCTAGTTCCGCTGCATCACCGCCCGGATGCAGTCCAAAATTTGCAAGGGTTCTCGCATAATAGACGTATGCGAGTAAAGAAGTTAGTCTAAAAGAGATTGCAAAGGAAGTTGCAGATTGGTAGTTGGAATATTAGCACTTTAACTGGAAAATTGATAGAGATATTGGATACGATGTAAAGAATGAAGATCCATATACTATGTCTTCAAGAAACTAAATCGGTTGGAGAGAAAGCAAGGGAGATCGAGAAGACATGCTTTAAACTTTGGTATTATGGTAAAGATAAGGGCAGAAATGGTGTTGGAGTGATTGTTCATAAGGATTTGAAGTATTGTGTGGTTGAGGTGCAAAGATTCGGGGATCGGATTATTTTGCTAAAATTGGTACTTGAAGAAGAAATTCTAAATATCGTCTCAGTGTATGCACCGCAAATTAGTTTAGATGAAAGGATTAAACAAGCTTTTTGGGAGGATCTGGATAAGATTTTACAAGGAATCCCACATAGAGAAATGATTTGCATAGGTGGAGATCTTAATGGACATGTGGGAAAAAATGCTTCAAGATATGCTAGTGTTCATGGAGGACATGGTTTTGGGGATAGGAATGAAGAGGGAAAAGTCATTTTGGATTTTGTAACGGCTTATGATCTTTTCATAGAAAACACTCTCTTCAAGAAGAGGGATGAGCATTTAATTACTTATAAGAGTGTCCCAACTAGAACATAGATAGATTACTTTGCATTGAGGAGAAGAGATCGGTTATGTTGTAAAGACTACAAAGTAATCCCAGGAGAGAGTTTGACAACCCAACATCGCTTGTTAGTCTTTGATGTGCAAATAAAAGGGATGGTAAAGAAAAGGAGGATTCCTAAGATCCCTAGAACTAGATGGTGGAATCTTTCACTGAAGAAATCGAGCTTCAGGGAGAAGGTTTTAGAAGACTTATCTTGGGATTGTAGCAAAAGTGCAAACGAGATGTGGGAGGCAGTAGCATCTTGTATCCGAAAGGTAGACGAAGAGATGCTAGGTGAGTCAAAGGGAGGAGTTCCAGGTCAAAAGGAGGCCTTGTGGTGGAGTGAAGGGGTGCAAGAGAAGCTAAAAATTAAAAGAGCATGCTTTAAAGCTATGCCAAAGGATAGAACAGAGGAAATTGTCACAAACTACAAAATAGCGAAGAAGGAAGCAAAGAAGGCTGTAAGCGAAGCTAAGTCAAAAGCTTATGAAGCTCTCTATAAAAATCTCGACTCTAAGGAGGGCCAAAAGGATATATTCAGGTTGGCCAAAGCAAGAGAAAGAAAGACCAAAGACCTTTCTCAAGTGAAATGCATTAAGGACAAGGAAGGTCATGTGCTTGTTAGTCAGAAGGATATAGAGACTAGATGGGAGCAGTAGTTCCATAAACTTTTCACTGGGGAAGGAAATCGAGAGATCACTTTGGGTGATCTAGCTAGTAGTGAAAGTTACTAGAATCGTGCAAGCTATAGACGAATTCAAAGAACGAAGTAGAGGAGGCTTTGAAGGTTATGAGACCCAGGAAAGGTGTAGGACCGGATGACATCCCTGTAGAAGTATGGAGAGTTTTAGGTGAGCGTGGTTTGACTTGGCTGACGAATCTATTCAATGTTATTTGGCGGAGTGAGAAAATGCCTGAAGATTGGAGGAGTGTTGTGGTGCCTCTATATAAGAATAAAGGAGACATTCAAAATTGTTCAAATTACAGAGGTATCAAGCTAATGAGTCATACTATAAAATTTTGGGAACGTGTGATCGAAAGAAGGTTGAGGCAAGTTTCCAAAGTAAAAGAAAACCAATTCAGATTCATGCTAGGTCGCTCAACTATTGAAGCCATCCATTTTCTAAGGAGAACAATGGATATTTATAGAGCTAAAAGGAAGAACCTCCATATGATCTTTATTGATTTGGAGAAGGCTTATGATTCTGTCCCACGAGAGATATTGTGGAGAGTTTTGGAGAAGAGACAAGTACCTATCTTATACATCAACCTCATAAAGGATATGTATGATAGGGCTTTATCGTGTGTAAGGACCCCGTTTGGGAAGACTAACTTTTTTGACATCAACATTGGTTTACATCAAGGTTCAGCTTTGAGTCCATTTCTTTTTACTTTGATTATGGACGAGTTGACAAGTCACATTCAGGATGAGTTACCTTGGTGTATGTTATTTGTTGATGATATTGTGTTGATTGAAGAGACTAGAGATGGAGTAAATGAGAAGCTTGAGGTCTAGAGACATGCATTGGAGACTAAGGGATTTCGTATAAGTAGGGCTAAGACAGAGTATATGGAGTGTACCTTAGATGGAAGTAATGGTGAAGGAATCGAGGTGAAGATTGGTGACGATAGCATTCGGAAGAGAGATTCTTTTAGATATATGGGATCTATTTTACAACATGATGGGGAAATTGATGGAGATGTTACTAATAGCATAAATGAAGGTTGGATAACGTGGAGAGGAGCCTCTGTTGTTCTCTGTGATAAGAAAACTCCTTTAAAAATTAAAGGAAAGTTTTACAAAGCAGTCGTGAGACCTGCTATGCTCTATGGATCTGAATGTTGGCCTGTGAATAATAGACATGTGCAAAGAATGGATGTAGCAGAAATGAAAATGATAAGGTGGATGTGTGGACACACACGTAAAGATCGGATTCGGAATGATGCAATCAGAAAGAAAGTTGGTGTAGCTCCGATCGAGGATAAGATGCGCGAAAACTGCTTAAGATGGTTTGGTCATTTGCAAAGAAGATCACTTGATGCACCAGCTATGAGATGCGAGTGTTGGGATGTTAAGCCTGCTAAGAGAGGGTGAGGACGACCCAAGAAGTTGGAAAGAGACTATACGAAGGGATCTTAATTTTTTGGATATAAGCCCAGGAATGACCCAAGATAGATCTGAATGGAGGCGAAAAATCCATGTAGCCGACCCTACTTAATTGTGGGAAAAGGCTTTGTTGTTGTTGTTGTTGTGTCTTATTTAGTACATGTTAATTTTTTCAAGTTTAAATTATAGGATTTATACCTATGTTTTGTGTATTTTATTTTTATTTTGTATTATAAATATTATCATTATGTGTACATATTTTATATATATTTAATATAATTAAATACATATTTACGTATTTTATTTAATTTTTGTGACTTTATTTATATACTTAAATAATTATGGGTATATACATTATATGTATAGTATACCCATATATTTTAAGAGGAAAGGGAAGCTACTCCATGGACATTTTTCGTCATTTTTTTTATTTTTTGTGAAAATACCATAATGTATTTTCATCACTATATCCATCTAATATGTCATTCCAATTTCATCAGATACCAAAAATCTTGTGCCCTCCCATCCAGAACAGGTCGGTTACAACAATTCCAAGACCATTAAAATCACATGTTCTGGATGGAGGGCATACGAGTCTTTGTTTCTGACGAAATTAGAATGTCATATTATATGGATATAGTGATGAATATACATAATGGTATTTTTCCAAAAGAAATAAAAATAGTGAAAAATGTCCACGAAGTAGCTAAGGTTAGCTACTCCATGGAGTAGCTTCACGTTCCTCATATTTTAATGTATTATTTTTTGAATATATTTTTAAATTTTTTATTTTATATTTAAAGGTTGAATATACTTCATATAATATTTACAAGTATAAGAATAAAAAGAGTAAAAGTGTAAAGAATAAATCAAATGAGCAAAATGCATATGTATATAGTACAATGGGACCCAAAAGTAAACTTTTGTATATTAATTAAATTTTTAATGATACCACTTTTATTAAATAGATAATTTAATTTTAAGAATAATAAAGGTGAGTTTGGTGAATTTTTAGTTCACATGGAGGAGATATTGATCATTAAAGTTTTGTTTGCGGAATCTGTGTCTCGGCCATATTGTACATTATTTTTATATGTAGTTATTTTTGTATTTTTCTATATATTTTTGAGTGCATGTATTGTGTTGAAATTTTATTTATTTTAGTTATATAAAACAAATAATAAAATAGTGCAAGAATGTCTATATAAAGTGTGTTGAGCACCTAGGGTTTCTAGGTGTCTGTGTTATTTTGTTTGTATTTCTTTGCCCCTATATCCCCCTATTTATTCCTTATCGACCAAGTCAATATTGACTTAGTCTTGGATTTCAAGGTCAATCAATATTTGTAATACTTCCTTTATTTTTCTTCTCTTTATTCATTTATTTTTGTATTAAAAACAAGTATTTATGTACTATTTACAAACAACAATCAATGTGTTAATTTGTGCAGGTTAGATATATTTACATGCATTTATCTAGGGATTTTGAGGACAAAATAAAGGAATAAAGGTGAATGAATGTGTATTCATCAGTCGAGCATACAATCTGGACTGCATTGTATGTCAATTCGGTGGTTGTCAGAGAATCCCAGCTCCTTGCAACATAGATGAGGTGTTACATGCCATAGACTTGTGGGGTATTGTAGATGTGGATTAGAGAGAAAAGCATGTTGATCACATCACTACCTGGATGCTCATCATGAGAGAGTTCTCTGCATAGACCAATCCATTATGGCTAGTACCTCTCCAGATTACATGGATTGGTATCTTCGGATCACTAGAAGATATGTGGGGGAGATTGTGTGCAACACTCGCATACAATGTGAGTCTATAAATAATTCAACTACAAATAGATTACATTTTGTCATAAATATATAATTCCAAATTTATTTCAAATTTCCAAATCAAAAGATGAGATCTTGTTATGGAGTTGGGAGGAAGAGATCCAACCCACTACTAATAAGAGATATAGCATGGGGGACGAAGTCTGAAATGGAGCGTTCGTTGGCCATTCGATTCGTAGATGTTATGACCTTAAACGAGGAGTTCACTGAACAGGAGCATGTCCGGGGATTAGGAAGGGGACGTAGGGGCAAAAGAAGTCAGGCTAGGGCACACGCACAACAAGAGGGTCATGGATGAGGTCGTAGATGAGGGCAGCAATATTTTGCGCACAACGTCGAAGTGGGGGGGGACCAAGACATGGGTCATGTACCATCATCGGATATGGATGCGCTCCATGAGTATATTTTAGAGACACAATTTGTCACACATGTGGTTGAGCCACGTATTGGGGAGACGATAACTCCAGAAGCGCCTGCAAGAAACATGAGGGGGTGGGGAAGAAGCTACGGGTGGCTCAATCTACGTATCTACACTGACCCTGCCACCCGTGCCCACCTTCAACGAGGAAGAAGGCACAAGAAGTTTGCAACTATGAGGAATTGATCGTACATATAGCACAAGAACCTATCAAAGGAGGAGGAAAAGATAAATAGATTTTTGTACTATAACTAAAGATGTGAATGTCTTACTCCTGGTTATGTATGTTCTGTAACGATTTTTGTAGATGTATTCTCTAATGAACTCTTTCCTAATCTAATGGAGGCTTTTGTGGATATCTTTTCCTATTATGTATGACATGAGACTTTAGATATAAATAGTAAGGATGAGAATGACCTTAAATTTTAGGTAGCAGATTTCTCTGTCATATAAGGTCCCAGAAGATCATTTTGTTTTTACATATCAGATCGTATCTTAGAGATTCTTTGCACATTATAAATGAGATGCGCACAAAAAGTCTACGCTATAGGGAAGCGCATGAATAATATGTGTTATGCTATATAGCATAAAATATATGTGATATGTCTAAAGTATTGACAAAAAAATTGTTGGCTTAGTTGAGGAATAAAGTTTTTCAATTATATTACGTACGAATTTGCTTCTACATTATTGGTACAGTATACATATATGTTTTAATGCGTATTTTTTAAAATGTATTTTTATGGCTTTATTTTGTGGTTATATTTTCGATACATTTTAGATAATATTTACAATTTCTAAAAAATATATGAAGAGTAAAAATACAAAGAATAAAATAAATGGATATTTTATACATATACAACATATAATGGTATACCAGAAAGTCAACTTTTGTATCTTAAATCTATTCTTGATGAAACCACCTTCATTAGATAGATATTTTGAGTTTATACAGAGAAGATATTTATCTGTGAAGTTCGCTTTATGACTTTTTCGTTTGTGTGTTTCAGTTGCAATGTGCTTTATTTTTCTTGTCAATTATTTTTGTATTTTTCTATACATCCATGTGTATAATTTTCATGTTGAAAACTTTACTATTTGAGGTATTTAAAACAACGAATAAAATGAAGTAAAAATGGCTATTTTTAGAGTAAGTAATCAGGGTTTCTTTGTACAGTATTTTTTCCCTTGTCTTCTCATGCTTTATTCCTTGTTGACCAAGTCAATATTAACTTTGTCTCAGGGTTTAAGGTAATTCTCTATCTTTGATACTTCATTTGTTTTTATTTTATTTTCTTATTTATTTTGTATTTAAATATAAGTAATTATGTAGTAATTATAGATGAATAAAGAATGTTAATTTGTATAAGTTAATGATATTACATGTGTTTTGCTAGAGATTTAAATACAATATGGAAGAATAAAGGTAGATGAATGACTATTCATCAGTTGGCATTACATGTAGGGGAAGAACGGTCGAATTCAAGGAGGAGATGGTGGGTTGAAGTAATAGTTAGGGTTTTGGGGAGTTGTTGACAAGGTAGCCAGATGGAGGTGATTGTCAGAGGTTGATTGAAGAGGTGAGCTGTCATCATAGCAGAGATGGAGCGGTCAAGATGGAGAGGAGCGAGCGAAGCTGGAGGTAGGAGACGAAGTTTAGATGCCGGTGGATTGAGATCGATCCAACGAGGGAGAGGGTCAACTGTGGGGCGCGTAAGGAGCTAAGTGAGGTGCACGTAAGGCATGTGTGCGAAGAGGTGGGGTGACACCGGATGAAATGGACCGATGGATTAGATTTAATCCAACAACCTTGGTAGCGGTTGCTAAAGGACAAGGTCCTCTGACCAGGTCCAAGATGGGTGTGAGAGTGAGATGGCCCAATCAGGGGAGACCATGTGGATGAGATTGTTGACCGTAAAATAAAAAGAGAAGAAATTAAAAATATAATAGAATTAATGGTCAAATAAAAAAGTGATCAACATGAATTTTATTGGTATCAATGAGATCTACAATTTTCATGAATGGCGAAAAGTCAAACTAAGTCATTTGTACAAAATAGAATTTTCATGAAGGTACTAATTGACAATTAATCCATTATTTGCTATGTTTGCAATTTTTATTTTTAATTAGGTTTTAATCATAGACTTGTTTGTATACAATAAGTACAATTAATCTAATTTTTATGGTTTTTATAGGTTAAGAAAGAGGTGAAATAATAACAAATAAAACATTGTATGTACAATGTATACAAAGTTAGTTCTTTTTATTTTCTTTTGATTTTATGCTTTTTATGGATTTCAATTCTTTATGCCATGTAAGTAAAATATTCAAAGAATATACATGAAAAAGAATTAAATAAAAATAATAAGTACAAATTCAGTGACTTTTAGGCTTCGTTTATACACAAGAATTAACCTTAAAAAACGATGCTAAATTCACGGCACCAAAGATGAAATATAGAGTACCTATATATCTGCGGTGACCACAACACTTGACCTCAACGTAGCGATAGCGCCTGGTTCAGTGATGTAACCTTTAGCTAGACCACATCATCCTTCATACTTGAATTGAGGAGAACTAGAATGGAGACGGCATCTTCTTCAGCTATAGCGGTTGAGCTAGAGTTCTAATCTTTTTCTGGAAAGCGGAAAGTACCGAGCCTTGGATAAGGCTTTTATATTAACAGAGTTAATTAAGTTATTTCACAGGATTTATTTACTGAAGTATTAAGAGTATTTTGCTAAGATCCTTGTATAAAGTAAATAAATCATGGAGTCATCACGAATGAAAATCTTAAAGAGGAGGTTTACATGAAAATGCCTCATTGCTATGGAATTGTAGATAAGTGTTGCACGTTGAAAAGAGCTTTGTATGGGTTAAAGCAATCAACCCAAGCGTGGTTTGCGCACTAATAAATCAAAAATTAATCTACTTTATTTCTTTATATTATCTCTCTTGCTTAAGAAAACCAATAAAAATCACAAACAATTAACCTTAATTAACTTACATTATGTTGTAAATAAATGAATCTAATTATCGTATATTAAATATCTTATTATTGTGCTTGTATTTTATGTGTTTATTTATTTATTAAAAGTCAATAAAAATTATATTAATATTGTTAATATTTAATTTAACCTAATTTTTAAAATAAAAAACCAAAAAAATAAGAAATAATTAAAATTAAGTAATTTATTATTTTAAATTTCTTACAAAAATATTTATTGTATATAGATGATTTTATTTCTCTTTGAGTTCTACATGAAAGTTGTAGATCTCATCAAGATCTACAACTTTCGCGTTCATCATTTTTCTCGATTTGTTTTCTAATTAATTTATTTTTAATTAACTCTATTTTTATATTTCTATTAATTCTTATTGTGCCACGTGGTGCCTTCTGATATTGCCACGTGGCCCCGCCTCTTCTTTGGATTCAAGCGCTTCATGAACCGCTGGATCATCAGGTCCAATGGCTAGGGGGTCATCACCTACCTCCAACTTCCTCCTTCTCAGGCGTCGCAACCCTTCACGCCCTCTGCTCTTCAACCTATTCTTCCAACCACCGCCTACAACCACCTATCCAACTTCCTTCACCAAATGTATCACCCGGCATCCTTCTTTCATGCCAACCTTTCATCTATGTCTGTTCATAACTCCCTTGCCAGTTAGAGGTGGCTGAAACAACCTTGTCAACCACCTAAAACCACCATCTCTCCTCCATAAAAACCACACCCTCCACCTCTGCAACCCCATTCTTTGGAGGAAACTCCAAGCATCATCTATTGATCAGTAATAGTGGTTGGGTGTGATTGAGATTGACGAAAGAGAGTTTTCCTCCAGCGAGATCCTTGTCTTCTCCAATGAGATACAACTACTCAGTTGTTAGAGCGATGGTCTTGTAGCCTCGGGCTCCATCAGCGAATACCAGAGCATAAGTGGCTCCAACCTCAGGCACGTCTTCTTCAATCTTTGTTCATCTCAGTTGATCATATCCATCTCCATGTAAGATTCTTGATCATCTTCATCTTCTCAGTATTTCTCCATTTTCCCTGAACGATTCCATACACTTCTTTATCAATCTGAAATCGCCTACAAATTCAATTAGTCTCACTGCTCTTCACGGTGCCCTTACTTCATCCGGTTACCCTCCAATTATCTCCATGATCTGATCATCTTGACCCCCTTCTCAGGCTTGCAAAGTCTGAGAACCCACCAGGGCTATCTTCCCTCATCCTCTAAAAGCCCTCCATTTCACTCCCTTTCATATCCCAATAGATTCGTGCATGATTGAGTTTGCTTTCCTTCATCCTCCAAGTCCTTGGATCTTCAATGGTCGGAACATAGACAGAGTGGATTTGCAAACTTTCGCTTCTGATGACCAGAGCTTGCCAGGACGTTCTAGGGTACTTCGCAGAGAGATAGGAGCTTCATCTTCCATGTCCGGACCTTAGCTTTCGTCTTCGACTCTCCAACACTTCAGATGCAAGCGGAGAAGGGATTTGGGCTCTAAAGAATAGAAGATACAACTGTCGTTCGATATGATCCTCTAGATCAGATCCGACGGTCCTTATTGCACTAAGCCTCACTCTGAGGCATTGTTTAGTCGCGAGGAACAGAGCGCCTGAACCTCCAAATGAAGCACCTATAGTTGATGCGCGGCCTGAGTTGTGTCACCCAAGCCTAGTCCCGATTATGCGTGTTGTGCACGTGAATCTAGGAAATTTGCAGAACAAGCCAATAAAGACTCAAAATTGCAGATGAGTCCCGTCCATAGAAAAATTGCACTTATACCCTAGCGGATTTTGTAATTGTTATTTAGTCTAATTTGGACCTTTTTGTAATTAAATAATTCATATTTTATTGCAAATATGCCCTTGCTTTGTTCTCTTAATAACTTGTGAACTGCTTATCTAAATTTAATGAAATCGGTGTCATTGGAAAGTTGTTTTTGTTCTATTTAATTTAGATCAATTTAATTACTGATGTGATCTATATTTCACGCATTAAATTTTAAAGTAATTACTTTCTCTGTTTAGCCTTATTCTTCATTCAAAATTAAATTATATTTAGGTTGAATTGTTATTTTCTTGACACTGATTTATCATTAAATAATCAATTGTTTTCGCAAGTAATTATTTTATGTATCAGGAGCATATTTATTGGTTGTGTGTCTATTTTGTGATTGCATTTCATCGTGATTTATCATGTAAAATAATTGCATAAAAATATTTTAAAAAATGCGTGCATTGTCTCCTTTGCATCCTGCTTAACCTAGTGAGCCTATAAATTGCTTAATTAAATAGTTGACTTCTAAATTTAATTAGATGATTGATCTATCCCTATGTTCAACCACAGACTTGCCCAGGTATAAATTTAGGCCAAGAACTCTTCACGGATATCTTCTCTCGGTTTTTAAGTGATTGTTGATTGACCCATGCCACAACAAGAGCATATTATTTTAACCGGTTGATGATTCATCAGATGGTGTTGTTGTTGGAGATGTGACACGTTATTTGATTTTATTTAGAGTTAAATATTTATTTCTTATGATTTCTAGAGTTTTCTAAGTTAATCTCTTATTGTGTCTTTTGGTATTATTTTCTCTTAATTTTTTATTTTTTAAGCTAATTTATTCACTTAATTTCTCATGTGAACTTTTTGACACTCCGATTGTTTTGTGGTAGGAGACCATGAAGCTGACTAAGCCCAAAGGACCGTAGAGGCAAGGAACTTGGAGCTTCAGTTGAAGAGACAACAAACCCATTTTTATTTGGAGAAATTTTATCTAATTAAATAGTAGTTTGTATTGTACCTTTTGTGTATTATTTGTTGTCATTTGTGTTATAATTAATTTGTAATTAATTGCCAAATTTACATCAATTCTCGAATGAGTCCTCACATTTGTAAAAAAGGCCTCTATCTATTTATTTTATTAATTGTGTGGTTGTGTCGAGAGTGATTCTCGACATAAGTGGTAAATTAGGTCAAGGCACAATGCTTCAAATAGAGATATCTTAGGTCACTTTTTCTTAATCTACATCGTAACATAGGGCACAGAATTTTATCTCGTAAGATCCACTAAAACCATAGGAGATTCATTGAGACACACTCAAGCAACGTTCTATCTAGTCGAAATAATTGATCTTCTTCCTCGCTAATAGAACTCATGCTAGGTGCGAATTTTCGACTTGCGTCACTTAGAATAAAATTTTATAAATTCAACTTTAATCCTTATGGAGAGTGTCGGGAATCATTGTAAGCATTCCTAAACGATTGCATGCATCATTGATGTTTCACCTACGTTCCGTTTTCTGTCTTCCCCCTCGGTTTTTGCCAACCTAAGGATAAAGGAAAAAAGGGAATGTACGTTAGGCAATTATTGTGTGGTCACCTAATTCAAGTGATAACCAACAATTAAAATTGGGATTTAATTAATGCAAGTTGACTTCAAATAATTTGGAATAAAATTCACATTATATTACAAGCAGTAAAACCCTCATTGTATGCAGGTACTTACCCCCCCCCCCCCCCGATAGAGTGGGTGAGGACAGATCCCTAAGGTTAGAGCCCAAAATCTTGGACTTCCACCTTAAGTCTCCAGGTCTGACTTTCACGGATTTTGAGAGCTGCAAGTGGTTGCCTCCGACCTTAGAAATACATTTTGGTTGTCTACACTTATAAGATCCTTTCGAGGTGTGATATTGAACCTAGCAGCCTACGAAGATCACTCCATTAATTTAGGGCTTATAAGACTCCAACTGGGTGTAGTAGGAGACTCCATGTGTGCTTGAATAAGATTGTTTGAATCACCAATTAAATTTGACAAGATAAAAGTAGGGCAAACTCTTATGGCCTTCACGTGTTGAGTTGGTGAGTCTATTCAAAGGGGGTTGATTGCATTGTATTGTGTGAGTTGATTCTGCACATTTGCATGCATCATAGTACTAGCTTCTTTTGAATCGAGTGTGCTCATTTCTCGTATTCTCCTTGAAATTGATGATGGATAATTGGCTGAAAATTTTTCAGACTTCGTGAACCTTTCCTTGAACCATCCAAAAATCATGTCTTCTGAGGTCCAATCACCCTCTTATCATGGATCTTCTCGAATATGAAATAATCCTTGTTTCGATCCAGTGTATCATGATTCATTCTTAGGAAGCGGTTACATCCCAACCGATCCCTTTATTCTCTTCTCGTCGAGGAAGACCATTGCCTTGGTGAGATTGACTTGATTTCAATGTTTTCGTCAATATCTCACTCAAATACTCTTTTTGATGAAGGTTTAGAAGATTCATTCATGATGCCTCCAAAGAGACATAACATAGAAGAGTAAGAGCGTGAAGATCCAATGCAAATGGTATTAACTAGGCTAGTAGTTTTTGAGCAGGATATAACATTATTGAGAGTGCAGATTGGCCAGCTAAACTTGGGATTAGATGCACCAATGAATGCGACATATAACCCTGGGCAATATCAAATGATGAATTGGTTGAGTCTAGTAGAGCTTGAAGTAGAATATGAGTTGAAGCCACAGTTTCTGAGTTTGTTGCCAATTCTCACAGGAATGCACATGAGGAACCGTATGCATTCTTAAAGGACTTTGAGTTGGCTTGTACTAACCTTAGACATCTTAGGGTTAGCCAAGACTACATTAGGTTCAAAGCCCTTCCTTTTGCTTTGAAAGATAAGGTTGATTTATGGATGAAGAATCTGAGGGTAGTTGTAACTACCTATGTGCAGTTCAAGGATCTCTTCTTGAAGAAGTTATACCCTTTGAGTAGAACTAACTTGATGCACTCACACATCACTAGTTTCTTGCAACTTCCTAATGAAGCATTCCATGATACATGGGAGGGATTCAAAGACATCTTGCATAAGTGTCCTTGTTACGGTTTAGAGCATACCGTCCTGGTTCAGTCAGTATATTGCAGTCTCAAATCTAAGGTGTAGGGTTTAGATAGTGTTGCTTGTGGACGTAGATACAATTCACATGGTGTGGACACCGTTTGGAAGGTGTTCAAGAGGACAGTCGAGACGAGCTGAGCACAGACCGTGAGTAGAGCTCAGACAGACACCCTGAGGGGGCGAGGGCTATAGGTGATCCATCTGACATGGGTATCATAACATATAAATTAACCATTGTAGAGAGGATCGACATGAGGATGGATGAGTTTGACAACAACTTATCCAAAATGTCGAAGCATATGGCAGAGCTGTCAGAGAAGGTGTCCAAGATCAAGATACATGTCATGACTGCATTTGCTACTATCGTGTATCGTATTCATAACATTCAGGAGCATCCGATGTTAGGGCCACCTCAGCAGTGGGTAAAGGATCAAACTCTTACCCATTCATGTCAGCAGCCGTCACCATCTGCAGAGACGGTTATCGAGAAGCCTTCCTAGGTGTGGGAGGTAAATGGTGTGTGGTAAACCCATGACCCTTGCCATGTAAGGGAGTTCAGAGGACCGTTTCTCTTACAAACATCCCCTGACTTTCTACAATACATCATTTACTCCTGCACCTCTTCCAACACTACAGAACTCTGGAGCCTTTCATTCCCATGCATCGATATAACAATAGTCTTACATCCGTCAACAGAGGTACCACCAGGGCCCACATGTGCAGCATCGATCCCAACAACAGTAGTACCAAGACCATTAGGACCAATCTCCATGTTCTTCCCATTCTTCTTCACATCAAAATCCGTCATCGCCAGGTCCCACGTATTTCCAACAGCAGATACTCGAGGAGTTACATTCCTACATGAACGAGATACATGATTTGCGGGTTGACCTCAACTTCTTATCTCGTTTGCACGTCGAGCAGATTGTCCCTTCTACATCAATTCCCGCCCAGAATAGGCTAACCCCAATAGCCTAAACATGTCTCATCAACAACAAATATATGATCAGGTATAGTACTCATATTCACACAAATCCGAGCATGAGATCCTTCCTTTTGATCGTATTAATCACATGCCACTCAAGAGTAAAATGACCGTGGTCGTGCCAGATTGGGAAACGGATATGGAGAGGACATTTGAAGCTCACCCTAAGGAGACTTCAGAGGACGATGAGGCCAAGCATTTCCAGCAGAACCTTCTTCATGAGGCGGAGACATCTACGAGAATAAATAGGAGGAGTACGAGAACATCACTACAACACTGAGAAGATTTGTATTTTATGGAGGAAATTACACATTCGGTTGAGGAGTATGAACCTTCAACAGACATTCTCCAACATGTAGTAGATACTTATATTTCAAATTCCAAATTATTTGTAAAAGATTCAGTTGTGAAGAACTCTATTTCCATAAATAAAAAGCATGTTTCTAATTATGATTAAGATTCTTCGCATTCTTCTGGTTGTTCAATCCCTTTCCCTTTTCTCTAACAGAATGAAAGCGTAATATCAAAAAGATTCGAAAGATGATCATGAAATGGCACGTTTTTATAAGAATAACATTATAGTGAAAGTGCCATTTGACGAGTATTTGGCAAGTCATCATGCTTTCCAAAAGTATTTGAAGATACGTTGTATACCTAACATGGCTAGCAAGAAGAAGTCAAACAATAATGTCAAGACACATGTTTTGTTGATTTCTAGTACATACTGCCTTAACAACCGACAACTACCAAGGAAAAAGCGAGATTTAGGCACACATTACATGGTGAGTCATATTGATGACATAGCATTTGCATGCACTCTCCTAAATAACGATTATTTTATCAACTTACTTCCCTTTGTTTTAGATGAGAAACTGGAGTTGGGTCCATTTCGTAAATCTAGCGTGTTACTCCAGTTCGTTGATAAATCTATGAAGAAAGCAAAGGGAGAGGTCAAGGACATTATCATATCAATTGAGGGACAAGATTACAAAGTGGACTTTATTGTCCTTGAAATGGATATCCCCAATCATTGGAGAGAATCATAGATCATCTTCGGGCGACCTTTTTTTAGGACCGTTGGAGCTTCCTTTGATTAGTATATGGGGATGATGAAGTTTCGTTCTCCAAGCGGAGTAGTGGAACTTAAGATGATGCAAACGAAATGGTTGTGACCTGACTCAGAATCAAGTACAGATTTCTCTTCATCTTCCGAAGCAGATTGCAGAGTTGTTGGCACAGTTGGAATATGGAACCCTCTCATCTGGAGAGGACAACATACATGATGTAGTTTACGAGGTGTTGCCAAGTTTCTTGAGAAGTGTATCATCTATCTATTTCCTTGATGACTCAGATATCTCTGCAGATCTACCAGTTCCTACTCTTAAGGAACAAT
This sequence comes from Ottelia alismoides, assembly GCA_037367405.1. Taxonomy (NCBI): domain Eukaryota; kingdom Viridiplantae; phylum Streptophyta; class Magnoliopsida; order Alismatales; family Hydrocharitaceae; genus Ottelia; species Ottelia alismoides. The sequence continues at coordinate 35,263 of JAZKJV010004163.1, read as the reverse complement.
CGAAGGAGTTAAATTTCGAGTAGCATGCAGCTTTGGTTGAATTACCGTGTTTCTGTGGCGATCTGACTCCCTGTTCAGTATAGTTGGTGGCCAGCACTACATAGTTAGCACCACCTTCATGCAACACGGAACCAGATTCAGTGATAGTTCAATCGTATTTGATTGATGTATTGCCAGAGTTGAAGCGGATACCTCTTACACTCAAGTATTCCTTTCTTGTGGGACCTAAGAATAGATTCCATGTTATCATTAGTTGTAAGTTGATTGTACAACATGAGTCTAGGTTGTTATAAGTGCTAGAGAGAACCACAAGGCCATAGGATGGACATTGTCAAATTTAGTGGGTATTAACCCTGCTCTTTGCTCACACCACATCTATATTGAGGATAATGCTAGACTCTCCCGTGAATTTTAGAGAAGACAATACAAATCTTCAGGAATTAGTTGAGAAAGAATTTGAGAAATGGTGCGGATCATGATTTATATACTCCATCTCTGACCCAAGTTGGTGGCCTCCCTTCATGTTGTTCCGAAGAAGTCAGGAATTCAGATGGTCACCAATGAGGAGGGAGTTGAGACTGTGACACGAATACCCGCATCTTGACGTGTCTGTATCAATTACAGATGTTTGAATGCTGCAACCAAGAAACATCCTACCTTTTATTAATTAGATTTTTGAGAGATTAGAGGGTAAGTAGTTCTTCTATTTTCTTGACGGGTACTCTGGCTACAATAAAGTAGCCATCGCCCCTAAAGATCGGGAAAAGACCACTTTCACTTGTACTTTCTGCAGTACGCATTTATGTGCATGCCATTTGGGCTATGTAATGCCCCAATCACATTTTAGCAGTGCATGATCATCATATTTGCTGAAATGGTAGGGGATTTACTATAGGTCTTCATGGATGATTTCTCGATCCACATGATTCATTTGATTCATGTTTACCGCACTTGGACCAAGTTCTTCAAAGGTGTAGGCATGTCAATCTGGTACTCTCTTGGGAAAAGAGTCATTTATTATTAAGGAGGGTATCGTGTTGGGGCATGTCATCTCCAAAAAAGGAAATGAGATTGACACTGCCAAGGTGGATGTGATTAAGAAACTTGATCCAATAACCAACATCAAGTTAGTGTGATCATTTCTAGGGTATGTTGTAGAAGATTTACTCAAGATTTTACTAAGATTGCTCCGACCACTGATTGATCTCTTGAGAAAAGATACTGAGTTCATTATAGATCGCAAGTGTTTAGAGGCCTCGGAGCTCTTAAATAGAAAGATTTATGACTTTCCTATTCTACAGGATCCTAGTTGGTCTCTTCCTTTTGAGATCATGACTAGTGCTTCAGATTTTGCTATAGGAGTCATATAGGGGCAGAGGAGAGATCGTATCCCATTTGCATTCACTACACGAGCAATGTTTTAGTCCCAGCACCGAAAAATTACACACTGACCGAAAAGGAAATGCTTATCATAGTCCGGGCTCTTGAGAAATTCAGGTCATATATTTGGGTGCAAAAGTGATAGTTTATACTGATCATTCAACCACTAGGTATTCATGGAAAAGAAGGATGCAAAGACGCATCTTCTTAGATGGATTTTATTACTCCAAGAGTTTGATTTGGAAATTAAGGATAAACCTGGAGTCGAGAATGTAGTGGTTGATCATTTGTTAAGAATAGAGATAAAGGATTCCCTTGATTGTGAACCTATCAGAGAGACCTTCCCAGATGAGTTGATATGTGTTGTTGGTTCTCTTCCACGGTATGCCAACAAGGTGAACTATCTTATCTCCAAACAAGGTCCCCAAGGTTGGACTAGGAGTATTATTGACCAATTGTAAAGTCTTGAACTTGGCCATCTCTCGGATCCTATATCATAAGATCCGACTCGTCAAGAGGAAACCAACAGAATTTGTTTCATGTGAATCGGACTTCGTTTCGAATTGTTATGATTTTCGGAAGAGAGCGAAGGAGGTTTAAGATGTTATTGACCCTTAATGACCCATTAAGACTAATCAAACACGATTAAAGAAACTAATGATGGATTGAGCACCAATAATGACCATTAGCGAACACTAATCAAAGGTCAGTGAAAGTTAAGAGTGATTCGCGAAAGTTAAATTGTGATTAGTGAAAGCTTTTAGATTCGCCAATTAAGCATCATTAGTGAATATAGAAGCTTATGAAAAGTTCTAATTTAAGCCTTAAGTTTCATATAAGATTTGGCAAAAACCATGGGCCAAAATCATAGGCTGCTAACCACGGTTAAGGGTTAAACCATGGTTTACTAACCATGGTTAGCAGTTTTCTGAAGCCTATAAATAACCCCCTACTCATTCATTCTCTATGATTTCCACTACCACCACTACCCCGAGGGTTAGGGTCGAGAGGTCAGTAGGAGGAGACGAAGGTGGAAAAGGAGCGCTAGCAAAGAGCTGCTGGGAGAACGAGGAGGAGGAGGAGGAGGACAGTACGATCCTCTCCTAGATGGCTTAGTGTAGGAGGTAAGTAGCTCTAACTTGAGCTAGGCTCTCAATTCATCTTCCTTTTCGATTCGTTTTGTGTGGTTCAAGGAGAAATCTATGTAACACCCTACTTAGGTGTGGACGGGTATGCACATCATTGAACCTTGTGATTCATCACAGCTTCACTCACCTAAGACGTGTGGTGTCTACCGATTATCCATCGCTTACAATTCTATTATATTATTTTGATTTTGCTTTTATAATTATTTTTATGGAGAAATATGTGTAACACCCTACTTAGGTGCGGGCGACTATGCACATCAGTGAACTATGTGATTCGCCACACCTTCACTCACCTAAGACGTGTGGTGTCTATCGATTCTCCATCGCTTGCAATTTGATTATATTATTTCATTTTTCACTGTTGTTTTCCTCTCGTTGAATTTATAGAGAAAACTCTTCCCATTTTTCTTTTGAAATATGTCTCAATATAAGGGGAAACTCTGCCGAAATTTTCCTAGAATTATCACCCCGTATAAGGGGATGTTCTGCTGAAATTATGAGAGAAAATATGTTCTTCGTGTTCTTTGTTCATTCCTCATGTTCTTCATGTTCTTCACACATTCTTCGTGTTCTTGCACGTTCTTAGTGTTCTTCACAGAAAGTGAAATTCGATCATTTCAGAAGCCATAAATCACCCTTTCTGAAAACGAATCATGATAAAGCACTGCATACACGAGAGAGCTCGATAGGTAACGAAATCCTGCCTATTGTTGTTGGATTTTCGAGTTAAATTGGATAAGAATATATGTTTATCATGCTCAAAATTTTGAAGAACATTCACATGCTTGTTTCATGGTTTACTCTAAAATAACTTCTAAAGTAGAATTGGTGAAATGAATCATCCTTGCAGATGTTATGATAATTGTGCATTATTATACTGATATTATCTGAGAATTGATATGTCATAAATGAGATCTAGATTCAAGTTTCATACTATCTATTATGATAAGGATGACTTGGAGTAGATACTAGAGGTTGGGCATGCAATATGTAGGTTTGTCAAAAGAACATCCACATTGACAGGCCAAACCTAGATAGTACATGGTTGCCTAGATATGTTGAGTGCACGAAATTCATTATTTGCAATACGTGGTACTCGGTTGCGGACTAAAGATGTGGTCATGCCATGTGGACGCAGGGGTGATGCGCAGTCGGTGTATTGACCACTCCATAAAACTCACTCAATCAACAATCAATCCACGAATATAGATCACGTAATTTCGGATCAAAAAGTGAGCTAAAATTTATTATTTTCTCTACAACCAGATGTATAGTAAGCAAGTACGTAGAGGTCGAACCACAGAGGGCAAATATAGTAGTCTATAGTTATTCGTAAACAAAGTGTTTATATACAACCATGTCATTTAGAATGTATATACATATATATATATATAATTTTTGTGGGTTTTTAATTTTTATATTTTTTTTATATTTTCGTATTTTGATGTTTAATTTTCTATTTTTATATTTTCTTTTTATATATCTTAGATTGTTATATATATAATAAACTAAATATATGATATATATATATGTATACAATGTAAGCTAATATAGATATAAAAATAGATAGAGGAAAATTACTGAATTAAAGATTTTCTAGTTTTATTTTTTTATTTTTTTGTGATTTTTAAGATAATTTTGCTAATTTTCGTATATATTTGAAGTCAAAAATACCCTAAATCAAGGTTGAAATAAATATCTGAAATTGAAATGGAAATAAAAAATATAATATTAGGTCCAAAATTTCCTAAATCAATTTTAATAGATATATAATTAGAAAATTATCAAAAACAAAAATCTATTTTTCGATTTTTTAATGAATTTCTAGATTTTTATAAAGGTTTTTGGAGTTTTTAGATTTTTAAAGGTTGTCTTTTCCATTTTTAATATTTTTTGTTTTAGAGTTAAAACATGATAAATAGACAACAATAATTTTTTTGGAATTTGTCAACGTTTTTATATTTTTTGGTATTTTATAAGCTAGATAGGGATTGTTTGTGCTCTAAATGATTTTTAATAAATATCAAAAAGGCCCAAAATTACAAATAAAAATTATGAAGTGAAACTTCAAGCAATCAGGAACTTACATCTATTTTTTATTTTTGGAGCATAATAGACATATAAAATAAATCCAACAAGTATACAAAAATACAATTGCTAGTAGGGGCATGTCTGTAAACAAAATAAAATCCAAGGGCCTCAACGTAATTTTCACAAAAATGTACAATGTATTTTTAATTTTATTGGACTAAACAAAAATACAAGAAGTCGTAGGGGTGTCCTATAATTTACCCAGCTCGCGTGGGACGACATGTGAGTTGAGCTGGACTGGACCAAGATGTAATTAAAATAACTACAGAGGCCTTTTTACAAAATGTCCACTTGGTTTTAAACATCACAATTTATTTATAGGACTAAATAATAAATATAAAAAGATGAGGGTGGATGTAGCAATTTACTCCTTAATATGCACGCCATCGGACGGCTCTACTTCATTCACTTAGACATGCGTCCGTTCATGGTGCGACGATACCCCTTCGGCCTTGGACGGATAGGATCAGATCTCTCACATGAGATCGATGGTCGTTGCTGGCGATGATCCAACGGCTCGTGATGAAACTAGAGAGTTGCAACGATCGAACAACTTCAAGGAGGGTTGGAGGAATAGGGAAAAAATCTCGTTCCTCCAAGCTTCAATCTAGTTGTTGCCGCCCTTCCGACCACCCAGGGAGCTCACAGAGGGCTCGAATCGTTTCCCCAGTCCCTCTGCGTCTAATGGAGTCCTCATGAGGCACGTTGAAGCTCAGATGATGGTGAACCACCTCGGGGAAGAAACGAAGCTCCAGGTGCCTCCCTTTCATTCGCAATCGACCCAGGAGGGTCCTTAACCCACTAGACCCTGTAGAAAGCTTAGAAGCCGGAAATGACGGGCCCTTGAAAGCTATTGGCAAGAGTGGGTGACAAAGGGGGCGTGGCAGAGATCTCCAATGAATTGGAGGTGGAGGAGATCTGATTTCCAGATAAATGGTGGATCTGGGTGGGATGAGATACCTGGGATGTGAAGAAGTGGCAAGGGAAATGGAGGCGATTTGACGGGTCGACAAACTTTGGAGTACGATGGACAGGGTTCGTCGGAAAGGGGCTCCGACGAACTACGAAATGGTAATTTTACACTAATATGCTTAATAAAGATTTAAATTAAGAACGTAAATTAAAACCTACGACTAAATACTACTTAAAAATAAGAAAAGGCAGCTCTTATGCCTGAGAGAGAGCTCAGGGAGCAGGGTGGCCAGAGCGCTGTCGTGGATCTCTCCTTCTCCTTGCTCCGTTGCTTCCAATCACGGGGGGAGCCACCGCTGTCATCGGGATTTCACGCACACACGAGGCTGCACTTAGGAGCTCCAAAAGGGATTAAAAAGGGAAGTCAGGGGGAGAAATTTTATTTATAGACAGTGAGTTCGAGTGATCTTGGGCGGCGATTGTAGACGTGCTCAAGGTAGATTGGGAGGATCTAATGATCCCGTGAGGTAGACAGATGTGAGGTGCAAGATCTTCGTAAAGCACTCGAAGTTGAAGTACCATCAGGGAGGCGTCAAAATTTGGAGAAGAGGAGGGAATCGAGGCTCTGACAGTTGTCGGAGCTGAAAGATGGGGTGTTGACTGGAGTCAACGAATGGACCGTTGTGATTGATCCACGTAGGCGAACTATAGGACACAACTGCGTATATATTCGAAAATAATTATTTAAAAATAGTAATGATTTTATTATTATTTTATTATAAAAATAGTTACTATTTTATGTAGTATTTTATGATGATTTTTATTTATTTGTTTGAGGTTATTTATTAGTAGTTAAATTTTATGGTTGTATTTATAGGTATATTCATCTATGTTTTCACTATTTTATTTTTATTTTGTATATTTTATTTTATTATTTAATTACCTTATTTTATGTATTATAACTTATTTTTAGATGCACTATTATATTTTTATTATATTTTTGTGATGTTATTTGTATCTTAAAATAAATAGGGGTATAAATTGCATAGGTATATTTATTGTATATTTATCTATGTATTTTGTACGTTATTTTATTTTGATGTATTTTCCTGTGTTTTATTTCATATTTATATTTTTACTAGAATATAAATAATATTTACAAGAGTCTAAAAATATAAAAGAATCAAAGAATATATATCGATTTTATTTATTGATAAATATTATCATACGTATTTTACCTATGTTTTTTGATATACTTATTTTATTTTGTATTTTCTTTTTTATTTTGATATGGATTTAATATGTACATAAGTTACAAATAATAACTACAAAATTATAAAAATATAAGATTGTAAAAATAATAAAGAATAAATGAAATGAATATTTTATTCGAGTATACTATACAATGAGGGTCCCAAAACCAAACTTTCACATCTTAACTCCAAAAATTATAAAACTACCTTTATTAAATAGCTTATTAAAAGTTATATACAAATAGAGGAGTTTTGATACATTTTGAGTTTTTATTTGGAAGATATGGGTCTGTGAAGATGAGATTCTTGCTTTTTATTTTGTGTATAAAAAGTATATTGTGTATTATTTTGTACAAACTCAATTTTGTATTTTTATATACTTTATTATCTACAATTTTCATGTACAACGTTTCTTTATTTGATGTATAAATAATAAAGAATAAAATGGGTGTTAAAAATGAATATTGGGGAATAAAAGAATTGGGTTTTTATTGTATTTTTGGCCCTTATCTCGTCCTACTTTATTCCTTGTCGATCAACTCAATTCTTGACTTGGTCTTGGGGTTTAAGGGCATAAAATACCTTTGGTATTTTATTATTTTTCTCTTATTCTCTTTATTCTATAATTTTAGCATTAAAATCAGTATTTTATACACAATAAATGCAATAAATGATGAATGTTAAAATGACAAAATAATGTTATTTACATGCATTAGCTAGGGTTTTGAAGGCCAAAATGATAGAATAAAGGTGGTGAAATGGAGATTCATCACCCCCCTATAATTTACTTTACTAGTCCCTAGCAAACACTTATGCAATAAGTGCAGAAAATAAAACAAAGAAAAGAAAAGGAAAGAAAGTGTATTAAGTTTAATTTTCAAACTTGTCTCCACAAAATCAAAGTTTGGAGCTTTAGGTCGGACATTTGAAATTTTAGTGCGGACAGAATTTTATTGGGAATCGGATTTGAAATACAACAGCCTTTGAGAATCCCAAAAGGATGCTCAAGTCTCCTCAATATCCAGGTCAGAATGCTTTAACTCATATGCAAACCCTTACGACTATGAATCTTACTTGTACATTATAAGTGATAGTGGATCTCCCCAACTTAAATGACAAAGAGACTGACTTTTCCAGCATGACAACCCAATGATTCCCCAATCCAGCAACTCTTTCCTCAAGGAGCGAGGTATTCCCTTCTAAGTTCAAGTGTCAACCAACTCAAGAGGAGGAGGTGAAGAGAAGAATGGACAGTAGCCAGTGTAGCTACCTATCCTTGGATGCTTGACCAGTGTAGCCAAGTCATCCATCTGCAGGCTCACATATCATGACTTTGAAGCACAAGCTTGCCTATTGACTATACAAATATGTACACTCCGATGGGCATTTTATTTTCCACTTTTTTGGAGTTTTTACTTTTTGTATTTTTTTGAAATACTATATACAACATCATTTACATAAGGAGTTTTTCCTCTTAAGCCAGTAGACTATCCCTCTTTTGAAGCATTATTGCATCCCACGCTCTCCTGTCTTTATACGTCTCTGCTATTGGACGGGTTGGGGTGCACTTCCCTCCCTAGACGAGGAAAAATGTTTCCATTTGTGTGTGTCTCATACCAGCAAATCTAATCCCCTCACTACTCCAACTGAGTTGAGCCAAGTGAAAGGTGTAGGTGTCCAAGTTAGGTCATTATCATCGACAGTCGTGTGTGTGCTCTGAAATACACTACTTAGGCAGTTAAGAATCCATTGAACCAAGTCTCACAATTCTCAAAGAATTAAGTCAACTAGACCTGAAGTACCTCAATTCCAGTTCCCACAAGGTTCCTGTTATTAGGTAGATTTAAGGTCCAACCAAGCTCCAATCTTCGGATTTTACTTAGACGTGTTCAATTACCAAACTCAATCCGAAAAATGCGAATGCCATGCAAATGCTATGCAAAAAAAATTATTGTGATGCAATTTTCAAAGTTTTGAACTTTTTATGGATTTTTAAAAAATATGATGCGCATGCAAATTTTTGGTGATTTTCATAAAGATTTATGCACATGTTTTTGTATTTTGCCTTTTGCAAATGTTTTGTGATTTTTTAAAATAAAAGATTTTGGATAAAAACTAGGTAAAAATATTACACGGGCATGCATCTTATATTTACAAGAGTTAGTTTTTTAAGAATTTACAAGGGAAAGTGATCCATAAAGAATTTTAGTTTGATGTATATATTCCTCAAACTTATTAGAAAATGATTTGATAATCAATTTTTGAAAAATATAGTCCAAAAAAGTTTTTGTAAAGAATTTTTACAAACATTTACACACATTTGAAAATCATTTTTGCAAAGGTTTTTCGAACGGTATATATAGATTTTTCACAATATTTTGCAACCATTTTTCAAACCATTTGCAAATCATTTTTTCCAAACATTTTTATTTCACACAAAGAAAATAAATTTTACAAACAAAACATTTTTACAAAGGTTGAAAATATTTTACAAAATACTTTTCAAACAGATTTCAAAAGGTTTTTCAAAAGGATTTCCAAACTATTTTCCAAACATTTTGCAAAACATTATACCAGATTTATTAATCAGTGTATACAAAAAAATTGAGGAATAATATGCATCTTTTTATCACATGATTTTAATGAATTTATTGGGACATGTGTTGTGTTTTATAAAGTATTTTAGCCACAATTATTATTAAAATACGAAAGTATGAGTTTTGACTAACGTATATATATATTATATATGACCTCCCTATACTTAGCTTGAGTTATATCCTCATAGATCAGAGAGAAAAAGAAAAGACATAACTCATACTGAGTATAGAAAAGTCTAATGAACAACGAATGAGAGAATGAATAATGAATGCAAAGTCGACCATCCCCCTATACTTAGGATCAAATAATCCTAAGTATAGAAGATTGTACAAAGTAAGGAGGGTCAAGGGTGGGAATAAATAGATCGTACTCAGACTGTCTCCCCCTATACTTAGGGTAAGATATCCCTAAGTATAGACAAGAAGAGGATACAGGGGAGAGGATCAAAGAATGAAATAAATCAGGATGCACACCCCCCTATACTTAGGGTAAAGTACGTTCTAAGTATAGAAGACAGACAAGAAGGGGTGGTACACACATTTTTTTATCAGTAAGGAAAAGTTGAAAACAAAAGGAAGAAAAGAAGAAAATATAAAAGCTTAAAGGAAAAGTTTTTGTATGGCATTATCTGAATCTTTTGATGATGCTACTATTGTGGATGTATCTTCATGGTGCAATACTTGGATAGAGTCAACAATGACCAAGAAAGTGACATACTCAAGGTAGGGCTTCAGTAGTTGACTGTTGACGATAAATGGATATATGTCATGAGACAATTCTGATATTACGATACTTCCATTGTCACACACTCCTTGAACTCTGAATGGCCCTACCCATTTGCTTTTTAAATTTGCCCGGGAAGATCTCCAACTTTGCATCAAATAACCACACTTTCTGTCCAGTCTCGAAGGTCTTTCATCTGATGTGCCGGTCCTACCAGCATTTAACCTTCTCCTTGTACATCAATGTGTTATCATATGCATAATCTCAAAATTCCAGGAGTCTATTCAGATCATCTTTGCTCATCTGACCACCTAGTTGTGAGTCCAAATTACAAATGCTAACTGCCCGCAATGATTTATGAATCAATTCCACTAGCAGGTGGCATGGCTTCCCATATACAAGGCGATAGGGCGACATGCCCAGTGGAGACTTGTAAGCGATTCGGTATGCCTAAAGGATGGAGTCCAAGAGTTGGGACAAATTTTTCATGTCCGGCTTGACAAACTTCTAAAGGATCATCTTGATTTCTCTGTTAGATAATTCTGTCATACCGTTGGTCTGAGGATGGTAAGGAGATGTGACTCAGTGCTCGTTGCCGTACTCCTTCGTTAGTTTCTTGACCTCTCTATTTATGAAGTGACTACCTTATGAATCTCCATTTCATCACCTTTATTCTATCATTTTGGCCTTAAAAACCCTAGTAAATACATGTAAATACCCTTAATTCATGCATATTAACATGCACGCATTGTTGTACAAAATGTGTATAAAATACTATTTTTAAAGCCAAAATTATAGAATAAAGAAAAAAAGAAAACAAATAAAATATCGAAGATATTTTATGTCCCTAAACCTCGAGACCTAGGCATCTCGATGACTAAGTCAGCAAGGAATAAAGTAGGGAGAGATAAGGGCCATTTAGACAATAAAAATCCCTTTTATCTATTCATTTATCATTCATTTTTGGAACCTATTTTACATTCCACTTTTTATACTTCAAATAAATAAACTTTGAATATGAAAGTTGTAGATAATAAAATATAGAAAAATATAAATTTTACTTCATACAAAAACAATATACGTAATAAAAGTTATACTCTAAATAAGTTTCCAAAATCCTAACTTCCCGAACACATATCTCTCAAATAAAAACTCGGAATATATCAAAATCACCTTTAATTGTACATAACTTTTAATAAGCTATTTAATGAAGTAGTTTCATATTTTTTTGGATTTAAGGTGTGAAAGTTAGTTTTTTGACCCCTATTGTATAGTATACCTGATTAAAATATTCATTTTATATATTCTTTATTATTTTCATAATTTTATATGTTTATAATTTTGTAAATATTATTTATATGTACATATTAAAACTAAATAAATAAAATATTAAAATAAAATAAAGTATAAAATACATAGATGAAATACATATACCTATATAATAAATACACATATTTATTTAAGTGTATATATTATATCAGAAAAATATAATAAAAATATATTTAAGTATCTAAAAATAATTTATAAATATATAAAATAATAAAACCAAAAATACAAAATAAAAAATAAAATACCTAAAACATGGGTAAATAAACATATATACTAAGCCCTAAGAAGTAACTATTAATAAATACCTCAAAAAATAAATAAAAATAAATAAAAATAAATAATAAAATACTATGAAAAATAATAAACATTTTTATTTTATAACTTTATTTTAATAAAATCATATACTATTTTATATTAAATTTATAAATATTTTTTGGGTTGGATTTTCCTGGTTGGTCTACGTAGACCAACCGGGGCTCTCCTTTAGTTGATCACAAGTCAACTATAAACTGTACGATTTCCCCCCTCCATTGTTCTGATAGATCATGAGGACCCCTCCTTCTCGCATTTTTCATGTATGATCCATTGATCGAGGATGATGGGACCCTTCATGAAAAATCTTCCTCGTATCTTTACTACCCACGCCCATACCTCTCCTAGGGTAGAACACCCTTCCTGCACCCACGATCTGTCCTTGAAGATCGCATGTTCACCATGCCTGTAAATAACCCCCCATCTCCAATTTTGATTTTTGGCTCAGTTTTTCCCTTGTCTTGGACTTCTCGGAGAGCCCTAGGTCGAGCCCTCGTGACCGGAGGTGCTTTGTCGTTCTTCGCACCGAGGAAGGAGCGAGGAGGAGCTCTGCCCAGCTACCTTCGCCGGTCACCGACGTTGAGGACTCATCTCTTGGCCTGGCACCAGTCGAGGTATGATTTTCGTGCTTTCTTGCCCTATAGACTTATGTTTTTCTTTATCCTTTTATCTTGAACTTTACATATTATTTTTAGCCTAGATTTAAACCCATATTTTGGCCGGAGCTCCGCACTGATAACTGCCACTGTCCGCTCGTTGCCCCACCACCATTTCACCTCGAATTCACCTAATAACTGCCCAGAACCCTTCGCCTTCATCTCGCCATGCCTTTGCGTTTCTTTGCAGGGTCTGAGGGCTCCATTTGAGCACTGCTGCTGGACCGATCTAGAGGACCTGGGCCTCTTTTGACGTCACCATATAGCGCGGAGGAGTTACAAGAGCATCACAAGACCTCTGGTGGAGGGATTTGGGGTCGAAAGATCCCGCGAGGCTGAATCAAAACTCGCCTCGCGTGAGTTTTACGTTGTTCTTCCAGGCCTCCTTCCATCTGTTGGATCATGAGAGCATGCCAAAAGTAGCAAGCACTGTCTGATTGGGTGTGCCAACAACCTTCGATCTCTCGAGAGAGATCTAATCTTAACCGCCCATTGCAAAGCGGCATCGTGCGTTGAGGGCACGCCATGTGTCGAGTGATTTCATCTGAGTCGTTGACCAGCGCCACTTAAACATCACTCTCTCCCCATTTTTTGTATTTAAAGTAGATCTCCGTTCAATTAATTAGTTAAATTTTTTGTGATATTTACATTGAGCCCCCCAAACTTTATTGTAATTACACATAGGTCCCCGGACACGCCACCTCACGTGCTTGGGTGCGTAAGGTGCGGACATTTTGCAAAGGACCCCATGTGGGTCTGGGTATTTATTTTAAGCCCAGAAAATTTTTGTGCACATTATTAAATTTAGAGAAATTGAAGAGAGGTCCCTGGACTTTATTTTATTTATATAAAAGCCCTACTAGTAATATAGTTTCTCTTTGTTTCTTATATTTTTTTAAAATAGCTATTTTGCTCAGAAAAATGCACAAAAAATGTGTATACTCTTGCTTACACACTTCTATGCACATATCTTATTTTACAAATTTTTAGTATTTATTAAAAAAATAATAGCTTATTTTCTCCCTGTTTACAATATAAAACCCATAAAAAATATAGATGACCTTTGACAAATTCTAAAAAATTATATATTTTGTATTTATTTAGTTATTTTACAACTCCAGATCAAAAATCCCTAAAAGTATAAAAGAAAACCCTTAAAAATTGAAATACCCTAAAAACCCTTATAAAAATACAAAAAATTCCTAAAAATCCTAAAAAGCATATTTTACAACTCTAAATTTTCTAAATATTACTATTATTATATTAAAATTAATTTAGAAAATTTTGGTCTCCATTTGATATTTTTAATTTCCATTTCAATTTCGGGTATTTAATTAAACTCTGATTTAAGGTATTTTGACTTTAAATATATATAAAAATTAGCAAAAATTCATTAAAAAACATAAAAATAGTAAAAAATATTTAAAAACCTAAAAAAGTTTTATTTTCTTTATTTTGTCTATTTTTATTGGTATTTATATAGATATTAGTCTATATTGTATATATACTCTATATATATCTCTATATTCTATTTTAAAAGAAAAAGGAAATATAAAAATCTATAAAGATAATATAAAATCAAAAAAATAAAAAATAAATGCAAAAAAATAAAATATAATATAATATATAAAATATAAAATAAAAACCCACAAAGAAGATAACATATAGACAAATATCTTACAACAACTTTTGTGCTTTATTGCCCGATCTATCCCATTGGCTCCATGTGTTCGACATTCTACACATACTTGCACACTATACACATCTTGTTGTTTGTAGAGTTAAATAAAATAAATTTTAACTCCACATTTTATTTTCATTTCTTGATTACTTGTTGTGGGTTAATTGTTGTCTTAATCCAGATTTTTCTTGAGGGTCACCTCGACGACTGTGTTCCCGCCTTGTGAGGAACATACGACTGCTCGATTTTCCGCCTAAAACAAATGGTGCCATTGTTGGGGAGCAACACCGCATAGATTGGCATTATTTGGATTGTGATTTATTTGACTATCTTTTTATTTTATTTATTTTCTCTTATATTTGATACTAATTTGAGTTGTCTAACCCATCTCTTTGTTGACTTTGTTGCGAGGTATCGCGGATTGAGGGAGGCCCTCTTTGGAACGCCTGCACACCCACGTGAAGCCGCCTTCAGCTTGCCGACCTAGCACCAAGGAGGACTTAGGGAAATTTTGAAGATAAAGTCATTTCATTTTTATTTCATTTATTATTGTATTTTTAAAGTGAGAGAGCATTTAATTTGTAATAATACAAGACTTTCAACACTACTCAATACTTTACAAGGTCTAGTTCCCGAGGGATTGTTCCCTTGGGGGCCTTGTCGGTTTTGATATTGTTTTCAATGCATTTTTTATTTTGTTTCCGATTTTTATTTCCTTCTTTTATGTGATTGAGCCCTAGCATTAGGACTTGCTTGTCGATAGATTAAGTCCAAAGACCTAATAACCATTGCAAGCTCTTATAGTTTACCTTTGGACTTAGTCAAATATAAATTTCTATCTATTTGTATTTGAGATCGAGCGCCGAGAGAAGTGTTATACAGCGCTTGCAGGATCCATTGTGGCGGACACCGATGCACTTCAGAGATCAGACTTTTGGAGCTCACTTCTAGATATTTAGCATATTATTCTTCACGCTAATGGCAATTTCTGTATCTAGGGCAATTTCATCGGCTTGCATTGTATATAGTATAGGTTTCAATTTTGTTGAGCATCTTTTCATGTAGAGTGTTGGAGGCAAGGTAAGCATTTCTCTTTAGCATACATCATAGTTTTCACCTCGCGTTGCTTTTTCGACTCTACCTCTGATTTTGACCACTTAAATGCTAAGTAAAATTGACTCCTTGATAGGCTCGTGCATTTCCTATTAAAAATCCCAAAAAAATGATAACAATAAAATTGGGACTGCTAACATTACTCAACCCTAAAATACATCAAAAAAAAGAATATTTGTCTTGGGCTGAGTAATCCCTCATTGTCTTCGTTTTAATCTGCTTGCAAACACACTAAGGTTAGTGCCCAAATCCCATCAAACCAACCTAAATGTTTATACAATTTTGACTTCTCGCCTAACTCTAAAATAGACATGATAAAAAGATCGATCTTTTTCGGTCTTCACTAAGTTGAGTAGGTGAATTGAGGGGTTTGTTTTGTGTGTGTTTGATTGTATTTGTTTGTGTGTACACTAGATATCTTTGTGCATTTGTGCCTCTTTCTTCACTTCTCTTGATTTGACAATCATGCTCTCCCAATCATTTTTCTTTTGTTCCGAGATGGTCGATTGGAGTGCATTTTATCCGGACTTTGTGGATCCTTCATACCCTCCGCTGGCCCACCTCCTTTTTTCCAGGAGGACCTTGATCCTGATTTTTGTACATATCTGCCTCAGCCACAGTATCAGCCCTCAGACTTTTATCCACCACCACCTTCACATTTCCATCCTTATCATCCACCCGAGACTGATCTATTGGAGTCACCTCTCATGATTTCCACACTTGAGACCTTGACCCAGTTCATGGAGCATATGAATTCGAGGATTGATGACCTCACCTGCCTAAATAATAGCCACATTGATGCTTCACGATCTGACGACTTGGAGTCATTTGAGGATTTACATGAGAGCTTGCAATCATCAAAAATACAAAAAATGAGCAAAATTTAAAAATACAAAAAAGAATTCGAGAGACACTTGGTTGATTCTGACTGTGAGGAGAGAGCCCCAATGCCAGATCATTTACCCATGCATTCATTCACATCTTGTCCCACCCTTGACCCCGAGGATGCCATTGTACAGACTGCTCTTGGCTATCCTCATGTAGATGATGAATTCGATCTCCTCCCTTGTATGGAGGAGATCCAAAAATTCGAAAAAATATTGACTGAACCCGAAGTGGTGGCCACTATTCATGAGATCATTCAGGCCCCACTTCATCTGGCCATGACCCAATTATCTGCTCCTCAACCCAAGAAGAGAAAGAGGAGGAGCAGATCTGAGTGTCATATCTTGACCATGGCCACTGCCCACGCCATCACCCATCGCCATTCTGCTAGGAAAAGGAACACAACTACACTGTCCATTAGTTGCCCCATCTCTGACCACACTTGTGATCACACTCTCCTTGATGTAGGTGCTTCAATTAGCACCATACCCTTCTCGTTGGTGCAGTCTCTTCACTTAAGGCCTCTAAAGAAGACCAGGATGATCATTCAGTTTGCTGATGGATCTATCAAGAGGCTGAAGGATATCCTTGAAAATGCCGTCATTTCGATTCAGGGCATGCGCTACACTGTTGATTTTGTCGTATTGCTCATGGAAACCTCCACTGGGAGCACTCTCCAATCATCCTGGGACGACCTTTCCTCGCCTCTGCGAGGGTTGTTATTGACTATGGATCAGGAGAGATTCGCTTCCGTCCTCTTGACGAAAGTGAGGTGATCATCACTGCACCCACTATCGAGCATAGACATGCACCCGATGCATCTACACCTATCCCAGTTGACCTTGATGAGACTATCAGATATTTTTATTACATGTTGGATTCGACTGAGACCCGAGATTTCCTCCCCATGGAGGAAGACTAAAAAAACATGGACCTTGGAGTTCCTTCTCTTGGTACTTGGTGATGTATTGATGACATCTGTGGGATTTACATGATTGACACTTTAGAGTGAAGGGCAGATATTGATGAGACTAAGGCCGAATTTGATCTTGTTGCTTTTATCCAGAAATTCGGGCCTTTTGATGAGAATGATGATCCAATTGGGACTGTAGAGTATGAACAATATTCGACTACTTCCACAGATGAGTTCAGTCCTTTTGGTTTTGACTTAGGAGAGACCTCTTAGGACGACCTTGACTCTACTTCTTCCAATGATGAGTTCATCTCTTTTCACTTTGACATCTGCGAGAAACCCAAGGCCGGACCTAGCCACACTACTTCCACTAACTCGTATGTTCCTTCACACCCTAGGACCACTGAGGATCTTCACCAAGTCGATCATGATCGGCTTCCGTCCACTGTGGACCCTGATATCGTCCTCCACCTTAACAGATCGATCCCTTGGCGATCCCGCAAGAAGGTTCGATTTCTACCTTCTTGATCTTTGTTAATCCTCTTTATTGTATATTCACATTCATTTACTTCCGTTCATCTCATGTTCTACTCATCCACCCTATTCTCGTGTGTTCCTTACTTAGGATGTACTTTGTTCTAAGTATAGGGGGTGGATGAGCCGAGTGTTCTTTCATCGTTCTGTTTCATCACTCATGTTGTTTCCTATACTTAGGGATATTTTACCCTAAGTATCTCGCCACCACCTCCACCATAGAAGCCCCACTACCTCCGTCAACCTCACTCCATCACCAGGCCGCTCCTCTACTTCACCCTTTAAATACTCCACCATCGGCCAACTTCAGCCCCATCCGCCACTCCAGAGAGCTTCCCTGAGCTCAGATCCTCCATTTGGTGACAGCAATTCAACGATTCTTTGAGCGAAGAAGGGCTTCTTCTCCGGCGAGATCCACGGCACCTCCGTCGTGTCGCAGCCGCTCCTCCGTGACGCTGCACGAGCTCGGGACACCACCGGTCCCTCGAGCGACGACCTGGACCCCAAGAGGGAGGTCCAATCCCCAGGTGAACCCCTCCATCCATCTCCGATCTTTTCTTCTTTTCTTCTTCGTTTTTCTCATTTTTTTATTCGCCACCTACGGTCACCTTCTCGCCTCCATTCCATCCCTCCGAGCTTCGTATCGAAGATCTCATCTTCGCGGCCACATCTACGCCCGCCGACGACGCACTGCATCCCCCATCAACTCCAGCTCCTCCACTTGGCCGGAGCACCACCGCCAATCCATCTCCACTACCCTTAGGCCTCTCCGATCACCGTCGATTCTCCATAAGCACACGCACAAGCTTCGGCTCTACCTCTAACATCTGCAGGAGCACCTCTGTTCATTGAACGGAAGCTTGCCGGAGACGACTTCGAGCTTCGTCGCCAGCAACCTCCGACGGTCCTCTCCAGCTCCTGGGACCATCAGCGCCTTCGCCGCATCGCCACGCTCCTACTGGGATATCTCCGACACCTCGGAGAGCTTCATCGGCATCTGGAGGAACGGGCGATGCGGCAATTTTTTTTTACTTGGTGAAGTCGGATACGAGAGGCTAGTCAAAAACCACTTTTTTTACTTGGTGACCGTAGTCGGATACGAGAGGCTAGTCAAAAACCACTTTGATTTAATATCAAGCGGCAATTTTTTTTTACTTGGTGAAGTCCAAGGTCGATCTCAGGGAGGCATCTGTCTCCTTAGGTGAATTTTAGCAAGTATCCAAGTGTGTGATTTCCGGAGAATTATATTTTTTGGCTTTTTCAATTTCTATGCAGACTTATGCAAAAATGCAGGCCAATTTAACGTTTAATTTAATTAAAATATCAAATGAAGTCCAAAAATTCTAAAAATTGGCCAGATGATTAATTATGATGAAAATGAGTTACCCTAATTTTTTGGATTTTTCAGACACTAAATGGATTTACTGGGAATTAAATATGCAGGCAGGGTGATTTTCAATATTTAATTTTTAATAAATAACAAACCATAATTTTTTCAAGAACTAAAATTATCCTAGATAGCACTAATGATAAGGGATCCAGGAAAATTGAAAGATCTGAATTTCAATGTGAAATGAATTAATTAAAATTAATATAAGAAAATCACTCAACAATTTATCTAGGCCTCGATATGTGTGCAAATGGCATGAAAATTTTATGGCATGTTAAGAATATTGTCCTTAAGCTACTGTGAATTTTTGATGATTTTTGGAACCACAGAGAATTAACTACAAATTAAAAGGTGTCACTGGGCAAAATATTTCAAAAATGTACCAATTAATTCATTAATAATTCTACTAAAATTACAAAAATGTGACACGTGGACCAATAAACAGAGGACAAGTTTCTCAACAAAATGCAATTTTTAGATATGAAAAATGATGTGGAATGCAACCTAGGGATGCGTGCAATCACAAGGGTATAAATACAATACAGGAAAATAAAAATACAATAAGCAAATATGCGGACAGGGACTAAAATGCAATTACCTATAATGCTGGGGACTCGAGTGCAATTTTTCCAACAAGCACGTGCTCCTCACGTGGGCTCAGCTTCACAAGGACCTTTTTGCAAATATGGAAAGTCCCGGGGGCCTCTGTGTAAATTACCCAGGCCGCACGTGCTCCTCACGTGGGCGGCCTAGGCTCGGATGACTGCGGAGGCTCGGGGCTAGGCTCGGGCGACTCTGGAGGTCTGGAGTGAGGCTCGGAGAAGCTTCGGGCTGTCCGAGCCTAGGTTCGGGGAAGAGGCTCGGACCCTTTCTGCGTGGCTCGCTGAGGACCGTTGGCTTGATCCAACGGCGATCTGGGCGTCGATGAAGATGGCGACGTGGCTCGCTGAGGGCCCTTGGATCAAGATTGATCCAAGGGGTGTCGGTGCTGACGCGTGGCTCGATCAAAGATCGTCAGATCTACGTTGATCTGACGGCTCCTGGCTGCTCCAGATGTCGATGACATAGAGGGCTAAGCGCCGTTAGATCAGGAAGGATCCAACGGTACTGGTGAAGCGCGGCTGAGTGCGACGTGGAACGAAGTCTATCGTTCGATCAAGGTGATCGAACGGCAGCTGGAGCTTCTCCTTCAACGGGCCTCCGCCGCCTGTGGAGGAGATGGCTGGGCTCCGACGAGGTGGCGTGAGCTCCGCCCGTTCCTCCAGATGCCGATGAAGCTCTCCAAGGTGTCGGAGATATCCCAGTAGGAGCGTGGTGATGCGGCGAAGGCGCTGATGGTCCCAGGAGCTGGAGAGGACCGTCGGAGGTTGCTGGCGACCAAGCTCGAAGTCATCTCCGGCAAGCTTCCGTTCAATGAACAGAGGTGCTTCTGCAGATGTTAGAGGTAGAGCCGAAGCTCGTGTGTGTGCTTGTGGAGAATCGACGGTGATCGGAGAGGCCTAAGGGTAGTGGAGATGGATTGGCGGTGGTGCTCCGGCCAAGTGGCGGAGTTGGAGTTGATGGGGGATGCAGTGCATCGTCGGCGGGCGTAGATGTGGCCGCGAAGATGAGAGCTTCGACGCGAAGCTCAGCGGGATGGAATGGAGGCGAGAAGGTGACCGTAGGCGGCGAATAAAAAAACGAGAAAAACGAAGAAGAAATGAAGAAAAGATCGGAGATGGATGGAGGGGTTCACCTGGGGATTGGACCTCCCTCTTGGGGTCCAGGTCGTCGCTCGAGGGACCGGTGGTGTCCCGAGCTCGTGCAGCGTCGCGGAGGAGCGGCTGCGACACGGCGGAGGTGCCGTGGATCTCGCCGGAGAAGAAGCCCTTCTTCGCTCAAAGAATCGTCGAATTGCTGTCACCAAATGGAGGATCTGAGCTCAGGGAAGCTCTCTGGAGTGGCGGATGATCATGAATGGAGGAGGTGAGGTGAATATAAAGAGGAAGAAAGGGAAGTTGGAGAAGGATGGAGAGAGTGGAGAGAATGGTGGAAGAAGTGGGGAAGATGGTGGCTTGGAGTGGGGAGTAAGAAAAGAAGTGGTAAAAGAGAGATAAATAATAATATAATAATAATATAATATAAATAAAATAAGTAGGCTAATAAAAATAATAATAATTAAAATAATAATAATTAAAATAATAAAATCCGAAAATAATAAAAAATAAATCCGAAATTAAAATAAATCCAAAAATAATAAAATAATGGGGTGACATGTGGCGGCTCCAGGAGCTGCCACATGTCGCTCCTAGAAAAATCAAAAATTAAATGTAAACAAAAATAAAAAAGAAATAATAAAAGGGATTAAATCAAAAAGTGGTCAACATGAAAGTTTCTCGTCTCGACGAGATCTACAACTTTCGTGAAGGATCGAAAATCAAAGGAAATCATCTGTACAAAAATGTATTTTTGGGTGGTACCTTATAGATATAAAATACCGTATTTTATCTTTTGTAATTTTTTTGTCATTTTTAAAAGAGAGAAAATCAAAATAAAAATAGAGAAAATATAAAAAGAATATTTACAACTTAATATATTTTTTTGGATTTTTAATAATTAAGAAAATGAAATGGTAAAATACAGGGGCAAAATGGTCAATTTGTACAATATACAATAGGGACCCAAAACCCAAGTTTTACATACGAGCTCCGATTTTAATGAAATTGGTCTTGTTTCGAAGGTCTTGGAATGTATATTACTTTAAAAGTGAGTAGACCTAATTCGTAGGCTGTATGAGAGAGATATGTGCATTTTAAGGTTTCTAGTCTCAAACTTGGATTGGGGTTTTATTGGTCAATTTTGCTAGTTAGTATTTTTTAGATATTTTCTTTTAATTAGTGTTAGTAATATATACACTTTAGAGTTGGTTGTATTAGCTTTGGAGTTAGTATAAAATATATACAAATAAGGTATTTTATCTAATATACAGGTGGATATTTACAAGTGAAATTGGCTTCTTATTTAATGCAAATATGAATGCTAAAATGCAGATATTATGCTTGCGTGCATGAATGCTATTTATGCAATATAAGTGGAAATATGCTGGTATTTACTCGGGAACAAGACTCTATTTTCAACTTTTAGAGTCATGAATCACAGATTCATCACCCCCCTATACTTAAACCTTGCTCGTCCCCGAGCAACCAAATGAAATGCAAGAGTGAAATGATTTTGGGTTCCATACAAAGGTCATGAACAAAAGTTGAAAATGGAGATTGACTCGACCTTTGGATTAATTGTATGGCGGAACCTTATTTGGATATGAACTTAAGACCTAACAGACTTCAAGTTCCACAAGTCTTCTATTCAAGACTCCTCAATAGTCAGGTCAGAACAAATCCTCAAACGCACATTTCTGATGACTATGATTCTTACTTGTACTGTGTAAGTGAGGTATATCTCTCCACATCAGAAATGTCTCGGAAGGAGCCTCCCCTAACAAGGTAACTCAATAACCCGGTCCAGTAACTCTTTCCTCGAGGAGCGGGGTATTCCCTTCTAAGTTCAAGTGCAACCAACTCAAGAGGAGGGGGTAGAGAAAAGAATGGATGGTGGTCAGTGTAGCCACCTATCCCGGGATGCTTGACCAGTGTAGCCAAGTCATCCAGCTGCAGACTTCTTGCTAATATACATACTCCGACAGGCAATAATATTTTTTTTTGTTTTGGCCTGTCTATTTTTTTGGAGTTCTTGAATTTTTCCTTTTTTTCTTTTTTTGGAACTATATACAAGGTGCAGCATGTACATCAGGAGTTTTTCCTCTTGAGCCAGTAGACTATCCCTCTTTTGAAGCATTATTTCAACCCACAACATCATGTCCTTAGATGTCAACACCACCAGACTAGGTTGAGATGCACTACCCTCCCTAGAGGAGGACGGATGTTTCCACCCGTGTGCTACTCCAAGCTAAAGGATTCTACCTCCTCACCACCTCATCAATGAAGAGCTACGTGCATTGTGCTTGTCCAAGTTAGGTCACTGTCTATAAGAATCATGCGTGTGCACGAGATATTCTACTTAGACTAATCAAGATGACATGTGAACATAGACTTGCGGACTCAAAGAATTAAGTCACTTGACCTGAGAAATCTTAACTCCATCTCCTATAAGGTTCCTCTGAAATTAGGTGGATTAAGGTCAAATCAAGTCCATCCTCAATATCTACTCGTAACTTGGTTCAGAACCCACTAGCTTTCCACCTTGCATATGCAAGATATGCAGATGAGAGGTGCAGATGACATGCTATGAATGAAATGCAAGACTATTTTTTTTTGAAATGCAAGGATGATATGCAAGAGTAAATAAGAAGCCTTTTTGTTTTATTTTTCTAGTTTACAACATTTTTTTATTAATTACAACAAGTTTTAGTTGATACAATTTTTACATAGTATACACGATTTTTTTGGTATACATCCTATTTTACAACAAATTTTACAAAAGTATGTTTTACAAGAATTTTACAACTTTTTATACAAGTATTATATATATAGTACATATTATACAAGTATACAAAATTTTAATTTTTAAATTTTTACAAAACGTTTAAAGTATTATACAAGTATAAAAAAATATTTTTTTTCGATTTTTATCCACCCATAATTATTGTAAAATATATACGAAAATACGCGAAAATACGCGAAAGTACGAGATATGGGTAAAGTATATATGTAATATATACACCCCCCCTATACTTAGCGTGTGCTATGTCCTCAGAGCACGAAAGCGACTAAAAAGAAATAGCTCGGGCTAATTGTAGGAGAGCTAAAATAACAAAAAGTATAGAAGTCGTCCCGCCCCCCTATACTTAGGCTCTGGTAGCCTAAGTGTAGAAGAAGATCAGAAATGGGGCGGACGAGGTTAAGAGGGGAAATGGATGAGTATATACACGGCGGGCATCGGTCCCCCCTATACTTAGGCTCTGGTCAGCCTAAGTATAAGACATGAATGAGTGTGAGAACCGATGTGATCTGGAGGATGTACAATGAATAGTGAATAGACTCGGGTCACTCTCCCCCCTATACTTAGGATCTGGTTATCCTAAGTATAGTCATGAGATGAAATGATATGTAGCCGGGGCAAGTGATTCAAATCACTGGGGAGGGAGGGAGAGAATGTATGTACAAGAAAGAGTTAGAATATACAAGGATTAAGAAGGTTTGTGACGAACCTTCTTGCGGACGCGAGGAGGTGGATAATATACATATGTGTCGCTGTCGGAATCGACCTCAGATGAATAATAGTGAGGTGTAGGGATCGTCCAACGCGGGTCGACACATGGCTGCTTGCTTAGATAAGGCCTAAGAACAGCCGAACTGAGCTCACTCATATAAATCACCTTATCTGGACCAGATGAGGACTCTTCCGAAAATTCCTTCTCCGGTGTGTTGAAGGAAATTTTCTTAGTCGGTTTTCTAGAACCTGAATCATTAAGAGGGAGATGAGAGCGACACGCCTTGAGAGGTTCGGGGGAACATCTCGAGGAATCAATTCTCGACTTTTTCTCACTAGATAGTCGATTAGAAGAGGGAGCAACCGTGTTTTTATGTGGAGTCAATTTAGTCTTGGTTGTTTCCTTTGAAGGTCCAAGGTGTGGTGCGGTGCTGACCATGGTTTCCTCATCAGACGAGTCACCATATAGATTGGAATATTCCTGAAGGGTTAGCACGCGTCTCGGGAAGGAGCTAGTGGTCTCAGTTGGCTTGGCATTATTGGGCTCTTGTGTCGGATCATTGAAATGATCAAGGCAATCCTCAAATATCATGTCCGACTCAATGATAGCTTCCGGTCGTGAGTCCTCCTTAGAAGCTGTCACGGTGGTGGTGCAAGCAGTTAATGAAGTGGAGGTGTGGGGAGTCTCTGATCCAACGGTCGTCCGGACAGTCGGTTTCTCAGGTGTAGCAGAGAGGTGGGACTCATCTATCTCTCGATGGTCATGACTGTCAGCGGATGTGCGGGTCACCTTAGAGTAAAGTTTATCAAAGAATGGATGAGGTCGAAGCACTCCCAATGCTGTAAAATCGATTTTCCGAGTCTCACAATCTATAGTCGCCTTAGCCAAGGCTAAGAACGGCTTCCCAAGAATAATCGAAGTCTGGGAAAACTCTCCTCGGTGCTCGATGTCAATGATCGTGAAGTCCACCTGAAGTAGAGCACCTTGGAAAGTAACGATGACTGAAATATTTCCTCTCGACCGTTTGATGGATCGGTCAGCCAGCTGAACGATCTCTCTCAATTTTCTGATTGGCCTGAGTTTGAGCTTGTCAAACACAGAGGTCGGGAGGATATTTATCGGTGAGTCATCATCGATTCTTGCATGGGTAAAGATGGTGTCTTTGATTTCACATTCAACTCGGGGCAACCGCTTCACTCTACGGCTCTTGGTCTTTCTCCCCATCACCAAGGAGGTGGCCATAGACACAATATATCTTTCAGTCCTTATCCTCTTATTGCCCGACCTCTTGGGCATCAATTTACTTCTCACAAATCGTTTGAGGTCGGGGAAGTGATCTATGTCCTTTATTAAGGGAAGTTTGAAAATCAATTCTTCATCGAGTGCTTCCCTTAAGGTAGGATCCAACTTTTTTAAATCATTTTCATTTTCAATTTTTATGTGGTTTTTTGGGTTTTCAATTTTTTTGGTGTTTTGGATAGATGAATGATCAGACTCTGGATTGGAAGGCAGGGGGTTAGTAGAAGAGAGAGATAGAATGGACTCCAGTTGTACAGACGGTGTGGGTTCCCTGATGCTCGTTCGGTTTTCAACATCAAATCTACTTACTTCCTTTTCCACTATCATTCCCAAGCTGGAATAAATTGAGTGCAATATGTCCATGACATCTCTCAACTCGTTACCAAATTATTCATTTTTCTTAATAAGTTTAGAGATGTCATCCTCCACAAAATTCTCATGACAAATCATGGGAGAGTGCTGCTCAATTGGAGGATACTGCTGAGACATTGGGGTCTCATACTCAACATACCTAGACTCTGGCATGTAATGCTGGGTCGAATATGGACCATCTGAAAGGCAGACATTAGTCAGAGCCTCATATGATGGAGTCAATAAACAGGGGACTGGTAAGTCTATCTCATTAATCCACTCTTGTAAATGTATAGGCTCTTCGAATGAAGGCTGGTTAATGGAGGCTTGATCACTAAAGTCAATCAAGTCTGGAAAATCATTATGTGCAGTCCTCTCCATTCGGATTGTTCGATCAACCATGTTATGCCCTAAGGTCAAGTCGGGATGCATATATGTAAATTGTTGTATGGTCCCTACTTGAGGTGAGAATGAAGTATGTGGGGGCATATAATTTTGCCAATCATCTGTCTCAGCAGTGGCTTGCTCTTCATTCGATTCTTTGATTCCTGCAAGCTCTCGAGAATAAGGACAGTCAGCCCAAGATGGAAGTGGATCCGGAATGTCAGAATATGGAGTAGGTGAGAAATGCGAAGAAGTGGAGAAGTCAGTCGGAGTTCTGACTTCATGATTGGGTTGAGGAGGAGCCGACCACGGGTAAGGGTCTCCCGTGGATGGCGGAGGATACATGAAAGAATGAGAAGGCGGAGATGAACGGTATATGGTCGAGGAAGATTGACCAGAGGTCACAGGGTATGGGGACCAATATCCCGACATTTTTGAAGAGGAAAGGATGATTGTAAGCAGATGGAGGTAGAAAAAGTGCAATTACACAGGATAACACACACAGACAGACTCAAAGACAAACGCAAGAGAAAACCCCGAGTTCACACTCAACACAGTGAAGGACTCGAAATCGAGTCCAATTAATCTTGTAGATTTTAAGTGTGATTTTCAAGCAAGATAGCAAGGATTACGTGGCCTATAGGGAAGTCGGCTCAGAGCCGGATGCGTCTTCCCTGTTTAACCTGTCGCCTAAGATACCGCCGGTCCTTCCTTTCTTCGCTCCTATCCCAAGTCGATGGATTCAAAGACCACACCCCTATCTACTTGCAAGCAGGCGGAGGCTGACAAGGCCGGAACTTCACCCCGGGGGGTTACTGGCAGCTTATCACAAAGTACCGCAATTTTGCCCCTATCTACCTGAGACAGGCGGAGGCTACTTGGTACTAGTCAGTGAATCTGAAATTATTCGACTTGTGATATTTGCTAGGATCAGTTGGAACGTGATATGGAAGGCGGGGATTTGGGCTCTTCCTTAAGGTGTTCACACACACTCAAGTACCCTCACTCAGCCTGAAAACAAGGTCGGGGATTAATCTCCCGCAAACAATTTTCCAATTTTATTGAATTTTTTTGGTCAATAATGTTTAGCAGTCCCGGTTTTAAGTTAAGTTATCACTTTGTTAGTCAACCACACAGCACGCCTATCGTCCAGTCCCAATTTCCTTTTTAATTTAAATGTGAAAATCAGAGGGGGAAATCGAGAAAAGCCGATGCAAGTTAAAAACAATGATGCGTATGCTGAGTAGAGAATACTTACAGTGATCCCTTCGCTTTTATGCAGGATGCAGAACATAATTGAGATCTTTTACACTATATGCAAATGCAAACGAGAAAAGCCGCTCCTAGACGGGCAGTTCTATTAGCGAGTGAAGAACAAATTTGATTTGACTAGATCTGCGGTCTAAGTGCGTCTTTTACGTGCAATGTGTGGTCCTAAATATTACGAGCACAAGCAAACCCTAGAGTGGCTCGAGGAGCCGCTAGTGCAAGCCTAGTCTGAAATTCAATCCACACAGCACACAGGGACACGGTTTCACTATCTTTACAGACGCGAGAACCCAAAAGGGAACCGCCGGAAATGATGTAGACACTTTTTACAAGTTAAAAAAATGAAAAATCCTTCTGGTGTCTCAACAGCCGACTTGATCCACGAATAGTCGGCCTCCGATGCACTTCGAGATACGTCGACTTCAAGAAAGCCGTTCCAAGTCCACCGGACCCTCGCACAAAAAGATATAAAAATGTCAGATAAAGAGAGAAAAAAATAAAGAGAAAAAATTGAAAAATGGTATAATTACAATGTGGTTCGGGGATCAGACTACCCGATTGAATGGAAAATGCAAATCTAAATTTTTAAAATGATCCTAAGTCGTTTGCCTCCCCGACAACGGCGCCATTTGACGAGCCTCGGATATCTACCCTTTTAATGTCGTATGATTGACTATTTCGTTGCAGTCGGATAGATCCGCGTCGATCAAAAATAACCGCACAAAATGGATGATTCCTCGAATGAGTTTAATGCGGTTTTATGTTTATTTAGCCTGGGCAAGCCCCGGTGTCGACTCAAGGAGGCAAAGGAACAACTCATGATCAAGTTAGAGGGATTAGATTATGGTTTTCCAAGTGGTTTTTTTTTGGTTTTTTTTATGTGATAAAATGTCAAATGCAAGCTATGAATTGGATTAAGTTAATACGAAAAGAACCAACTTAGCCAAATTTAATTTTAATGTGAAATAGAACCAAATTAGCCAAGTGATATTTTTCCTTATAACCTAATCCAACAATGAGTGCGAAATGTATTTTTTTGGAATTTTTGGCTTTAAAATGCGCAAATGAAAAATACAAACTTTTTTAGGGTTTTTATGCAATTTTTCGTGAAAGTGAAATGCAAAAATTATGAAAAATTTACTGAAAGTTAAATATGATGCAATGAAGCTACACTAATATTTTTGGATTTTTCTGACACTTTTTGATTTTTTTATGAATATTTTACTGAAAATATAGCGACTGCGGGTATTTAATTTCTAATAAATCCACAAAGTTAAATTTTCCAGAGAATGAATTATCTCCAATAGATATTTTAATGTGGAAACCAGAAGAGTTGAAATTTTTTAAAAATGATTTTCGTGGATCTAATTAAAAATCAATTACACAAAACACTCTAGAATTTATTTTATGCAAACTACAACTCCAAATTGGACGAAACTTGGACAGTAATTAAAGTATAGTAAAAGGCATCATTCACAATATTTTCGCAATTTTTGGAGCAAGATATAGGCCTGTGCGAATTTCAGAGCAATAATGGGCAAACTATCACTGATTTTCAATCTTTGATTTGTAATAAATATCTGATGCTCACAAAAATGTAATTAAATAGCCAAAAGATAAAGAATGAGATTCTCTACAACATGCTATTTTTCTGATAAAAAATGATGCAAAATTCTTGTCCAAATTAAATGCAAAGACAGGGGTGTTTTAGCAAGACAGAAACGAAAGAGACAAACTAAAAATGCAAACAGGGATGCTTTTGCAATAATTAAAACTTATAATAAAGATGGTGCAATTTCTACAGTATAATAAAAAAATGAAATGGGACCTGGACTCACACTAGGGTAAAATGCACGAAGGAGTCGTGGGCGGCGGTTGCGCGCACGTCGCGGGGGCCTTGGCGAGCGGGGCGGAGCACGACCGATCACGCGCGGGCGGAGGCCGCGAGGGGCGGTGGTGCGCGGGACCAGAGCGGTGGTGAGGGGCTTTGGCGGCGGAGGAGGCGGGGCGACGCCGTCGCACCTGCTGGCTGCAGGCGGCGCGAGCAGCCGCTGGTGGGGCGCGGCTAACGGGCGGCGCGGGACCAGAGCGGTGGTGGAGGCGCGGGGCTGCGCGGGCATGCGCAGAGGCGGTGGGCGGCGCTGTGAAGGGGGGCCGAGGGGGCGGAGCACGGCCGATCACGCGCGGAGGCGGCGCGTGGCTGTGTGGGTCGGTGCGGGCGTGGCTTGCGGCTTCAGGCCGCTGGATGGAGGGCGGCGGCCGCCGCGCTGGAGGAGGGCAGGCCGCGCAACGGCGGCACTGCGGTGGCGCGAAGGGACCGTTGGCGGCCTGGAGCAGCGTTGGTGGCGGAGGAACGCGTGGATGGCGGCGCCGCGACGCGACGGTTTGCGGCGTCGACAGTGGCTGGCGGTGTTTAGGGCGGGGCGGCGCACCGCCGGTCGAGTGGAGGTGGGGCGGCGCACCACGGCAGAAGCCCAGGGGGCTGGAAGGAGGGCCGGCAGCTGGTGGAAGATGCGGTGATGTGCCGGCTCGCTGGGGCGGCTACAGGCGGAGGGGCCGCGCTCCTGGACAGCGTCGAGGGGCGGCCAAGCTGGAGGTGGATGGCTGCAGCAAGCGGCCAGGCGGCTTGCTGGCCGATGGAGGGCGCGGCTACCTGAGGGAACGGGCGGGCTGGGACTGCTTCTCCTGTTACTTTTTTTTATTTTTTTTTGTTTTCTTTTGTAAACAGTGGAAAATTTGAAGAGGTGAATTGTGATGGTGAAAATAATATGATGATGAAAATGTAATGGTGATGTGATGGTTATTGTGGTGGTGATGATTGTTGTGATGATGGTTTGTGGATGAAATAAGAGAAAAAAATCGTTAGATAAAAAATGAAGTGACAAGATTAAGATAGAGTATACTTACCTGTGATTCGCCGAAAATAGAGCCGCGCCGTGCGGCTTCCGTCGTCGCCTCGAGGAGATGGCGGTTGCTCCGAAGCTTGGTAGCCTCACGAGTGGGGCTACTACGGCGAGAGATCGTCGGATCGCACCTGAGAATAATCTCGAGGAGGTTGTTGCTCAACCGTGAAAAAGCCGCAGCTATCACCTGAAACTTCAAGGGGGCTCGCTCCTCTCTTATCGAACTCATGGCTACCAGACCAGGTTGGGGTGCACTTCCCCCTAGACGAGGACGAGTGTTTCCACCCGTGTGCGTCTCAGACTGGCAAATCCAACCCCCTCACCACTCCAACTGAGTTGAGCCAAGTGAAAGGTGCAAGTGTCCAAGTTAGGTCACGGTCATCAAGAGTCATGTGTGTGTCTCGAAAAGTTCTAGTTAGTCGGTTGAGGTGACTTGAACCCAGACCTGATTTCTCAAAGAATTAAGTCTACATAGACCTGAAGTACCTTAAACCTAGTTCCCATAAGGTTCCAGTGCAGTTAGGTGCGGTAAGGTCCAACCAAGCTCCAATTTTAGACTTTATTGGACTGATTCAATCATCAAGCTCACTCAAAAAGAATATGAATGGTATACTCATGCTATGCACAATGAATGATGCAATTTTTCACAAAGAATTTACAAAAAAATCAAAGAATCTTTTTACATAAAGATTTTTTTTTGCAAATAAGAAGCTTGACACATACAAAAAGTACATACAATTATTTACACGGGCGTGCTGCTTTATTTACACAATTTTTAAAGACTTTACAGGTTTTAATGAAGTAGTTTATTAATGTTATCTTTTTATACAGAAAGAATTTTATGTATTTTATTTACGATTTACATGTATTTGTAATGATGCTTTTATTTCTCAGATTTATTTTGAAAAGATTTTTTGAAAACTATAGTACACGATAATTTTTACAAGCATTTACACACATTTGAAAACTATTTTTGCAAAGATTTTTCGCACTATATACATTTTCCACCATATTTATTTTTTCCCAAACATTTTCCAAAACATTTTCACATAGGTTTTGAAATCCTTTATTTCACACAAAGAAAACATTTTTCAAACAAAACAACTTTACACAGGTTGAAAACATGTCACAGCAAATTTTTCCAAACAGTTCACACTATTTTCAACTCATACTGTAAAGGTATTTAACCTGATTTATTAATCAATATATATAAAGAAAAACTGTATTTTATGTACAACATGGTATAGGCTCTTGTAAGTTTTATTTGGGATTATTTCTTATTTTTGTACGAGAGATTTTTGTACAGACTCCTCAGACTTATTCGAGAATCCTTTTCAAAAGATTTTTGAAAACTATAGTCCAAAATAATTTTACAAACATGTACACTCATTTGGAAATGATTTTTACAAAGGTTTTTCACATGGAATAGGTAGATTTTTCAAAACTATTTGACAACCAAATTTTTCAATCATTTGCAAACTAATTTTCACACATTTTGATTTTACTCAAAGAAAATAAATTTTACAACCAAAACTTATTTACAAAGGTTGAATACTTGTGCACACTATTTTTCAAGCAATTTTTCACAAGATTTTCTCAAAGAGACATTCTGCACAAACGTTTTTCCTGACTTATTAATCAGTATAAGTACAAAGAGTCTGAGGAGCTCACAATCATCTTTCATTATTATAGAATTACTTTTTATATTACTTTTTAGCTTGAAGTGATGTTTTATTTTTCAGTATGAGTTATGGCTCATAGTATATACGACCCCCCTATACTTAGCTTGAGCTATGTCCTCATAGGTCGAAGAGAAAAGAGAAGATATAACTCTTACTGAGTATAGACAAGTCTAAAGAATATATATAATTAAGAAATGAATGAATGAGAAGTTGACCGTCCCCCCTATACTTAGGATCAAGTAATCCTAAGTATAGCAGACTGTACATAAATCGGGGAGGGTCA
Organism: Ottelia alismoides; assembly: GCA_037367405.1. NCBI lineage: Eukaryota > Viridiplantae > Streptophyta > Magnoliopsida > Alismatales > Hydrocharitaceae > Ottelia > Ottelia alismoides. The sequence continues at coordinate 2,965 of JAZKJV010004163.1, read as the reverse complement.
AGGGTGGGAATACACAGATCATACTCAGATTGTCTCCCCCTACTTAGGGTAAGATACTCCTAAGTATAGACAAGAAGAGGAGACAATGGAGAGGATCAAAGAATAAAAGAACTCTTGGTACACACCCCCCTATACTTAGGACAAAGTACGTCCTAAGTATAGAAGACTGACAAAAAGGAGCAGCACTTTTTGATACAAAAACGCAGAGAAAGAAGAAAAGAAGAAAAGAAGAAAAGAAGAAAATCAGATAAACAGTCTTAGGGATGCGTCGTCTGAATCTTCTGATGATGCCACGGTTGTGGATATGTCATCATGGTGTATGAGTTGAATGGAGTCTACAACGGCCAAGAATTTATCTGGTTCGACGTAAGGCTTCAGGAGTTGACCGTTGACGATGAATGGATGTGCGTCAGGAGATAATTCTGATATGGTAATACTTCCATTGTCACGCACTTCACAAACTCGGAATGGCCCTGTCCACTTGCTTTTTAATTTGCCCGGGAAGATCCGCAACTTTGCATCAAATAACCACACCTTCTGTCCAACATCAAAGGTCTTTCGTCTAATGTGCTGGTCATGCCAGCATTTTACCTTCTCCTTGTACATCAATGTGTTATCGTATGCATAGTCTCAGAATTCCAAGAGTCTATTCAGATCATACTTTCTTTTCTGACCACTTTTTCGTGAGTCCAAATTACAACTGTTAACTACCCATAAAGACTTGTGAATTAATTCGGCGGGCAAATGGCACGGCTTCCCGTATACAAGACGATAGGGCGACATGCCCAAGGGAGACTTGTAGGCGGTTCTGTAAGCCCATAGGACCGAGTCCAAGAGTTGGGACCAGTCTTTCCTGTTTGGCCTGATAAGTTTCTGCAGAATAGTCTTGATTTCTCTGTTTGATAATTCTGCCATGCCATTGGTCTGAGGATGGTAAGGAGATGCGACACGATGATCTATGTCGTACTCCTTCGTCAATTTCTTGACCTCTTTGTTAATAAAATGGCTACCCCCGTCCGATATGAGAATTTTATGTATCCCGAACCGCGAGTTGATGTTCTTCTTTAGGAACTGACACACTGTTCGGTTGTCGGCGGCTCGAGCAGGGATAGCTTCAACCCAACGACTCACGTAATCGAAGGCAAGAAGGATGTGCTTAAAACCTTGACTGATAGGGAAAGGTCCCATGAAGTCAATGCCCCATGCATCGAAAACTTCTGCTATCTGAATGATTTTCAAGGGCATCGAATCTTTCGCAGTGAGTGTACCCTTCAGTCTCTGACAGTCAATGCATCGTTTGACAAATTCTGTTGCATCCTTAAATAATGTGGGCCACCAGAAGCCACACTGAAGCACTTTGGCTGCCGTACGATCTCTAGAGTGATGTCCACCAGATTCGAGCGAGTGACAATGCTCGAGGACACTAAAATGCTCCTCCTAAGGAATGCACCTGCGCCAAATGCAATCCGCTCCTTCCCTGAATAAGAGAGGCTCCTCCCATTGATAGAATCGGATGGTCGACATGAATTTGTTCTTCTGATTCTTCGTCCAATCCGCTGGTGTTACCCCAGAGGCGAGGTATTTGACTATATCAGCATACCAAGGAAGAGAATCCACTGCTAAGATTGATTCGTCAAGAAAGGTTTCTGCAATGGGTGCACTGTTCAGAGGAGGCTCAGGCTGCTCAATTCTGGAGAGATGGTCTGCTACCACATTCTGAACTCCAGGCTTGTCCTTGATTTCGAAATCAAATTCCTGGAGGAGAAGGATCCATCAAATCAATCTGGGCTTGGCATCCTTCTTCTGCTGGAGGTATCAGATAGCAGAGTGGTCGGTAAAAATGGTGACTTTTGATCCAAGCAAATAGGATCTGAATTTCTCAAGGGCAAAAACCACAGCCAGCAACTCTTTCTCTGTCACTGTATAATTTCTCTGTGCTTCATCTAATGTTCTGCTGACGTAGTGAATGGCATAGGGCGCTTTCTCTTTCCTCTGTCCAAGAACAGCCCCGACTGCAAAGTCTGATGCATCGGTCATGATCTCAAAGGGAAGAGACCAGTCAGGCGGCTGTAGGATTGGAGCCTGAGTAATAAGCTCCTTCAGCTGATTGAAAGCAAGGAGAACCTACTGATCTACATGAACTCAGTTTCCTTGCACAGAAGTTCTGTCAAAGGTCGGGCAATGCGGCTGAAATCCTTGATGAATCGTCAGTAAAATCCCACATGCCCCAGGAATGACCTTACATTTTTCACTGGCTGAGGTGGCTCTAGATTTGTAATAACATCCACTTTTGCCGGGTCGACTTCTATACCACGTTTGGAAACGACGTGACCCAGCATAATGCCTTCGGTAACCATGAAGTGGCTCTTTTCCCATGAAAGCACTAGATTAACTTCACGACAGTTCTAAAGCACTCTGTCTAGGTGCTCAAGATAAGAATCAAAATTATCACCATAGACAGAGAAGTCGTCCATGAACACCTCGAGAAAACTGCCTACCATCTCGGCGAAGACTGCTAGCATGCATCTTTGGAAGGTTGCAGGTGCATTGCATAATCCAAAGGGCATTCTCTTGAAGGCGTAGTGCCGAACGGGCAAGTGAAGGTAGTCTTCTCTTGATCTTCAGGAGCGATAGCCACTTGGTTGTACCCGGAATACCCATCCAAAAAGCAGAAGAAACTCCTTGCCTGCTAGTCTCTCCAAAACTTGATCAATGAATGGCAAGGGGAAGTGGTCCTTCTTAGTTGCTGCATTAAGACGGCGGTAGTCACACACACCCGCCAGGATGTTGGTACCCGAGTGGATATTTCCTCTCCTTTGTCATTGGTAACCACGGTAAGCCCGGATTTCTTTGGAACTACATGCAGTGGGCTTACCCATTTTGAATCGGAGATGGGATAGATAAAGCATGCATCACACCATTTGGTTATCTCTTTCATGACGACGTCCCGGAGGTTAGGGTTCAA